>PVJI01000044.1:0-376839 GCA_004026765.1 Micronycteris hirsuta
AAAAAAATAATAAAAATAAATAAAATAGGGTTCCTTTCCTCTGCATTTATTTTCTTCCAGTGTTGGAAGGTTTTCACATAACTCCCTATTATCAGCTTTAGCCAAAGTGATTTAATAAAACGGATTTAATTTCTCGATATTAATCAGTATTTTCCCCTATGTAACTCTGGGACTAGTCTGAGAATTTCCCTCAGCTTGATCACACTTTTCCTTTACTAGGTGTCACATCTCTCTCTGCTTGATCTGAAAAACATCATTTGTAATGTCTGCTTCACAAATTATTTTAAGTTAGAACCAAATTTTACTGAAAACTTTAGTAAAATGTTAAACTGAAAACTGTTAAACTGAAAACTTGTCACTGGGTTTTAAGTATAGGTGAATCATATCTTAATGAATTAATGTATGTCAGCATCAGACTGCACACACCTCCCCCTTTTTAATATTAAGTGAATTTTATTTTTACTGCATTGGGGTTTTGTTTTGTTTCTCCTCCTCCCAGTCTTTTTAAAGCAGAATTCAGAAGGGCTACTGTGTGTGTTTGTGTATGT
Organism: Micronycteris hirsuta; assembly: GCA_004026765.1. Classification (NCBI taxonomy): domain Eukaryota; kingdom Metazoa; phylum Chordata; class Mammalia; order Chiroptera; family Phyllostomidae; genus Micronycteris; species Micronycteris hirsuta. Next base: position 549 of record PVJI01000044.1, read on the forward strand.
ATGCCAATTACACATGTAGGTACTCAGATTTGTCCATATGCAATTTCCATGTAGTTTAGAATGAATGCCCCTTGAATGCAAAAATAAACAAGGAATCATGTATCTGGCTCTTTTCACCTAGAAATTTAATTGTGTTCAAATAGCCCTTGCAGACTTTTGCATAAAGGCTTCCGAGTCCTAAAGATGAGTTGTGTTCTCTGACAAATCCTACTATGTCCATGGATTATTTAGTAATGCTCATTTGAAGATTTCAGAGAGTTTTATATTGATCCAGTGGTGCCACATACTAAACAGACCCCCACACCACTTTTAAACTCATCAGGATAATCCCCCAAGGAACGAAAATCTGTTTTCTGACATGTGAAATAAATGCATCATTTGCTTGCAAATACTAATAGTTGAGAGGCTGTTCATTCTGTGTATTTCATATTCCATTTCATATTCCACACGGTCTTCAGCAATTGGAGAGATCCTGTGAAAACAGTGTGTCTCTAGGACATGCAGATTAGTTTTAAAATATTTGAAGAAACATAATGATTGTTTCACGGGCAGTCATGCATTCAAGCACATACCACTTTCACGTGCAGCATTTGTTTGCATACCTGCATGTGAGCATCTGTGTGTATATACATAAATGTTGTGTACCATAGTGAATAAGACAGTGGAGTCTGGGTTTGAACTTGATACTTGAATGTGACCATGGGCAAATTATTTTCAACCTCCGTGTGTTTCAAAGACTTCGTGTATAATTTGGGGAGAATACTAATACCTACCTCAAAATGTAGTGAGGATTAAGTATTTACATATGAAGTGTTTACAACAGTTTCTAGACCAAAATGTGTTTAGTCAATGTTCATTAATTTTTGGAATAAAACTGGTATTTTATGATTATTTATTGATAAAAAGATCACTCCTACTCAAATCTTTCTGTAAGAATTAAATTTTATAGCTAGCAGCAAACTCCTGTGACATTTCATTCTGTAGGTATACTTCTGTATAGCATTTTTCTTTCATGTGAGGCATGTAAAAGCCTGAAAGAGTTAAAAACATTTCCTTGTTTTTCAGGCTTTAATTTAGGCTCATTGTTATACAAAAACTGTTAGCCTGGGTAAAGCTGCACCTTGAGCACTGATGTAAACTGAGTTTTTCAAAGTACATTAAAATTTGCCATAGTCTTCCCTTGACGATTGAGAGATTTGCATCTGGTAGCGATTCACTCAGCCGAATGGAAGATCGCACTCCTTAGAGTGCTGATAAGCGGACACATGACATTTGCAAAGAGCAGTTTGCCCACTTGAGTGCCAGGGCAAACTGGAGAAAATTCTGTGCTTCCAATTTCATCAGAAACGTAGGGAATATTGCAAATGACACTACCAAATCAACTGTAAATAGATGATAATTTGATTGACATCTGGAAAGCTGTCACCGGCTGAGCAGCCCATAACAGGAACATTTACTGAGTGCAAAGGCAGCTTTCAAGTAAATCACTTTTTGTCCAGTGGGGCCCAGTCAGATTATAATTGCATGTCCTTCCCTTCATTGCAAATTCCCCATTACCGTTACCAGCAGTGTCTCATTTAAAGGAAGGTTGTCTTCCAAATATTCACAGTGTCTCACGTTAACTCGTCGCCTTCCTCCTCGAAGGCTTGCTATGTGCTGGATTGTCCAGGCCTTGCCTCCCTTCATTGTAATGAAACTCATTGGCTGTTCTTTTGTGTGTGTGTGCAGAGGCATGTATTATAAATTAACTGTTGGGTGCAATATAGCATGACTAAAGTTGGGAGCTAAAAACATTTCCAATAGGATTTCAGCATAGTCCTCAGAATTTTCTCCTCTCTCATTTTTGAATAAACATTTTGGCACCGATGATTTTTGAAATGGCAGCATTTCAAAATTGAACCAAGGAGTGGTGCCTTCCTGCCTTGTTGGAAGAATACGGGATAAGTCTAGAGTTAGCATTAGTTCCAGGCCCTTTATTCTGCAACTCCAAATGTGTAGGAATATAGGAAAACTACAATTACCAAAACAGATGGCCATTTAAAGGTTCAATTGTAGATAGTTTATGTAGTGGGAGATATTTTGGGAGTGACTATTAAGTCGATGTACATGTGATGATCTGGTCTGTTTTTTTACCAAGCAGATGTTTGCTACCTGGTTTTTTAAAAGCAATAGTTTGTGCATTGTAAGTTTACCAAGTAGTATAAAGTTACATGTCTTCATTTCTCCAAATTAGCATCTCTCCATTTGGTCAAGAAAATGAAGGGAGATACCATAGTTGCTTCGCCTAGTTTTGCATTGCTTCCAAAGAGCATCATCTGGCTCCAGCAGAAGTCTCTAGGTCTGAAAATGCCTCACCTGTGGAGTGCAGAATTTCCCATGATCTTGGTCTTTGAATTTCAAAACGATAATGTTTTTCCAAAAACTCTTTGGTCACTTCGCATGGATTTGAAAAGTGTCTTGCTGGAAATGGATAAAGAAAAAGACAGGTGGGGAGTGTCAAGCAAGTTGTCTCTACTCTAGGAGTTACCCTCCTAATGCAAACATGATAGGACCTGAAGCTGCATTTGCTGGAGTGAGACCATGGGGCATTTGCCTAATAGGAGGGGCTTTACATCTCTGTATCCCAAACAGTCAACTAATTTTTGGTTATACAAATGTGGCACCTTATTGTAACTCCAACGAAAGGGCATGGGAGCAGAGGATCTTGCTAATTATGCTGAGCCTGCCTGCATTGCAAGTGTCAGATGATTTGATAGGTCTGACATGCAGCTAAATGGAATAAGAAAAGACACTACAGTGGACTGTTGGTCCATTAGTTTGCTCGGGCAGCTTGTTTTACTAAGGAGCCCTCTAATGGTTTCTGGGCAATAATTACTCTCTCTCTTCTTCTTGCTATTCAACATGACAGGCATTTGCTGAAGTCTCAGCTAATATATTTGCACTCTAACTGGCCCCAATGACGAGTTTCCTTGAGTATGTTTGGCTGGGGAAATGAATGATGGTCATGTTTTTTTTTTTTCTTTGAGAAAATTTCTCTAATGTAGAAGACAGTCATTTTATTTTGCATACTAAGCAGGCGTGTGGCATAACATGAGTGCTGGTGAAAAAATTGATGCATTAGCTATGGACTGCCCATGCCATGTCTCCTGTATTAGGAGTCAATGGTATTGAAATTAAATGAAAAACTTTCATGGGCTGTTGTACTTACATAATGATAACTGTACACTTGAGCCAAACTAGAGAGAGGGAGAATATATAGAAATGAACCTCAGACAACTATCTTGAAGCTATACAGTAGAGAGTTATTCCTTTGTTTCAACAGACTTATATTTGAGAGGTAGTATTAATTTCTTCTTTTTGTGTTTCTGTTTCAAGTTCAAGTGGGTGTCTTAGAATAAAATATATATTCTAATATTTATAGCTTTTATATACAATATATAGCTTTTCCCCCCATTGTTTTGTCATTCACTTCTTTGTGAAGTATGGTCAGTTTTGCTCATCACCTTACTTACTTTACAAAAGTCACTTGAAACTTCTTAGGTTAGTAGTTAAGGTTTAATGAATGAACTTGAATTCTTTTGAAGTTCTCCAGTAAAGTTTGTTTGCTAAAGTTTTGCATTTAAAGGTAATGAATATCTTGATTGTCAGTAATGTGATCATTGTTTTTGCTAAAATTTTTGGAGGATTTGAAGGTCATAAAAAGCCTTACATGAGAAAATAAAGGGGAAAGAGAAAAATAAGAGCAAAATACAGCAAATTATGTAGAGCAGCGATTTTCAGTCTTTTTCATCTCATGGCACGTGTAAACTAATTACTAAAATTCTGCAGCACACCAAAAAAATATAATATTTTTTGCCGATCTGACAAAAAGTAGATATAATTTTGATTCATTCACACAGGGCAACTATTGTTGCGTTGGTTGTAGTCATTTTTTAATTTTACAATCTAAGGGAAAAGAGGTCAGTGCCTCTGACTAAATAGTCAGGTATTGCATGTTTTAGAAATTCTTGCAGTACACTGGTTGAAAATTGCTGGTGTAGAGGATATGTCTAGGATTCTGAAGTCATTTTTACATTTGTATATATTTGTGGGAAGATAATTACAATCAGTTTTTTGGTTTTCTTTCATCCAGTCAGGTCTCAGGCTTCTATTATATTGAATATAACCACTTCTTTTGGGGGAGGATGAGAAAACATTAGCAACAACTCGATTTTGGACAATTATTTTTCCCTTCTGCTTCTAAAACATAATGTAGCTGCCTGATAGAAAAGCCTCTTACTTTTTTGTATATCAGAAAGAAGAGAAAGAAAGCTATCTTAGAAACATATTTAAAGCACATGATGAAAATGAAAGGTTTATAAAAAACCTTTTAGAATCTATTTTCTTTGTGCCAGGTACCAGATGTTGATGTTGGCAGTGCTTAAGAGGGTCACAGGGCATTTAAAATCACTAGGCTGTGGGGAATAAAATTCCATGTCTGTTGCACTGAAGATTATTTAAAACTTGTGTTTACCTAGCAGTAACTAGTACAACAGTACTTTTCCTACGTGAGCCTCTCTTAAATAGGTACCCTAGAAATACATGATTAATGAAATTGCTGCAAAATATATTTTTGTTCCAGGGACTCTTTTAACATTATCAAAGTCACTGGTTCCATTTAAGACTTTATTTTTTCAATGTGGAAAGCAGATAGTTTTCAACCTTGTTAGACATGATTGGGCCTTACGATTGAGCCATCCGTTTCAAAGTAGAAGATGGAGGTTTTGCTGATTGGTTATTATACACGTGGCAGAAAAGGCACATAAACTATATTTAAATATTTCCTATGTATCCTCTAGAAGTGTAAGTTTTCAAAAAAACAAAACAAACAAACAAAAAAACCCAGGACCTGTTGGTCCCCTCTACATAGTTTCTTCTTTGGGTGAGTTGAAGTTTTTTTTCTCACTGATAGGATTGTAGGGGAGGAATAAGTTTTCCTTGACCCTCTTGGGATCCCTGTCTGGGTTTGAAAATTAAACTGACAAAGACAGGTTAACAAGAGAACAGCATACAGATTTATTTGATACAAGTTTTACCTGACATAGGAGCATTCGTAAGGAAAAGAAGACCCGAAGAAACAGACCTGGTTATGTTACGCTAGGTTTGTTAAAGGGTACACAGTTGAGCAGTACGCAGCCTGGGGAGACGGGGGCACATAGGAGTGTGATAGGTGCAGGAATGTGAGGTATTGCAGTGAACTGGGGGAAAAGGCAGTCAGTTCTGTGTGCTGGATTCTTTTCTGTATCCCTTTGTCTTCGGAGATGAGATGTCCCTTTCCTCTGGGTGTAGGGAGTGCTCCTGGAATGTGAAGGTTTTACGGCCTGTTTCAGGGAGGATGGGCTAGGAGAAAGTCCAAGTGATCTTCCTGCTTATTCCACTTTCTCCTTCATGCTCAGATATTCGGTATGCCAGGTGCTTCATTTTGGTGTCCTGTAGGGTTAGTGGTTTCCGTGCAAAAATAGGACTTCAGAAAAGTTCTGAAAAACAAAACTGATTTTCATAGTCTCGTGAGAGTACCACTTTGTGCTCATTATAGATTATTGTTTCTTCTGGCACTGCAAGTCCGACAGTGATCTTACTGAACTCTTCCAAAGGTTTTGAAAGTATTTTTTGTTGTAGTTATCTGTAAGATTTTACTGAAGAAAATTTACTTATAAATACAATGGAGTTAATTTTTTATAGGCTACATTTCCCTTCTTGTCCATCTGAAGGAATTAGTTTCTTTTTCTTTTCTGTAGAGAAGGAAATATTTCAAATATCTAGCTATCAGGGAAAAATATTGGAAGGAGATAAGCCCATATGTCATCAGTTGTTGCCTCTGGATACTGGGATTATGACTAATTTCTGTCTTTTTGTGCTTTTCTACACTTTTAAGATTCTCTACAGCTGGAGTATATATCACTTATAGAATCAGATGAAGGAAATACATGTATGTATTTTAGCTGAGGCTGATATACCCAAGGAGTCAAACACTGCCTGTTATAATAGCAGATCCTGGAACCTTGCTTCTGGACAATAAGGAAAACAAAGCCGTGTTGGTGTTTGTGTAGCTTTCAGAGCCAGCTACCCTTTGCATTGGTGGTGCAGTCATGGCCCACCTTCTCACTGGGTTTGCTGGTGACCAGTGGAGGCAATTGTGTTTACAACTGAAGTGGCAGAAAAGGCTCATTATTGCTGCTGGTAATGCCACATGGTTCCTTACCTTCTTCCTCCCATGTATATGTCCTGTGGATATATCTTTATTATAGGTATAGGGGTCATTTAGTGTATTTGTGCAATGGAAATGGATTTATAGGGTGATGTGGCGAATTGTAGGTGCAATTATAGAATTTCCTGTATCATATCTGTGTAGTTTAGTAGAAAATGCAAAATGAATACTGCCTGCTAGGCAGATACATTTAGGATTCCCTCGTAATTCATAACGTTCTTATTATAGTTTTTAATGTTACTTCCAGTTGGAGGAATTTCTTTAAACTATAGCATTTTATAGTTATTTGGAAAAGTTGCATAGAAGACTAGTGTTTGGACTCAGAAGACTGTTTTGTTACTTTTTAAGTGTGATCTGAGGGCTAGTATTTTTAACCTCTGAACTTTGTTAACCTCATCTGTAAAATGGGGATACTAATAATACCTTTCCTTAGGATCCTTGTGGGGATAGAGGAAAGTGTTTGTTTTGTAAGTCCATATATGTTTCATTTATTGAGTAAGCTACTCTTGGCAAACTAACTAAACTTGAATGGAGGTGATTTGGATCAAATCCCTGAGTTCAGAGCCTAGAGCCAAATTGCATCTGTCCATTCTGCGTAGAAGAGGGGAGGTCAAAGATGTATGGTTTTAATCTTATTTTTCAGAGAGGCTGTGCCTACGCTAACCTCCATAGCTTTTCTTTAACAACTTGAAAATAGTTAGTCATTTTCTTTTCCTAATTACTTGGCAGAAATTTAGAATTCAAAGAGAGAAACTAGTAACAACCACTTTTTTTTTCACACTTCCAGATCAACAAAAGGAATTCTTGGGTCCTAGAGACCAAAGAAAGAATCAGCAGGAGTGCCCAGGGTGAATTGATGGATTGGAGAGCCTGGCTGGTAATTACTTTCACTGAGCTAAAACTTTAACTTAATACACAGGAGCAGGGTGAGATAAAATCCGGATGTGTGCTTCCTCCTCCCCTCCTCCATGGAGATCCCATGCTTTCCTTCTGGAGACCGCATTGGGATAGCCCTCCTTCCTTTCCTTGGGATGGATGTTCATGCCCTACCATGGCAGATTAGTTTGTACCTTTTGTTTTGGTTGTCCTGAGCAACTATCGATGGAGCTATGTGACTAAATCATCCAGCTTTTAGGGTGGCAAGGAACCCCAGTTTTAAAGGGTTTTCAGCTAAATACCAGGTATTGGCAGATTTAACACATCTTAGGGTTAAAATTTCTAGAATTGGCAAGCTGTAGCTTTTGGTCTTTTGTGACACTTACCTAGTGCACACCTTGGGAGGCCAAGAAGGTTTCTTTTTAAAATCAACATGTTGATTGTTAATAACTTTGTAGTGTGTGGTGCTGTGATAGATTGTGAAGCCATAATGTCATTTAGTGACATGATCATTTAATAATGTGTGTTTGCGAGGGGTTGGGAGGGGTACATACATAGGTATTTTCAGGTAATTGTCAAATCCATAGAACTTGAGAGCTCATTTAACCTACAATGCTCTCAGCCCCAGCGCTTCTATTGTAAGTGAAGGAATTGGATATTTAGAGAGATGAAAGTAGTTTCAGCTCACTAGAACCAAGAATGGACTTGAACTCAAGTTTTCTGGGTTCAAGTTGCTTGTTACTTTATGGGGATACAAATAGTAGCTACCTTATGGGATTTAGAGAGAATCACGTTTTAAAAATCTATGTTCAGGGTTAGGCACAGAGACAGACATGGAAAAAGACATAATAAAAGAAAGCCACCATCACTGTCAATGATCATTTTTACTTTTTATTGTTGCTATCATTACTACCACCACCATGTTTTATAAGATAATGAAACACTTCTTTGGTACGCACCATGTTGTAGAAGCCCACCTTTTGCTAATAAATTGAAGCAAGTACTCAACTTATCATGACTCTACTTAAAGAAAATTCAAAAATTTTTGATACTTTTGACTTCCCTAAAGACCCACAAAAGATGTGGTACAAGATGATTGAATTTACAGTTCTAGTTTTGAATTTTGTACATTTTGGGTATTTGTGTTGATTATATTTCTACTAAGATTCATCGAATGTGATTCTGTTGAAGTACATCCTCTTGAAACAGCAGGGATTCTGTGTACTAATGATTCATTGTTCAGCAGTATCCTGAACTTCCTTATTTCTTTAGACATCTACGTGGAATATATAATACTTCAAGTATTTAAGTTTCCTAATCCTGTCAACACAGGGCTTTAAGTTGAAAGACTTTACTTATGAAATCTATTCTGATGCAATTATTTAAAAGATCTCTGACTTTAAAGGAATTTTTGATGACATAAGAATATACTCACAATATAATAATTGAAGTGGACACAAAGCTATAAATAGTATGACTCCAAGTTTGTGGCACATAAAAATGTGTGTGTGTGTGTTTATAAATGGAATATGAAATACTGGAAGGAAATATACCAAATGAGTAATAATAGTGTTACCTGTTCTCTGGGTAGATTAATAACAGATATTTTTTAAATTTTTACATGTATATTTTAACTCTCTTCTAATTACCTGTAACTCACTTTTCCTACTTTATATAAATTATTTAAGAAGAAAGAAATCATCAGTTGTGCCTTAATAAAATAATTACTGGTTAGTGCCATTTTGTGTCGTACTGGGTCCAGCTCTATGTTTGATGTACTTGCTGTCTAACAAACTCTGTAGAAAGAACATGAGCTTTGGAGTCAGACGGGCTTGGGTTTCCACCCCATTGTCTTCATTCAAGAGCTTTGGCATTGGTTAAGTTGCTTCTCTTAATCTTAGTTCTCATTAAATTGAGATGCCATCTTTTTTGCAAGGATTCCTTTTTGTTTTTAGTAATTGAGGTAACATTGGTAGCATTAGACAAGATTCAGGTGTACGTTATAATTTTGATATCCGTATACATTATAGCATGCTCACTGCCAAAAGTCTAGTTTCCATCTGTTGCCATGTAATTGACTCCCTTTACCCATTTTGTTCTTGCCCTACACTCACCCTCTTGTAACCAATAATCTGTTGTCTGTATCTGTGATTTTGTTTGTTTTGTTTTGATTATTCATTTGTTTCTCTTTTTTTATATTCCACATCTGAGTGAAATCATAGAATTTAAACTTTTCCATCTGACTTATTTCACTTAGAATGATACCCTTAAGATCCATCCATGTTGTTGCAAATGGCAATATTTTATGTTTCTATGGCTGGATAGTATTCTATTGTCCATAGTTTCTTTATCTGTACAACTGTTGATGGACATTTAGGCTGTTTTCATATCTTGGCTATTGTAAATAATCTTCCTGTGTAAGGTTTCTTGATCCTTAAAGTGGCTTACCCTTGGAGGTGCTCGGTAAATAACTAGCTCCTTTTCTTCTCCTAACCACTACTCTTACTTCCCAAACCCCTTCACCAAATTCCACAAGGATCAATTCAGGGTGTAAAGGAGCTTGGTAGAAAGTTTTACTTTCATGCCGACATTTTCAGTGGTTTGTCTTTTTAATCATCTCCTTACTATAAAAGTCTTGGTTCCTTTAAGTCTCACATCCTTGGGAACCAAATTCTTGGCAATCATGAAGTGTCTTACCTCAAAGGATGAGAAAACCGAGCAAACCAAAGTCATGATGAGCTCTCTGGAGCAGAGTGTGAGAGCATGCTTCTCCCTTAGGATTGGCTTGGGAATGTGCAGTAACAGCATCACCAGTCACCTCTCACTGGCAGTGATGTGGAGGGTGTGGGGAGAGGACTCTGGGGCTGAGGTAGGATTTATAATTGCGTGGCCGTCTGGCCTTCTCCGAACATTCTTTTCCCTTGCAGGATTCCTGTAATTGTCATCAGATGGCTCAGACTCCCAAATGTTTCCGGTATTTCAGTGACTTCTGGAGTGTGTTAAAAAAAAAAAAAAAGGTCAGATTTGGCAACCATCGCTTGTTTGTGTCTGCTCTGTTGTGTGTAGATGCATGCAGATCAGGCATCTCGAGTACAGAGAAACCAGTCAGATGTGACTCCTTACCATCTTCTCTTGAGCCTTCCCACTTCCTTTGCCGATTCTTTTCTGCCTGCACTGCTTTAAAGGAAAAAAAATAGGTGAGGAAAGATGTAGGCAGTAGTCCTGTTTTCAGCTACAGTCGGCTCTTCTTTTGGTCTCATTAGGTCTGGGGACTTAGTGCATTGCATCTTTTTTGGGTCTGCTGAAGGCCTCACGGAGGTTGAGAGTTGGACAGTGAGTGAACCCTGTGAAGAATGATTCAAAGTCTTGGGATAGCCACTGGGGGAAACGGGCATTTGAGACAGACCCTGAATTTCATCTGGTGAAATTTGAATGACAGAAATGATAGCATTAATTCACAAAGCAGGTGTTTTGTGGAAAAGAACAATCCAGAAGCACAGAGGTGGAAAAGATATGTGTCCAGGAGGGGCATGTGAGGCAGTTTAGCTTGAAAATGAGAAAACCTTCACATATTTGTATTCCTGTTTTACATAGGGGTCAGCCTAATGATTCCAATTTTAGGGTGAATGCTGTCTGTAAAGTTGTGATATAAATGGAATGGCCCTTGCCTTCAAACATGGTTGCATTTTGAATTTTCCTTCATCATATGCCTATAACTGAATACAGGAAGATATCTTGCATGTTTTTTTTTTTATCAGATAAGCTCCTATAATTTGACATTGATTGCTTTTCAAGGAAGGGAAGAATTGCCTAAATGAAAAAAGACAGCTAATTAAAAAAACCCCACAAAAATGGAGTGATTGATACATCTAAACTTAAAGATGTTTTCCCACGCCCTCATTCTGTCTAACCTGAGATGAGAGGTGAGGTTGAATAGGATTGGTCAACTAGATCATACTGAGAAGCATAAAATTAAAGAGAACTGATATAGTTTCTTCTGATCCATGCTGGTGGCTGAGAAATTGTGATTTTTGGAAGCTACTTTGCTTTACTGGCTCTTATTCTTCTAACTAGTAAATAGTTCATTGCATTCTGGTGCACTTGTTTGTATCATGGTAGAGTGTTCTCTGAACTTACAGGGACCCAGCTCTAAATAGTGATGTTAACTGTTGACTTCTTTACTTTGAATTACTCTTTTATAGTCAGATTATTTTTTTAAAATGATAGAGGTAAATACTGACGTCTACCCTAAAAACTATCTTGCCTATCTCTTCCCAAGTGGCCAGGGTTGGGAGATAGGAACAGGAAAGCCCTTGATCTTAGCAAGAATAAGAAATATCTCAAGATTAATATTTTAAAAACTCATCATGACAATGTCATTTCCCTTGGTAGTGATTGGTTTAAGTGTAGACATGTGGCTGAGTTTTGGCCAGTAATTAGTAGGAGGAAGTCTTCTAGGAGAAAGTAGTGAAAGTTTCCGATCTGAACTGGAAAACAAACTGCTGCTTGTATGTTGGCTGTGATGCGTGGTGAGGCAGTGAGCAAGCCTGAGGATGGGCGCTGCAGTGAGAAAGGCAGAGGCCTCGTCCTTGACACCAAGCACTAGGCTGCTGCCTCTGACCACTTGTTCTGTGAGAGAACTCATACTTATTTAAGCTCTTAAAAACTGAATTTTTTCTTACCTGAGGCGAATCTAATTTCTGTCTAATGTTTCTATGTTTTGATCATGCCCTTCCTATTATTTTCCCTTCAGATTTGTGATGTATTTCTTAATCTATAACTGTGAGTATCATTTCAAGTATTTCTGTTTCCAGAGATGAGAGGCGTGTACTCCCTTTTGGTGGGATTGAAAACTAGAACTGACCCTCCCCCACAGAAGTTTATCCCTGCCAGGGAAGTCATCTTGTTGGCCATCTCTTTCTCAGCGCTGGATGTCCCTTGGTGAAAGGTTTGATGGTAGAAAGATATGCTTGATAATAAGAGAACAAAGAGGTGTTGCTAAATAGTGTAAAAATACATTCTTTTTAATGTGGCTATTCAGTTTTCAGTTGGTATTGATATTCCTTTGAGCTCTAAGGTTTGTTTTGGTGTGTGACTTTGCTGACTGTCCTGTTACCATACTTAACCTGTTTCTTGCAGTTTATTCTCCGTTTTAGTAAAGAACACTCACTATTTCCTAAGATGGATTATAATTAGGACTGCTTAGTATCAAGAATCTTTCACACTTAATACCTCTAATGAGATAGAAATGTTCTAAATGTGTTGTTACAAGTGGATTATGTTTACAGAGGAATCTACTTATTTTAGTTAACTAATCCCTTTGCTTTTGTATCATACATCCTTATTAGGCTCTCATGTTCCTGTTCCACATGTGATTCCTTGTGAAGTCAGACCTCAGCAAATACTGTTACTAACTTTCAGGGGCCCTGGTAGTGAAAATGTCAGTGAAGTGGGTTGGCTCTACGTGGCTTGTTTTTATGGTACTCTTCCTTTTTTATACTTTCATGATAAATACAATTTCTTCACTATTCTTGCAAAGTGAATTTTGTTTCTTTGTTGGTTCTTTTCTGTTGTTTATGATTTTATTTCTTAGCATAAAATAATTGAATATATTTGAACTCCCCCCACTCCCACCACCACCTACTGTTTTGGTTCCTTGTATAGTCTGGGCATGGTCTTGTTAACTCCTTGGATCTCTGGACATTGTGCATTCGGTCCTTTTGCTGAAAACCTGTAAATGTCCCAGTAAAATTAACTTGGCGACTACATTTAGTCATAGTGAATTAATTTAGCTCAACTTCTAGGAGTCAGTGTTTTACCCTTCTCAGTGACCCTGTCCTTCCACTTTCTGAGGACACTAGGCAAGTTAGCAAAAAAGTTTTGTTGAAGAACTTGACCGATGGAGTTATACTTCTTGAGTTCAAATACTGGCTTCACTGTATATAATTTGCATGTCCTTGGACAAGTTATCTGGCTTCTGTATGTGTCAGTATTCTGTGAAATGGAGACTAAAATAGTACTTACCCTGTAGGTATTTGTGAGAATTCTGTGAGAAGATTTATGTAAAGTTCTTACCATAGTGCTTGGTGCATGTTTACTAAGTGTATAGCTGATATGATGGTATGTAGCTGAATTTTTCAAATGACTTAAAAAAATATTTTATTTATTAATTTATTTTTAGAGAGAAGGGAAGGAGGGAGAAAGAGAGGGGGAGAAACATTCATGTGTGGTTGTCTATTGCACACCCCCTACTGGGGACCTGGCTGGCAACCCAGGCATGTGCCCTGACTGGGAATCAAACCAGGAACGCTTTGGTTTGCAGGCCAGCACTCAATCCGCTGAGCCACACCAGCCAGGGTTCAAATTACTTTTTAAAATTTGCTTTTTCTTTGGTTTTCAGAAGCATCCTGTGAGGAAGGAAATATTATTAACCCTATTTTATAGAGCAAGTCATAGAGTCACAGTATCAGTATATAATTTTGTTACTAATAGAGTTGGGATTATAATCTAGATATCTCATCCCCTCTTAATGTGTTATACTTGACTGTGAATTGCATCTTTAGGAAGTTGCCCTATTTTTGTGATGTTATATAAGATAGAAGGTGTAGATGGGAAGGACATAAATTCCTGTTCCTTATAGCTGACCTAATGCTGAGCCAGTCCATTTATTCTGAAGTTATTTATTTATTAAATCCAGATATTTCTCTCTTTGCATGGTTCCAGATGCAAAATTTCAATTGTTACGGTTAATTAAATAACATTGTCCCCCAACAACACAGTTCAAATTTCAGTTACAATGTTATATTTACCATGTGTATTTGTACTAAAGTACAACTGGCACATCTCGTTATTTGGTTCATGAACGGACAATAAAGAATGTAGCTGTGTTGCCTCCTTGTCTCTTTAAATATAAACTCAGATAACATTTGTGAAAATGGATGATTTAAAGAGGGACAAAGATCAAAATGCAGCAAAGAAGTGAAAAGTGATAACACTGGAAGTGCAGTTTGAACCAATGGTAAATAGAGTTCTAGGAAAAATAGCTGATCAGGGAAAGTCAACACTGTTCTAGAGTCTGTGTGTGCAGCCAGAGGAGCTTGGCAAAGAATAACTTACCATAAATTAGGAAAATGCCTGTGATGAAAAGGATGAAGACATGACAGAAGAAAGGGAAAAACTTCCTAGTATGTAAAGGAACTCTTTAGGGATATCGCACCACAATGAAAACACAAAGGATAAAATGTTGGAAGCTAATCTAAACTGAGATAGATATATGCCAGTCACCAAGGCCTACCAAAGATGCTCATTTGATATTTTTAATTTATGTAGAAATAAAACACTTTTATTCTCAAAGTTTCTGATGTTTTGAATTACAGTGCCCTAAACAAATGGTTTACTTTCTTTCCATTTTCGTATACATTTATAACTGATAATAAGAGAGTTTTTAATGTTTCTGACAAGAATGTCAAAGGTCATAGAAAAATCAAAATTCTCCAATTGATTATTAAGATCACTTAGCATGGTTTCAGCTTGCATGATCGTTTTTATGGTCCTGCATTACTATGCAAAGTGAGAACTGCCTGTATTTATTGAGCCAAATGGGCACTCTTGTAAGTGGTGGGAATACAATGATGCCTTATGAAACATTATTCCAACATAGATTTATTGTGTTTGCCATATGCCAGGTAGCATAAACATATGTGAATAAAAAGTAGTCCTTTTTCTCAAATAATTCATATTTCATTTGATCAATGAGAGACAAGATCATTATACCAGAACATAAGACATTTCTTTGAATGCAACGATAGGGAAAAACCAGGCGTTATAAGAGCCTATATTAAGGACATCTAATCTTAGTTTGGGAGGGTGAAGGTTGGGAGAGGCAGGGAGACAGCCTGGAGGATGTAGGAGTTAATTTGGAAAAACTGTGTTGAAGAGGTGAGAAAGTTCTGCAGGGGGTACTGGATATTTTAAAAAGTTGATTGTTGCCCAAATATGGAAGGCGAGATAGGGGACAGACAGATCAGTAATGCCAGGGAACCTTTAGGCAATGGGAGAGCCCTTGTGGTTTTCCCCCAATTTCTTTTAACTAAGTTATAATTTGTGCATAATAAAATTGACCCATCTTAGTATATCATTTGGGGTGTCCGATTATAAGCACTGTAACCACCACCACAGTCCAGATGAAGAACGTTTACAACACCCTCTAAAATCCTTGGTGCTCCTGAGAGATTAACTCCTTCTCTCACCCCAACCTCTGACAACTGCTGATGTCCTTACAGTTTTGCCTTTATTAGAATGTCATATAAATGGAGTCATACAGTATGTAATCTATTAAGTCTGGCTTCTGTCACCTAGTATCGTACTTTTGAGAAACATCCATATTATTGCATGGGAAAAAAGCCTTTGGGTTTTAAACAAGAGTATTATCTGAGAGATTTGATTGGAGGATGAAGGAGCAAGACTAGAGACTTTTACTATAATTTAGCCAAGTGATAATGGAGAAGGGTTGCAGAGGAGGGGTTTGGTTTGAGGAGTGTGTAGGAGGTGGAATTGGTCTCAACTAAGGAGGGCGTACAGGAATAACAACATTTGGGAAAGAGGAGGCACTGTGTGTTGGCCGTGTTGAGGGGAGGAGTGTGGGATTATCCTGAGGTGAAGTCCAGCAGGGTGCGGGCATGGGGACAAGTTGTTTTCTTTCCTTCTGTATCCTCTGATCTTTGCCTGAGTCAAATTTGCAAAACACTGCCCTTACTTAAAGGGTTCCCTTTTCTCTTTAACCCTCCACATTGTCATGAAGAATTTGTTCCCAACACCTTGCTTGCACTGTGGACTATACAATGAAGCGTATTGTCTTTGTACAATATCAGCTAACTCAGTTCATCCACAATTACTCATAATTTTCCACAGACAGCAATGTAAATGTCTCTTGAGAAGCTATGGTTTCTTGGTCCATGGTGCTGGAAGTCAGAGTTCAATGGTAACAAAATAGCTACAGGCTGGAATTCTCTTTTGTAAAGATCCTTTCCATCCAAAGAGGTGACCTGTATTTTTTAGGGTGCTACACCTGAATCAGTTTGAACCTTATGGAATGGAAGTAGAGATGAAGGAATACAGTATCATCCATATTTAACATATGGCTGACTCATCTTTGTGGGAACTCTGATTTAGTCAGGATTCTGGGGCTGCATCTAGGCTAATGGGAGAATTTTTGATAGATTAATAATGTCCACCTCTGGCCTAGGAAGCAAGCACTCTGGGATGTGGTGGATAGCATATTTGCCCTTCTGAGGAAGAATGTCTCAGAAAGGTGATGGACTGCACAAATGCCTATACTCACAGGCATGATTACAGCTGTCATAGCATTTGATCTCCAGGACAGCTCAATGAGTTACAGAGTGTTTTCTCTCATAGATGGGGAAATCAAGTTACAGAGAGGTCAGGTAACTCCCAGTATCACACAGCTGGTACTGGCAGAGCTGGAATTCAAACCCAGTCGTCTGGCTCCTTAGTCCATGCTCTTCTGTTTACACCGTGCTGTGCATAGAATTCTAGAGTACTAGCACTGCAAGGACTCATGGGAACTGTCTCATTCCTCTACTCTTAATTTTATAGTTAAAAGGAGTGAAGTCTAAAGAGGGCTGTGGGGTGACTCACTCAGGATCACAAAGGAGGGTGGAGGCAGAATTAGCTGTTCTTGTTCCCTCCCCTCCTCTCCCCTCCCCCGCTTCCCTGCCCCCAAGTGGCCCCTGTCACTCTTGCAATTTTGTACCTGTGTCTTGGTTGCCTGTCAGTTTCATATCAGTGAAGAATAATGTCGTTGAAGTAGGCAGCCTGGTAAAATTGTTATTTAATTCTATTCTTTTCTTTGGCCTTAGCTCTCTCTTGCCTGGGAATGTACTAATTGGCTCTTTCTGTCCCCTCTTGTCACTTTATTATTCCCAAGGGAGCCTAGAATCACCTTTACTGTTCTCCAGCCTGTCCTGTATGATCATTGATTGTCTGGTCTTTTGCTCTTTCAAGTGTCTTCCTAGTAGCAGTTGGGCAGGGGAGAAGCTGCTCAATCAGCTGGTGAGAGTTGAGTTTTGGGGTGGGGGAGAAAGAGAACTATCATGGGGTTGGAGATACTGCAGTGCTGGTCAAAGACCTTCTCTTAGGGGTTTGGACCTTTGTGATTTTGATTCTGCTGTCCCGCCTATACCCACCGCAGCTCAGCCCTCCACATTTGGTGCAGGGCATCTCTCCCTCTGCAGTTGGGGGTTCAGAGCTGAGAGAAAGTGTTGAAGAATTTGCATGCTCCCAGAATTTATTCACATGGAACCTTGGTTACACAGAGTATCTGGGGCAGAAAAGGGAGCTCATGCCTTGACAGTTTACATTTCACATTTCTTGTATTTTTTTTTTAAGGAGCCACAGCTTTGGGATACATTAATTTGTTAATCTTCCTTTAAAAAAAAGTTCCTCATGTAAGCTTATTCAACTACAGATGCTTATGCTTTCTTTTTTCTTCCCCCCCTCTCCTTCTCCCTTCCTTCTTTTCTTTGCCCCTTGTATAGTGGGTCTTTGTAAAAATTTAACTCTTGTTCTAGCCTCTACCACCAACCTTACCCGGGAATAAAGTTGAATATTAATGCATCATGGTCACCATTCTACATTGGCTTACTCTTTCTCCACATTCTCTATAATTAAAAATGTCCTTCTCAATTTCAACTCAAAGTACCTGAAAAGACTCCTTGTTTGGTTAAGAGAAAGCAAATTTCCCTAGGTAAGTTCCCATATGTTTTCTGTAAAAACTGGCACACACTTTCTTTGTATTTCATCCCTGTCAAATGAGATCCTTATAAGAGTAATCAGCCAGTCTGAGCCACTCATCTCTTTCTGCCTGCATTTTCTTGGGTAATTTTAACTCTTTTGGTGCGGTCCAGGGAAGCTTGCTCCTTCCTATCACAGTGGAAGGGTTGGATTTCTGAGACTTCTACCTTCTCTTCAGTTTTCTCAGATGGCCATGGAGCTTTAGGACTGTTCTGAATATGGGCACGTGCACAAGTGAAATTTTCCTTCACGGCCATGGGAAGGCCCCAACAAATGTGTTCACATGGTTCATTTCTTTTGTCAAGTGTGAATGTATTTTTATTAAAGTGGGCCCCAACAGTGTATAAGCTTTAAGCCTTACCAAACCTACATCCACTCTTGAATAGTTTCCTTCAAGAAACTATAGTACGAGTTTCTATCACCTAATTAGTCACTCAATTCAGCTATACTCTCAGTGGCCCCCCAGTTGTTGTAGAACTTTTTGAAGTCTTTTTGAACTTTTTTAGTTTTACATTGCAATGACAAGCTTACATATGGACACAGATTAACTCTACCTAGTGGGGGTTGGATTTCACAGGCTTAAAAACCTAATTGATCATTTTCTTCCTGTTTCTTCTCCCGCTACCATCATTTGCCAAATTCTATAACTTGATTGTTTTAGTTTGTATTGCCTCTTGGAACTGCCCCCTCCTTAAAAAAATAAAGTCTCCTTATGATTACTATGGAGTTGGGTGGGGAAGGTGGTTTATAAAGTGAATTCATACCATTCTTTTTTTAAATCCTCACCCGAGGGTATGTTTATTGATTTTAGAGAGAAGGGAAGGTGGGGGGAGAGAGAAATAGCGATCATTTACTTCCTGTACACACCTTGACTGAGGTTCGAACCCTCAACCCAGCTATGTGCCCTGACCTGGATCAAACAGGTGATGTTTTGGTGTACAGGACGATGCTCCAACTAAGTGGGCCACCTTGCCAAGGCCATATCATTCTTTTACTCCGTTTCAGTCTCATTGCCCCACTACAAGCTGTGGTTGCAGCAACTGGTTAGTTTACTTTCAGGCTCCTCCAGGACACTTCTCATTGGGAATAGAGGGCCGTCCAAATGAAAGACCCCAGTTGGAGGCTTTTAAAAACATTCCTGACTTTATTGCTATTCAGCCCCCAAATTTCATCTATTTCAGACACTTTCTGGTTGGAATAAGCCTTTCTGTGTTCAAGGTCCTCCTTGAAAGTTGGCCAGCCTATCTCTCTACCTCCATCTCTCCCTGACACACTCTTTATAATTGTGTCCTAGCCATAGTGTTTCCCAGGTATGCCTTCTGTTTTTCAGTCCTTTTCTTGAAGGCACTTAATACTATGTACTATGTGGAGCAATTATTTGTACATTTGGATGATACTTCAGAGTAGGTTTTAAAAAATTCTTGAAAGTGCTTTGTCTTACTTATTTTTAGTAGTGGTAGGTGTCCAAGTACTCAGTGATAAAAGTAGCGCTGGACTACTGCAGAGAGCTCCGGGCAGAATCCCACAGAGCACACTGAACCCTAATTATCTGTCTTCCCCACTGCTCCGTGAGCACTCCACAACTAGGGCTGAGCTCTCCAAATTGCCAGTGCTGGAAGTGCACAGCGGCAAAGTTGCTTGGACTAAAAAGACAGGCATGCTTCTTTCTTATTCATGTGATGCTCTGCTATACTCTTGAGTAGGATTTTAACCAAAAATTTTGAATTTTTGACAAACCTGGAAAAAGAAAAATGAATGCTAGTCCAGTGTTAGTCGAGGTGCCACTGATCACTTTGTGTTTGAAACTTTGTAGATGTGTAAAAATTTTTTAAATTTAAATAAACTCTAAAATTTATGTTTGGAAGATTTATCAATGCACTTTTGACTAATTGGATTGTTGTATAACTAAGGTTAGTAATGATCTAGTTTAAACACAGCCTGGGTGTTTCATTTGTATTACTTTTTTAAAAACATTTTTAACAGCATGAAAGGAAAGTGAATATAATAGTAGTTTAAATGAAGTGAAAGTTTAATTTGTGAATTAGTCTTAATTTGATTTTTTTGTATAGTTATTATATGCAAGTGCTAAGCAGATAATATAAAGCAGTGCATATTGTTTGAAGCTCTTATCAGCTCTTCCCCAGTAGATCTTAAATCTAAATCAGTATTAAATGTGTCCTAAAGACTATATCTATTTCATTAGACAGCCCAAGCTTTGGGTAAATTTTTAGACTCTCGAACCCTGTAATATGCAAAGGAGTAAGCTTAGATATAACATAGGCATAAATCATTGTAATTTGTGTAATTTATCTCTGCAGCGTAAATATTGTGCTCATGTGGTAAAACTGCTGTCCTGGAAATCAGGTTTTGGTTGTCTGAGTATTTGTGGGATTGGAGGAGGTTTTAGGGTTACGTTTGTGTTTAGATTTAATTTGAATGGTTAAGTTGAGATTTATGGTGATCTGTGTGTGTAATGTTTCATTTACTTTTTTAAAGCTTATGAAACATCTGAATCTGATCTTTGGGGACCAAGTTCAAGAAATATGGTATAATTCTATTTTAATTGTTTCTCTTAATGGCACCATATTTCTGTTTATTTGTAGTTTGTGTATTTAAGACATTAACATATTTAATACCCTGTAATTGGGTATCTTTAACTTTCTACTACACTTGACTCCTGCTTTTAGATTTTTGGACTCTATAAACACAGGAGGAACATCAGAGCTATCTGTCTTTTGCTTAAAGTACTGAATGATTACACTCTGATATCTTCATTACGTGAAACACATACCTCTGATTTACTTGAGAATAAATGTTTCTAAGACTTAGGGATGCTTAGCTTCTGTGACAGATTGTATACTTCTTCATTGATCCATTGATACATAAATTCATTATTTTCAAAAACGTTATCAAGTTCATACTATGCTACAATGTATAGAGGATGTAGTGATGAACAAAATAAATATTTCTTTCTTGCCCTCAAAGTATCTTAGAATTGGTGGTGGGGGGCGGAACATGAAACCAGGCAGCCACAGTACCATGTGGTAAATGCAGTGGAACGCTAAGTCCATCAGCACATACAAGAGTGCCAGAGACTTCCTGGCGAAACTGACGCCTCTGTCTTCTTATTCTTCATAGTTATCCAGGTGGAGAGGTGTCAAAGAGTGGTTAAGAATGATCTTAGCACAAGCAACAGCAGTGGTGAGAAGTCCAAAGTAAAGAAGTCAGCACATTAGAATACTAGTATGTTAAAAGTGTGGGCAACTAAAATTCAGATAACCAGAACTCTCATTTCGGATTAGAAAGTATTTCTTCTGTATTTTACTTTGGTGTGAAGTGAGAAATGACTATAAATTTGTTTGATTCCCCCTTCCTCTTGTAACAGAAATGTTCATTTATTTTAGAAAATTTGAGTTATTTATACTACCAAAAATTAAAAATCAGTTGTAATCATATTACCTAGAGATCATCTTACTTGTCATAATTATAAGTATTCTTTCAGGTATTTTTTCTTTTTTAAAAAAATAATTTTTAAAGAGTTTTAAATCCTCACCTGAGGACATTTTTTCACTGCTTTTTAGAGAGAGAGGGAGGAAGAAAGGGAGGAAAAGAGAGAAACATCTATGTGAGAGAGAAGCATCAATTGGTTGCCTCCCACATGAACTCAGAACTGGGATTAAATGCATGTAGACCAGGGATTGAATCCACAACCCAGGCCTATACCCTGACTGGGAATTGAAGCCATAACACTTCTACTATGGGTTGATGCTCCAACCAACTGAGCCATACCAGTCAGGGCTCAATTTTTTTTTGTATTCATCTTTAATTTAATAAAATTGAGATGATACCTAACATGATTTTTTTGTAACTGAAATTTCGTACTTAATCTAAAAGTCACATTAATTGTTTTCATAGCCTTGGGGTACTTGTAAAATAAGAATTTTAATGACCACATAGTATTCTGTCATGGAGCATTATTTATAGAGTCTCAATTATTGGAAAGTAGGTTGTGTTCAACTTTCTGCTATTTTAAATATTGCTGCAGTGAATATATTTGCTTTAAACTTTCTAAATCTCTGATTATTTCCCTACAGCATTAAAAAGATAGGTTCTTCTATGTTCTTGCCTCTTTTTTTATAAACTACTTGTTTATCACCACCCCTTCCCCCGAAAGTCATTCCAGCCCCAACACGAGGTCTTAAATCTAGATTTTCAAATCTTTGGCATTTAGACCAGTACTCTCCAAGACACCTGCTTTAAGAACAGATTTGAAAATAAATCTCATTCCAAAAAGTCAAAAAAAGCATAAGTTGAACTAGATGTTATGTGGCTGGACATGAAATGCAAGGTTAGTGTTATATGGTGATATAAATGTGAAACTATTGTCTCCATTTTTTTGGAGTATCTTCATGTCTCTAAAAATGTTTCATTCAGGGATTTTTTTTTAAGCAGAGGAATTAATTCTTTTATAGGGAATATTCTTTAACTGTATGATTAAGTAACTTAGTATCAGTAACTTGGAATATATCTTGTTAGATAAATACCTTGGAGTTAAGAATCAGAAGAAGAATGGAACTGCTTCTAGGGTGAACATTTTTTCTTAAAGATGTGAAGAGGGTTTTTTTTGCCCAGAACCAAGTAGAAGATCCTTTAGGAACCAATTGGCTCACGGGGGTTTTACTTTTTTATAGCTTTTGTGCTGTTTCAGGGCCAAAGTCATGTCGTCTTCATCTTCTCATCCTTGTCCAGCTTAACACCCAGCACATCATTCTCAACAAATACCCCCCAAAACAAAACACTTCTTAAAACAATAGCTTTATTGTGATAGAATATATCATGCAATTCACTATCTAGGGTATTTTTATTAGTGTTGATGGGTTCTAGTATATTCAGAGTTGTGTAACCATCACCACAATCAGTTTTAGAACATTTTTATCAACCTCAAAAAGAAGTTCATACCCTGTAGCCCTCACCCCTGCAGCTATAGGTAGCCACTGATCTACTACTTTCTGTCTCTGTGCATTTGTCTGTTTTGGACATTTCATAGAAATGGAATCACATTATACTTTATGTGGTATTTTGTGACTCTTCCTTCATTTATTAATATTTTCAGTATTATGTTGTACCATGTATAAGTACTTCATTCCTTTTATTTTTTTAACAAATACTACTTCATTATTTTGGGGTATATACATGATATATGTACCTATCACATTTTGTTTATCCATCTATCAATTGATGGAACAAATACTTTTTAATATCAAAATGCATTTGGGTAGGTTTGCTCTACAAAGGCAAAGACTAAGGAAGAAGTTAAGTCACAAGACCTAAAATTGGAGATGCTTTCAAAGCTTGTTAGTGGTATATATAAATAAGGTATATATTTATAAGTTTAGAATTAATATAAATTATAAGTTTATATTTATAAATTTAGAATATATAAAAGTAAGTTTAGACTATTGATAAGTTTTGAAGGTATATATAGGTAAGTTCAGAATTAAGTTTGTATGGTTTTGGGTTTAAGGGGAGAATATCACATCAATCAGAACATCTTGTCAGTTCTACCTGTTTAATACTTCTTAAATCTGCTCTGGACTCCATATCTTGGGTACCTTCTCTAAGCAATATCCTTTGTTTGGTCGCCTCTTTACCACCACCATCCCCTGAAGCAGGCTAAAAGACCATTTATAAAAATACTCTTTTCCACTGGGAGTCCGAAGTCCTTTACATAGCCTGCATTGTTGTCTAACTTCAGGCCCCTGTAGTCTTCCCTTTTCCCCCCACCTCCCTCCTACCATATTTATTTTTGTATTTCACAAAGGATAATGGACTCCTTTCTGAAGTTGAGCACCCCAGGTTTCACCTTGTACCACTTCAGGAACTGTGTTAAGGACTCCTTTTGGAGCTGGTGTAGTGGGAATACCCTGTTTTGCTTGTTCCCTTTGAGTCTCTTACCATCTTAAAGAGGATGCCTTGCAAGTCATCCCGAAGGTTAAAGGAGATGTGTGAGAGAGTATCTGGCACGTCACATGCACTTAATCAACCATGTCCTTTCCATTTTTCATTTGGATTATGGTTTGTATGTAGTGGCTTAGATATGTTTGATATCAGCCCCCTCTTTTTTTTTTTCTGAAAAGGGGGATTGACACATGTTGATGATTGGCTGTAGTTTCGAGGTTGTTGCCTCAGAATCCTGTTTCTGTGAAGTCTCTGGAATTGTATTACTGATCTAACACCTCTGCCCAGCAGCAGTACTTCCTTGGGTTCCTGCCTGTAGAAAGGTGATCACTTGTTGCCTTTTTTCCCCACTAAAACATTTGTGTGTCTGTATTTTTATGTTTTCTCATTATGAAAGTAAAAACTTTATTTTTTTAAAAAAATTTAGAAATCAGAGAAATAAATAAGAGGACTTAAAATGCAGTTGCCGTCTAATTGCCTGCTGTGGTTTATAGGTTTCCTGTTTTAATGCATCTATACCTGTATGTGTCCATATTTTATAAACTAGAAGTTGGGTGATACTGTGTGTTTTGTTTAAATGCTCTTTTCCACTTGCTATTGTAGGTGTTTTTTAGTGTTAGTATCATGTAAGTAATTTTTTATGATCTCCTGGAATTCTGTTGTGTGGGATAAGCGTGATTACTGCCACCAGTCCTCTTTGAATGGACGTTTAGGTTGTATCCAACTTTTGGTTGTTTTTGCAGTGCTGGCTTTGATTTTGAAGTCATGAGTTATTCTGGTAATGGTTTTTACCTTCTGACTTAACAGTTCTCATGAAATAATTTTCCTGAGGTTTGATGCCAGGTTCAGTTCAAACTTGTTCTTAGTTTCTGCAGGTCTTTTGTAATGTTAACACCTGCTCATGTGATAGTACTTGTTCTTCTTCCACTTCCTTTTTGTGCTGTTATGTGCTGCTAGCTTTCTAATTTCTTCATACACACACCTTCATTTTACTTTGGCAAAATTCTGCCTTATTTTGTCCCATACCACTGTCCTATCTGAGTTTAACTTTTAAATAATTATTTCTTCATATTGGTTAATGTCTCTTTCCATTTCACAATTAATCCTTATGACTAAATTTGTTTCCACGATATTTTCCATTGCCTTATCTCAAATTTTGGTTTATTTAAATATTTATTTTCATTAATTATTCTAAAAGAGATTGCTTGCTTCTTCCAAATAAAAGAATGGGTGGAAGGGTTTGTATTGTATAGTACAATCAAAAGACACATCTTTATAAATAATTGTCTGTTGCCCAAATTGGGATATTACTAAAGTTATTTTTAATCCAGGACTGTCTTTCCTCCTTTTGGGTCTGTTTTTTGGCCTATAGCCAGTTGATTATGTCCTTAAGGAGCATTAGCCATTTTAAATAACTTTAATATGACACTAAATATGTCATATTATATACTCTAAAACCATGGTTACTAAACTTGGACATGCATCTGAATTACTTGGAAGTCTTGTTTAATTAGGGACTGCTGGATCCTACCCCGGATTTTCTGATTCTGTATATGTTGGGTGAGGCCTGAGAATCTGCATTTCTAACACATCCCCAGGTAATGCTGATACTGCTGGTTCTGAAACCATTCATTGAGAATAATCGTTCTAAGGGAATGTAAAAAATCTTTTTTTGCATTATCTGTATGCTTTGTAATTATCTGTATTCTTTTTCTCTGTACACTAGTGCCCATGACAGATAACAACTGAGCATGTTTTAGTGGAGCAGTCACTTATTTGAAAAACAAACCAAAATCCTTGTTGTCAAAATAGGAGAGGGTTATTGGATACAGAGCTACAGCTTGTTGTGAACAGGACCAGTAGACACATTGTCTGGAGCCTTAGTTTAGGGTCCTGAGTTGTTCAGTCCAAGATAAGTTTCTTTAAATCTCTTACAGTCTTAGTTTCCTTGCAGAAAAAATAGAGCGATTGCCACCCCATCTCTCTGGACCTGTCCCCCTACTTCTTAAATCTGCAGGCAGAGCCTCACTGTGTTTAAATAGGTTCACAATGTCAAATACCTCAATTAAGAAATGTTTATGTGTTTTCAGTAAATGTTCAAAGTAGTTTTAAAGAGGATTTATCACAATGGGGATTTAGAACTTGGATGAGGAAATACTATGAAATCATGGATACTGCAAATGGCTTTGGAAATGAGAGCTGCAGGACAGATAACGTCCAGTCTGCTAGAGTGTGAAGTTGAGTCTGGAGAAGAGGAGGTGAGGGAGAAATTTTAAAATAATGTGAATTGAAACTGTCATTGGATTCATGGGATTCATCGGATTCAGATTCAGTTCAGTGTGCAGTTCTCTGGTTCCTTATCTGATATAACTAGTAGTTGTCACAGTTATTAGCGTCCTGGCAATTTGGACCTTTGGGTTTGAAGTTCTTTCTACTTGACAGCTGAAACGGGGGAGACGTTATGAAACCTTTTGAAACTGGCTGTGAGGTATATTATTTATATTAGAGAGGATACAGTATTAGAAAAAGCACGGGCGGGAAAGGGCTGTAGGTGTGTGAAAGGCGAGGCCACAGCAATGCTTGGCTGCTGCTAAGAACACATAGTACCGATAAGATGAACAGGAAGTTTTTTCTAAGCATCTGAGCTTCTCATGTTTAGACTTGGTAAAAAGCCTGCTAATTTAGCCAAATATGTTTCAGCTATATTGTAGAGACAAGTCCCTTGTTCTCTGAGGCTGTCACTGTGAGTTGGAATTTCAAATCTTTTTAGAAAGCCATTTTGACTGTATATTATTGTCATTATTGTGTTCTCTCTCACCCATTTTTTTTTTGAGGGCATGACATATGTGGTCTTGCTTTCTTGTCAGCAATTAGGAAAGAAATCTCAACAGAGTAAGAAATCTTATGACACAGAAAACATTTGCCTGAAGTGTTCCCATGTGAGCAATGGGCATGGGCATATACTAAAAGAGGGGAAAAAGGGCTTTTTGTTGAGAGTGACAGACAGACAGGTCGAGCAAAGTTTAACTTAAATCCTTTCATTGATATTGGGAAGTCATAAGCTTTCATATGACACTGCCACATTCAACTCACTGTGTGATCTGGAGCTCTGTGGCTTTTCCCACTGTGTGTGTATGTGTGTGTGTATTGTAAACATTTTATGAACTGCAGTGTCTGATCCATCCGTCTGTCTGGGCAAGGATGTCCCTTGATAGTAAAAAAGAAGAGCAATCAGGACAGAATTGGTCAATGTGGCATGTCTAATGGTGGGAAGATATTTGAAGGACCTGCTATAGACACAATAGTCTGTCTAAATAGCCTCTTTGCACCCGGAGTCTTATTGCAAACAGGTTCATTACGGAGAGACATTCTGACACACAACATCACAGTAATGAAAGCAGCTCTGTTTTTCTAATATTGTATCTTGCCACTTCAGTTATGCCGCTGGTACAAGATTTCCCTTGTGTTGTTGTATATTTCTCCAGAAAAAGAATCAGTCTTCATAGAATATACAATTATTTTGTACAGGAATGTATAACTCATACCTAAGATCCAGTCCTCCCTGTTTATGTGCACTAGTGTAAAAATAATTGGCAAACACATCTTCCAGACCAAAAGATTCCAGCACCTTCAATTTGTTGGGCTAGAAGATGTTGAACCAGAGTAATAATAAACTTTAAAAAAAATGTGTAATGTTC
Organism: Micronycteris hirsuta; assembly: GCA_004026765.1. Classification (NCBI taxonomy): domain Eukaryota; kingdom Metazoa; phylum Chordata; class Mammalia; order Chiroptera; family Phyllostomidae; genus Micronycteris; species Micronycteris hirsuta. The sequence continues at coordinate 28,140 of PVJI01000044.1, forward strand.
AAAATAGATTTGTGGTCAATCATAAAAGAAGAAAATATTAGTACAGTTTCCCATGAGGTATAATTTTTTTCCTGGGGTTTTAGCCAACTCCAGTGTAGTATCTGTTCAAAGAGAGGAAAATGCAAAAGGTTTTCATCCACCAAGTTTTACATATAGCTACTATATGATGACTTAAGCTATTGGATTTTCTGCCTGTTAATGTACAGCATGAACATTATGAACATGGAAAAAAAAGGTTATATTGGTTTAAAAGTGGATATGGAAAATGTAATGTGCTCAAGTGGGAACAATGGCATATTAAAAAAAAACACTCATGACACAGATCTAATAATTCAGTTGCCCCTGTAGGAGAAGGGTATCAGCTCTGATACTGGCTCATAGTTTATATTTATATGCACCCCTGGTCCCTGCAGTGCCCCGTGTGTGGGTTCCAGAGAAAAGGAAGAAAATAACCTGTAGGGAAATCAGCCTGGAAACCTTTCATTAAATACATTATACTTTGTATTGTGTCGTTCACAGAGTCTTCGAGAAATAAAGAAAGGAAAACCTGTTATCAGTCCACATGTGTGAAATATTATATTTGAATACTATCATTTGTTTTAAGATTAAGGCTGAGGCAGCAGACATATTAGTTATTATTCACTTACATCTGGTAGATAATGCAACAGGGATTTAAAAATTCTTTTTTCATTTCTATTTCCTGCCTTCCTCCCCCAAACAATGGCAGAAATACTACTTTAACTTAAAACATGCTGGCTAAAATATTTTCATGTTTGAAATGATGCCTTTTTATAAAGGATTGGGTGATGAGGGTAATAAAATCAGTCTTAAAATTTTTGGTGGAGTTTATTTGTCATTCAGCAAAAGACTCATTTCTAGAGAAAATTGGAGAAAGCGTTAAATACATTCTCTCATGAGAAAGATACACATGGTAAGGGTGTAACTGAATAGTGACACCTTTATCAAGGTGAATGTCCTTTGGTGAGAGCCTTTGTCTTGTCATTATAGTTCATGTATTGCTGTTGGTCGGCTTTTAAAATCTGTAAACGTCTTAGCTTTTTTTGCTGACTATTCATGCAGGATACGCTAGGCAAGCCAACTGTGACACATATTCTGCCTATACTTGTAGCTGTCTCTTGGATGAAAATGAACACACATTTTAAACCTAAACCTTGGGTGCCATGTAACAGTATTGAATGAACTTCCAGAATAGCAGACATTAAGAGTTTGGCTTTGATCTCAGATACCTGGGAGCACACTGTCCTATACAGTTTGTTGAAAGATTTACTGTTTCATAAGTAGCTTGTGTTGAAAATCTTGTTTTAAATATAGAGGGTTGTAAGCCTGTCAGTCTTGCCAAATTGATAACTTTTTTTTAAAGATTTTATTTATTTATTTATTTTAGAGAGAGGGGAAGGGAGGGAGACAGAGAGGGAGAGAAACAGCAATGTGTGGTTGTCTCTCACATGGCCCTCACTGGGGACCCAGCCTGCAACCCAGGCATGTGCCCTGACGGGGAATCGAACCGGGACCCTCTGGTTCCCAGCTCACGCTCAATCCACTGAGCTACACCAGCCAGGGCCCAAATTGATAACTTTTTTCACATCTGTTAGACTCTGTGCCACCTTTTGGACTCAGGAGAGAGACAAACATCACACTCCAGATTAGGTCACTTTATTAAGAAAAAAATCTCATATGAAATGGAAGTAGAATTTTGGAAAAGTAGGGGTGTATTCTTACATGGAGAACTTGTCAAGCGGAACAGCTTCTGGGAGATTGGTTGTCATGGTCATTGTGGATAAGCTTCTAAATTGCAGGCAGGTACCTCGATATTCATGTGGATCATTTCAGTTTTGGTTCTGTTCCTGCTGTAAGCACCTGTTAGTTGAGTTCTTAGCCATAGGCCAGGTTAAGTTAGAGTTGTTGATGCCCTTTAGTGCCCTTTAGGATTTGGAAATACCTTCTGACTGCCAGTAGATCATTAAGAAAGCATTTTTCTGGTTTCCAAGGGTAGATGAGCTTTGGGGAATGGTTTCTTATTTACTACCATCTCTGTTTTACTTAAACTGACAAGCACAACCACCTCTGTGGATACAGAGGGTTGCCCCTGATCTGAAGGCTGTAATGGATGGTCATCCACTGTCAGGTCTCCTGTATCTCTAGATGAACAGATCTAGACCCGCCTTCCAGATTAGTTGAGCCATGGGACTGTTAGGTGTCTCTGCTGTTGAAATGTCTCAGTGATAAATGAGCTTTCTGTGTCTAGCCATGACTGCTGGACCAGACATTGATTTGGGGGCCAGGTAATTTCACTGAGCAAATGCTTGGGCTGCTCGTGTGCAGCACTGTAGTCCCTCTTCCTAGGCCCTGTGTAGGTTTCCCAAAGCCCCATTTCTCTGCATCTGCATGGGGTTCCAGACTCAGGATGGGTGTTTATCCCAGAGCATTTTGCTATAGCCTGGAGACCCTGTAGGCTGGTCTACTCTTCACGTTACTAGGCTTTTCTCAGGATTACAGACAAGCTTCAGTGGTAGTGAAGCTCCATCCATATTAATATACTAAGAGGTGGTGTTAATTGAGTGCTTATTGTGTGTTCCAGGTATTCTGTTGGGTACTTCACATGTATTGTCTTTTAATCTTCATATTAAGCTGGTGAAGTGGAGACTACTTCTCTCCATTTTTCAGATGAAGAATCTTTGTCGTTAGTAGGGGGGCAGTGCATGGGTTTTCAGATCTAAGCCTGATCTTATTCCTAAGTCCTAGCCCCTTACTATTATTTGGTGTCATGTCCTATAAGCTGTGTGCCCTCCCTGAGTTCCACTTTCTCTTCCTTTGGCTCTCATGCCTTGTACAGTTACTTCTTCTCATTCCTTTGGGGCCATCAGCTGACCCTACTACCACCTTACTAGCTAGGTGACTCAGTCCTTTCTCTGAGTGAACGGTACTTTTCCTGTTGGTAAAATGAGAATGATAAAACCTCCATATAACCTGGTCTTGTGAAGAGTAAAAGAAATACATATTATACACATTACTTATTGGAAAGCTTCTTCACATCAGGTACTGTGCTGGAACCCATTACAGCAGTGATATGGACAGACATGGTCCCTGTTCTTATGAAGCTTGCGCATCTGTGAACATGTCAAGACACTGAAACAAAAAGTTACAAAATTACTTAACGGTAGTTATGTGTTGCATGTCTAAACCACATATAGATGTTCAGCTTTGACTTCAAGTTTAAACCATGGCCTGAAGAGTTTCTAGACTCTTTGAGGGTCCTACTTTCATGCTTAAGGAAAGCCCTTTGCTTTTTTTGGTATCGCCTAGATGCAAAGAGTTTTTTTACCCAGATCCTCTTCCATTCCCCACCTACATTTCAACTTCAGCACCCCCTCATTCTCTCCTTTTGCTGTCTCTCAGTGTTCCCATTTCTTAGTTATTCCTTACCTCGCTCTGCTCTGCTTTCTCCCTTTTTCTAATTTTTTTTAAAGATTTTATTTATTTTTAGAGAGAGGGGGGAGGGAAACATCAGTGTGTGGTTGCCTCTCACTTGGCCCCCCCTGGGGACCTGGCCTGCAACCCAGGCGTGTGCCCTGACTGGGAATTGAACTGGTGACTTTTTGGTTCATAGCCCATGCTCAGTCCACTGAGCTACACCAGCCAGGGCCTTTTTCTAATTTTTGAGCCTAGTTTAAATGTAACCCTCCTTCAGATCCTTGCTCAATATTCACCAATTTGTTAAATCCCTTTTTTTTTTTTTTTTTTGATAAATGTTCTTTTAAAACACTTATCCGGATTTTACATTTATATTTGTCTAGGCAATCTGTCTGTTTCTCCAATGAGACTGAAAATTTCTTGAATGTAGGGACTAGTTCTCTGTCTTTCTAGTACCTATCCCAAGCACAAGTCTGTTTTCAAATACTGAATTAAAGTGGCTTTTTCCCCTCATTTTCTCTGGGACAGTTCATCTTCTTTCATCTCTAACATATCATTTTTTTAAACCTACCTGTCCAATTGGCCTATTGAATTGAACATATTCAAAATTGAACACATCTTCTCAACTCTTCATTTTCTCCTTTTCTTCTTAAAAAAATTTATTGTTGATTTTTAGAGAGAGAGAGGAGGTGGAGAGAGGGAGGAAAGGAAAAGAGAGGGAGAAAAACATCTATATCCATTTGTTGGTTCCACCCATTCAAGCATCCATTGGTTGCTTCTTGTATGTGCCCTGACTAGGGATCAAACCCACAACCTTGGCATATCTGGATGATGTTCTACCAACTGAGCAACTCTGGCAGGGCCATTTTGTCTAATTTTTAATAAATATCCCCTTTCAGACCTTCATCCAGTCAGCCTCAGTTCCATCCAAATACACTCTTTCCCATCAGGCACCACTTTCTGGGTAGGGGGATCTATTTAATGAAAAGATTCCCTTGTGTCTCCCGTTACTTCCCCACTATCACTGCCCCTGCTCTGCGTAGGCTCTTAATGACTTCCTTGCCTAAATCATAGAGCTGGTACTCTCACCTCTTGCCCTGACCTAGTAATTCTTCCAAAATAAAGATCTAATCGTGTCAGATCTTAAAAGTGTTTGACAGCTACTGAGATATTTACTAGTGAAATTGTACTGTGTCTGGGGTTTATTTTAAAGTTATCCAGTGGAGAAGGAAGGTTCAGGGGATTAGGGAGAGGATAGGTGAAACAAGACGGACCATGATAATGGTCATGATAATGGTTGAAGCTAGTGGTGCAGTTCACAGGAGGCTTATTATACTGTTACATTTGTATATGTTTGAAAACTTCAATAATAATATTAAAAAATAAAATACAGCAAACTTTGTCTATACCCTGTGGAGGGACTATGCGAACTACTTAGCAGATCATACAGTTCTTTCATACTCCCTCCCCAGTGCCTCATTTGGCCCCTGAGCTCCCTCAGCTCTACAGGCTGACTCTACCTGAAACCAGCCCTGCCTCAGAATTGATCTCCTGAAAGGCTCAGCTCTACAGATAAATCCTCCTTCATCTACCTCATTAGCCTCATTGGCTCCCACATCCGTTTGATGAACTGCCTTTAGAGCATATCACATCGTTTCTGAGGCCCCCTCCCACCCCCATTACTGAGGATTGCCCAAACTAAGAACGCGCTCGCCTCTGATTTCCAGTTCTATTAATGCTTGTTGCATGCCTATTGAGTATCAGGCACTTAATGAATGTTTGAGATTAAATTGACCTGTAATGTAGTGTAGTTTACCACTCATAATTTTGGGCTGACCTTGGCAGCGGGTTTCATCCTTCCTCCTCACTCCCAGGGCCATCCCATTGTTAAGAGGTACATAGGTAAACTGTGCCATGCAAATGTAAGATGGCCAAATGTTTATTAGCGTGTCCAAATAAAATCCCTTGTCCAACCTTTTGTCTCATTATTATGGTGACTTAAAATGGTCAGACTCTATGTTTACACTTATGAGGTCTCCCTCCTTGACCACTCCATAAAACTGGGTGGGGGAGTTGTTTTGCCACCCATGGTTTGTTGGAGGGGGCAGGGTGGGGGACAGCCTCCAGCCCGTCTCAGCCATCGCCCAGCTTGAAGTCCCTACAACTCGTCTCTAAGGTGAGCAGAAGAGTAACTCTCTCCCTAACCTGTATAATGTATTTTGATGATTTCTGGCCATTTAATAATTCCAAACTCCAAAGGACTCCGCACCCCAGAGGTAAAAGTAAAAAATGTTTAAGAGATTTGAGAATGAACCAATTTTTGTGGCCTGGAGAAGTTAAGACCAAGGTATGAGTTAATCACTGTTTCCAAACACATGAAATAATTTTACATGGAAGGTGGTGCCAGCTGTTAGCCATTTGAGTGAAAACAAACAAAAAGACTTAGGTTGCAGCTGGAGGGATTTTAGTTAGTTAGAAATTTTTCATTAAGTGGTTCTGGGTGGGAACTGGGTTCCTATCCCAGTAGATTGTTGAGTTAGGTCCAGATTGGAGGGCAGTAGGGTGGATTTGAGGAATTTAAGCATCCTGAAAATCAAGCTTCATGATTAAAAAACTAGCAGCTGTGAATGCCCTCTGTGCTCAGAGCTGCAGAATGAGGATTCCCCTTCTTCCTCCCACCTTCCCCCAAGTTGAAAGAAATTAACCTCAATTAAAGAAAATAGTGATGGATGGCTACAGAGATAAATATGATATATCGCACAGGAAAAACTACATTAAAAGAACATTAAAGTTGGGACAGAGAGCACTAAAAGTGGGAAAAAATCACAGTTAAGGTTGAAAAGTGATATCGTTTACATCTCTGCTAAAATGTAGACCTAACAGGACACATTAAGAAATTATGAGTATGCCCAGTTGTGCTAAGAAGTTCTTTGACTTGACACACTCAGCTTAATGTACAGTTTCGTTGCCCAGCTTTAATTAAGGCATCGTCTATGAATGATTATAGCCCGTGGAAAAAAACCTGTTATTGTTACCAGAAGAGTTTTGGTGTTTGTTTAAATATTAAGTTTTGGAGGGGGCCAGGTGGTGATTCTGTGACTCTGTGCATTTCAATACCTGAGCATATTTCAGCTTTTCTAAAGTCAAGAATTTCTTTTGAATGGCACTAGTTTTAACTAAAATGTTAGTAACTTAATAATAATTTTAATAATGTTGAGTAGTGTTATTTTTCTTTGTGTTGAAAGCAACACTTAGCTTTTAACCTTTTATTCCTGGACTAGAATTTTGCTGCTCAAGAATAAAATTTTAGACATGTATTTTAAGCAAATTATTAATCTGTTATAGAGGCTATAATCAGAACCAAGTCCGACCACATTTTCAAACTTATACAAGACCAGTGAATCTTACACAGGACCAGTGACATTGCCCTAAGTGAAATGATTTTTAGCCATGTAAGTATGGTATACTCGCCTGGGTAATACTCATTTGGGTACATGGCAGATATATCCTCATGGTCTCTCATCACAGATTTTTAGATTGGTTTTTCTTCTTCAGGTGAATGAATTTGTGCTTCCAATTAATTTTCTAAAAGTTCAGAAAGTGTCCTGGTTGGTGTGGCTCAGTTGGTTGAAGTGTCATCCTGTAAACGTAAAGGTTGCAGGTCCGATTCCCGGTCAGAGCACATGCCTAGGTTGCAGGTTCCACGGAGTGTATAAGAGGCAAGTGATTGATGTTTCTCTCTCACATAGCTGTTTCTCTTCCTCTCTCTCTCTTCCCCCCCTTCCCCTCTCTCTAAAAAAATTTTTTTAAAGTTCAGAAAGCCAAAAAATTCTGAGAGAGAAATATACAGCTGAAGATAAAAATGAAATCAAGGCCACTTTGTTTTTCCTGGTAGCTGCGTTGCTATACTGTGCACAGTCTCTGTTTCATAGTACAGAAAATAAAAATCTGTAAGCCTGTTGGAGTCTTAAATGTAACATAAATTTAATGCATTATTAAAAGTACGCAAACAGTTTTTAAAACAGGGTATTGTATGGAAGCAATTATTGGCAGTAAGTGAGCTACACACCCAAAGAATGGGTTAGGGCCAAAAAATTGAAGGTTTCTGAACAGAATTACTTTCGTGTGGGTGGGAAAGAGAGCAAGGTTAGCTTTTATGAGGAACCAATCCCAGCTCTTATTTTGATTCTGATCACATACTTGGTAACTCAAATAAATAAGTAATAAAGAGATTTCATGTTAGGATTAGGTTGTTTTTCCCCCCCTTGGTATAGTCTTCCAGTGGGGAGTGCTTAGTTTTTATAATAGGAGGGCACAATGTACCTAAATATGAACATGACCAAATGCATGTGTAGCTCTGTAGTTTTCTAACTTTGGGCCTTGTAATGATTAGAAATGTTGCTGCCCTTTGTGACAAGATACTTGAGGATTCTTTAGCTGGGTGTGTTGTGTTCATTTTTAACCAACTTACTGGGATGGAGGAAGGTTAAATTTTTATCATCTGGAAGTAACAGGCCCTGCAATTTTTCTGCCATTCACCACTAACCTGAAGAAGACCCTGGTGATAGGTGTCTCCTTTCTGTTCTCTTCATCTTACATGTTTTATTTATTCAACAACTTCACATAACATCAGCCTTATCTTAAGATGATTTTGCATTCTAATATTTGGGGGAGGTGGATCTTAAAAATGGAAGGGAAGAAAATTGCTTTATATAAAAATGAGTTTGGCTACTGACAGATTCTCTGGAGCTTTTGAGCCTTACCGATACCAAGTTTAATCAGCTCTCAATCCAGTGTTACCATAACGCCCAGGCCAGAAAGCTGAGGCTGAGCTGAACAGCCGTCTAAGCAGCACAGGGACCAGCAGCCCCTGTTAGCAGAACGCTGTATTGATGAGCGAGACTCGGTCAAGTTACTTAACCTTTCTTCCTTGATTTTCTATTATGTGGAATGGAAATGATAATATCTGCCTTTGATCTCACAGGGATACTGCAATCCATTAAAGTCATTAAAACACTTTAAGGTATAAGGCACTAGATGCAAGGCATCTTCATTATTGTTATTATTACAGGAAGTCCTTAACATTGTAAATAGATTCTGGGACTTTAAGCAGAACGACTATAAAAAAACCAGCTTTACCATAGGTTACTTGATATAAGCAAGAATAACTGTTTCCTAGGCATCTTATCAACACAATGAAACATTATTCAGGGACCTGCTGTACTGTTATTTTCTTACAGTGTCATATTCAAAGAAGGGCTTTTTAAAAATTTTGAATAGTTAAGCCTTAGAATGAGGTCTATGAAAGGAGGGTGGAGGAGGTAGAAGGAGGTTATGAGGCTATAAATGCTGATCGAAGGAGACTTGACTTGGGGTGGTGAATATACAATACAATATATGGATGATATAGAATTGTACACCTGAAACCTATATAATTTTATTAACCAGTGTCACCTCAATAAATTTAATAAAAAGAATGAGGTCTGCCCTGGCTGGTGTAGCTCAGTGGATTGAGTGTGGGCTGCGAACCAAAGGGTTGCCGGTTTGATTCCCAGTCAGGGCACATGCCTGGGTTGAGGCAACCGCACACTGATGTTTCTCTCCCTCTTTTTCTCCCTCCTTTCCTTTCTGTTTAAAAATAAATAAATAAAATATTATAATAAAAAGTAAAAAGAATGAGGTCTATGGCCCCAGTAGTTGGCCTGGAGCACTAAGAGGTCAGGTTACCTATCTCAGGCTCTGTTCCTCTCTGCCTGTTAGTTTCAGCAAAAAAGCAAAACAAAACCAAGAACACAGAAATGAAAAAATTGAGGCCAGTGGGAAGTGGCTATGGCCTACCTCCTATTATTTTCATTGGAGCTGCTGTAGTGAACTTAAAGTGTGAACTGTGTTGGTGCCTGTCTTGATGCTCATCCCCTCTTCCTTTGGAATGCATATTTAGGAGGTTTAGATTGGATAGTGGGCTTTGATTTACCCCCATTTACAACTTTCATTTTCTTTGTGTGTTTTTTTAATTTTTTTTTATTTTAGAGAGATGGGAAGGGAGGCAAAAGGAGAGGGACAGAAATATTGATACGAGAGAGAAACATCCACTGACTGCCTTCCGTGTTGAGCCCCAACTAGGGACGGAACCTGCAACCCAGGCTTGTGACCGGACTGGGAATTGAACTGGAGACTTTTCAGTTTGCAGACGACAGCCAACCAACTTGAGCCACACTGGCCAGGGCTGTTTTCTTTGTTTTTGTTTTTATTTTTGTTTTTGTTTTTTGTTTCTGCTTGACATACTAGAGGAAAAAAGGGTGAGGACAGAGTGGGTAAAGACTTTTGAATGTCTTTGGATATTGCTCAAAGGCATACGGTACAAGATAATTAGGTTTCTTAGATCAGCCCCCTCTGGCATTTTGTCTTGAATACGTCCATCACACCTCATATAATATTCCAGAAGGAGATGTATTTTTCATATGGCCTTGGATGGCACCCACTTGATGACGTCCATGAAAAAAAATAGAAGATCAACCCTCACCTTTCAGAGCAAAGAGTTTGCTTCGTGGAGCACTGGTTCTTTTGGTCTCATAGGTGTCACTTTTCTAAGATAACTCACCCTGTTGTTTGTCTTAACTTTCCTGTACTTGTTCCTCAAACACAGCGCTTTGTAGTTAGATGAAGTGCAAGAGAGTTGAGTGTTATGGTCTGAAATATAAGATATTTATGTTCATCAAAGATACAAGTGTTGAAGAATTAAGACGCCCTAAAATAAATATGGATTTGTCAAAACATTAATTCAGTATTTGTTATTTGGTTTTCTAACTTTTCTACAATAACCAGAGTCCTAAATTTACAAATAAGTTGCTTTTAAATATGAGTAGAATGATATGCTTTTCAACTCTCTCTGGCCCCTAAGTATTAGGGTCTAATAATGGATTTTCTGGTATTGATTTGTGTGAGTGGAAAGTCTTAGATGAGATCATAGTTTTGTAGTTAAAGTATCACTGTTTTGGGGGACGGAGGGAAGAATGTAATTACATGAAATTGGGATTGTTGTGGAAAATCAAGGACATATGGTTGCTATAGGTATATTATTAGTTTTTCAAAATCCAGAGTAAAATAAGTGAAATTATCTCTTTAAGTTGCAGCTAGCTATAGCTACCTCTACACCTGAACTATATTTTCATCTCCATCTTCTTATTAGGTTGGCCAAAAAGTAAGTTTGGTTTTTTTTCATAAGATGGCTCTAGTAGTGCTTAGTTGTCTTTAACTTCTTTTGAAACAATTTTGTTAGATTGCATTATGATAGCTGTCATATCGGAGTGTATTTAAAAAACACTTACCAAAATTGGTGAATTTTTGTGTAGCCATTTTAATATGGACGATAGAATAAAATACATTTTTGTCGTATTATACTTTATCATTTTAAGAAAGGTAAAAATGCATCTGAAATGCAAAAAAAAAAAAAGATTTGTGCAGTGTATGGAGACAGTGCTGTGAGTGATCAAACACGTCAAAAATGGTTTGAGAAGTTTGTGCTGGAGACTTCTTGCTGGATGAGGCTCCATGGTCAGATAGACCAGTTGAAGTTGATAGCGATCAAATTGAGACATTAACTGAGAACAGTCAACATTATACCATGTGGAAGATAGCCGACATACTCAAAATATCCAAGTCAATGAAGTTATTGGTGAAAATTAAAAATGTGTCTTTTGTTTTACAGACAAAACTATATGGACTTTATGGCCAACCCAATATATATCCACATGTGAAAATTCTTATGTGTAGATCAGGCTAACAAAACTTTTTGTTCAGTGTTGCCTACTTTTTTTTTTAAAAGAGATACTGCAGCACCCATTGCTTTTTTCTTGTTTTCATCTCCCTCCCCAAATTCCATGTCAACAATTTTTATTTTCTTTTAGAGACAAAACAGAATATGGAGTATTTTGCTATGCCACATTCTCCTTTGTGGTTCTATATACCTGCTGGGGAGTGCACAAGTGGCTTAAAGGGACTATTTAAGTGATTTTAATATATTTCTCAGTGCTCGGACTGGGCCATCCTTGAAGATGCTTCAGAGCTAGTGGGGCTGTAGGAGGGGATGGGACATGAAATGGGTAGATGTAGTTATCAGTGCTTCCTATTCCTGTAGTTGATAGCTAGGTTTGGGTTTATCATGGGTTAAACTATTTCTCAACCCTTTTTCTACTCTCAGGGCCTAAGAAGACTTTATAGACACCTTGTTCTGATCCTTGGCCTCCCCTGCTTCTTTAGACCCTAAGGAATAGGATTTTGTCTGGTAGGGTTGAACTTTGGAGGACCACATGCTATTATAATACTAAAAAATTCCCCTATTGAAAATGCATGATTTAGAATAAAAACTTGGATGTATAATATTTTTCCAGCTATCTCCTTCCAGCTTTTTTCCTTTATTAGGACATAATTGAAACATGGAATGTATAAGTTTGTGTTCAACATGATGATTTAATATATGTGTATATTGAGAAATGAATACCACAATAAAGTTAGTTAATACCTCCATCACCTCACATAATTACCTTTTTTTTTCATAGAGGATACACACATTATTCAACAACTTGGCTATTGGTATTCTAGTCAATAGTGAGTATGTTTTCTGACTCTAAATAGAGAGTACAGCTCTGGTGCTTTGTTAATTACTAGTCAAGTTGAGGTTACATTGAATTTGTCTTTTCTGCCTTACTTTTATTTTTTATTTTTTAGAAAGATTCTGATTTTCTTTTACTATATTCTTTTTTTTTAAAGATTTTATTTATTTTTAGAAAGAGGGGAAGGGAGGGAGAAAGAGAGGGAGAGAAACATCAGTGTGTGGTTGCCTCTCACGTGGTCCCCACTGGGGACCTGGCCTGCAACCCAGGCATGTGCCCTGACTGGGAATCGAACTGGCAACCGTTTGGTTCTCAGCCTGCACTCAATCCACTGAGCTATACCAGCCAGGGCTCTGGCTTACTTTTAATATGAAGGTGAGCACTTGGTATGCTCAGATAGGCTTTGTTAGGTAGGACACTCTCCTCTCCTGCCTTCTCCCCATGGAAGTAGCATTAGAAAATTTTCTTGTTATAAAAGTAATACATACTTATTGCAAATAAAATTCAGAATATACAAAGCTCATAAGACTTTCAGTCTCTAAAAATTGAGCTGTTCTGTGATATTTACATACTTCTAGCTTTAAGTTTGATTATGGAATGCATTCACAGATTTAAAATATGCAACGTTAAAGCTAAATTACGTATAAATGGCATGTTTAAGAATGGTGGTTCTCTTTATGATTTGCTTTTAAGCTATGCTTAGTATTTCTTTTTTCTTGCCGTGTATTGTAAAGGCTATTAACCCTTATTCACATTGATACTTGCAATTCTTTTTCAGTTTAAACCTTTGAATCAAAATGATAAGATTTCATAGAAAAAAATAGGAAAAAATCTATTTGGTGGTTTTTCCATCCCTGAAGGCTTAACAATAACTATACTTTTCCATTAAAGTTCTTTCGAACATCTGTACAGAAAACATACTGCCCCTGAATAAAATAAGCTACAGGTGTGGTCCTTGACTTATGCTCTCTGAAAAAAAAAATTTTCATAACAAAGTACAAAATAATATTAAAGGCAATTAACTAAATAAGTCTTAATTCCAGCTGCTAAGATTTTTGCATGAAAATTACTTCGTCGTTATTATTGAAGTGTGAGATTATAGCCAGCTGTTGAAGTGGTAACCTATAATCCAGTTCTCTGCATTGCTTTTTGGTGTGAACTGAAAACAATTATTATAAAGTTAAGTCTTACAACCCACTTTAGATCATCTAGTTGCCTGGAATTTATCACTGGTAAAAATCAGAACAAATTCCTTCAGGAATCTGTGTTTATACCAAAAATATATTTTGTGACCCTGGAATACTTTCCCTATTTCCATTCAAAGATATGTTACCTAAAAGATAAGTTACATAGTAAGTTTTAAAAATGTGTATTTAATTGTTACACCTCTGAGTGTAAAACAAATAGATTCTTCCAATATTTTGATTGTGACAAGACTGATTTTTAAGTTGTGCCATAACTCATATTAAATTAGCAGATTTCACATAGTAGACAATTAGAAATGCTGTTAATTATCAGATGGGAATACTGACCCGAAAAATGTGCATATTTTTTGTGCAAAATAATAACAAAATAATGGCCTTCAAATCAGGTTCAATTCTTAAGAATCTGTGAATGTTATCTTACATAGTAAAAGGGACTGCAGATGTTATTAAGTTAAAGACCTTGAGAAGGGAGACCATTCTGGATTATCCAAGTGGACCCAATCTAATCATATGAATCTTTAGAAGAACCTTTCCCACAAGTGGTCAGAGAGAGATGTTACTATGGAAAAATGGTCAGAGAGATACTACATTTCTAACTTTGAAGATGGAGAAAGGGGGCCCTTCTTGAACCAAGAAATAGAGGTGGCTTATAGAAGCTCCCCTAGAACCTTCTGAAAGGAATGCAGCCCTTACCAGCACCTTGATTTTAGCCCATTGAGACCTATGTTGGACTTCAGATCAACAGAGCTGTAAGTTAATACGTTTTTGTTTTAAGTCACCAAGGTAGTGGTGATTTATTATGGCCACTGTAGAAAACTAATACTCCTTGCTTTGTGTTGATAATTTGTTGAATAAAGTCATTACTGAAATCCAAAAACAGTGACAGAACAAAAACCATTTGGTAACATGTAAAATACTTAGTAATTTATAAGACTTCCTTATATGTAGATTGGTACCATTCATTTTGCTCTTAAATAACAGAATGAATTCAGTTTAGCTTTGCAACTATCTTTTTTTTCCCTTAGTACTGCCATTGTACCAGGAACATATTGTAGGCATTCAGTAAATGTTGAAAAATAAATAAATAAAGGTACATGATCAAAATTTGCACTACTTGTTAAGAATGTTTTGAGAAAGGGACCTGAAGAAAACTAGGAACATAACTGCTTGTGTCAGGGCTGAAGAAGTGTCTTCACACCTTTTGACAAATGCATGTCACGTTTCTGTTTGTCATGTTTGGCAATTGTCAAGGAATTGCCCAAGGGCTTGTTGGACTCAACCCCGAGTGTATAACTGAGTTCATTTCTGTCTTGCTAAACTGGGCACCAGTTGTAGTCTAAAAACAGTGGTGATGGGGATTCTTAATCTTTCAGATAGTCGTTTCCTATTTAATTAGTTACAAAATGACAAGCTTCAAGATATTATACCATATAGCAAGATATTTAAGATTATCATAACATACATATTAAAGGAGGCAAACCTTTGTACTCTAAATCACTTTTAAGTTGCTTCTCTACTTTCACTGGCTGGTAAGTTGGGATATTCAATCAGAAGTATTTATTGAATCAGTACTTGACACTGGGGAGCAGGTGCAAAGAGCTCTGCCATCACAGTGCTTATTAACCCATAGGGGAGATAGAAATTAAATAATTACAATAAATTAAATAATGACAAGTTCTGAGAAGTGCGCAGTGCTGTAGGAATAGATAAAATCTACTCTAGTCCAAGTAAAGAAATATCTCTGAAGATTAAAGAATGGAGAAATGGAAAGGGCTTAAAAGCAACAAGAAGAACACATACAATCTGGGATCATCATGAGTGAGTCAAAAGATAAAGCTGGTTAGATTGACAGGGGCCCTATCCTATAGGATCCTCTTAAAGGATTTTGGAAAAATCAACTATAATTTGGAGCATGGCTTGGATAGGAGAAAAAGTGAGTATGAGAGAAGCTGAGGTCAGAGGTTATTTCAACTGCCAAAAGAGGGTGGTAGCCATGGGGGTGGAGCATAGAAGAATCCATAAAAAAGTTAGGAGATAAACTAGAAGCTATTTGGAGATTGTATATGGGTTATCAGAGGGACAGAGAGAGGTTGTTGGGAATAAAATCCTGATGACAAAAAATACCTGATTTCACATAGGAGACAGAGAAAGGACACAGTCATAATTGAATAGGCATTAACATATTTACATGTGTGTAAGATAACATGAGGGTGACCACAAAATTGGGACAAAATCTCAGTACTTATCAGAGCAGAAGAAAGTACATTGAGGTCTCATCTTGAGAAACAAAGGACTGCTCCTTGTGAGAGTCTTCCGTACATCTCATGAGTGACACTTGAGCTAATCCTATGGGCTTGTTTTTTTCATATTGAGGTGATTTGGCACTTAACCTTGGAGCTATTTCTACACTGAAAACTGGAGAGTGGGCTTAATTCCTAGAAAGCTTTATCTTTGTTCTGAAGGTTGGTATAAGGACTGAGATTCACTGTAGCTCCAAGGAAAGAAACACTTTTTAAAAAAGAGGGAAAGGTGCCCTGCCTGGTGTGGCTAGTGGAGTAAGCGCTGGCCTGTGAACGGAAAGATCACCAGTTTGATTCCCAGTCAGGGTACATACCTGGGTTATGGGCCAGGTCCCCAGTTGGGGGTCTGCAAAAGGCAACCAATGGATGTATCTGTCATACATCTATGCTTTCTCTCCCTTACTTCCCATCTCTCTAAAATTAAGTAAATAAAATATTTTAAAAAATAAATTTAAAAAAAAAGAGGGAAAGGATAAAAAGTTCTTTTTGGCTTTTATAATGGAGAAAATTGTTTTCTAAGTACGTACGTAGTCGCCAATGGTGCCATTTGTTGAGGTGGGCAATTCTGCAGAAGGAGCCAGTTTGAATAGTCACAGATTGACACTGGTAGGGATGCCAAGTTTGAAGTTCTTACTAGACATTCCCTTGCAGATGACAGCTATATAGTTGAATGATTAGCAGTGTAGAAGAGCAATCTAACTTGAAAATAGGGTTTGGTGGCTATCAAAGGTCAGTTGGCGTCTCAAGTCTGGGAGTAGACTGGGCTGCCTAGAGAGAGGGAAGGTGGAGTGAGGAAGAAAAGAGAAAGTTTCTTTTTGGTTGTATAATCATGGAGTTAAATAAGTACATCACCCCAAGTGGTTAGTACTGAAGACATAGTCATAGCAATGGTCAGTGTTTTCCCTTTTTTTTTTGTTACTTTTCCTAGGTAATGTAGCTCAAAATTTAGTTTGCACACTCTCGTAAGCTAGACTACTGCTTTTTGTACATTGTGCATTCTCTTCAGTCTCCTGGATCTCCTCTGGACCCTTCTTGCACCCATACACGTTCTCTACCCTCTCTTTTTGGGTCAGTGTGCCCTCTTATACTGTCTTGGTCTCTTATTTTGAACTTTTACTTACTTGGAAGTATTCTCAGTTGTTTGCACGTGTAACTTTTAGATGTTTATTCCCCTTCATAGAATTAGGTATCCTTTTACTGGTTTATTTATTTGGTCTGGGATATGCCAGGTTTTGAGGCTTGAGATGCCCTGCTCTCCAGTGCAGAAATGACTTTGTGTAGATGGAAGTGGAGGTTCAAGGAGAAATATCATGTTGGAAAGAAATAAATACATGACTGTGGGGCCAAAGTGCTTCTTGGGTAGATGTATTTCTTAGTGAAGCAATTACTGCACATAGAAAAAGGGATGCCTTTTTGTACTATAATTGAAGGCAAATTGGAAAATGAAATACAGAGGAAAATACCTCCTATTTATAATATTTGCAAAAATATTTTGATCCAGACTAACATAGAGACCATTCTTACTCTTTATTTTATTGGACAGCTCAGTTTGTTGAGTTGGGGGCAACTTTCCTGAATCATATGCTGGTACATCCTGCACTTGTTGGAAAAGGTTCCTTATTCAGAGACCCTGTTGCCGCTTGAGGCTTGGCAAATGCTAAACGTTGTGGTAGCCTTTAGGGACATTTTTCATTTTATGATGAGGTAGTGACGAGGGACTGAAAAATAAGTGCAAATAAGAGTGGGCAGTGAAGACTTGGACGAAGATTTTACTAACTGGCAGTGTGAAATATTCGATAGACTGACTGTTTTAATGGGTTTATCTTAGACAGTTTTTCTGTTGTGAAAGTGTCAGTCAATAATTTACCCTTCCCAGGAGGCAGAAGAAGCAATCATACCATGTAAACTGATGCTTTGGGGCCTGTTGCTTTGCTGGAGCTCCTCTTGGCTGGAGCTGGATGCCTCATGGTTGCCATACAAGCACCAAGTGTCTGCACTTTGACAAATGGAGGCTTGGGGAAACTACCCCACAGCAGGGATGTTTGCAGTGATTGACTTCAAGTGATACCTGAACTAATGGATTACTATAACTCTCCATCTGTTCCACATCAGAAAGAATATAACTATATATTTTTTAAAAGTTTATTTTGATCTAGGGTGGAGTTCTATAAGGAGGAGAGAGCAGTAGTGGGAAAATAGGTTATTTTTAAAGGAATATTTATAAAGCTTCAGAGAAGGGGCAAACTGGGCTCGCTGATTGATACCTGGGATGTGTTTGTATTGTCTAGCGAGATATTGGATGCAGCTGTATGTGTGAGACTTACCCTTTGGCGGAGCAAACATTAATGTCAAAAACTTGAGTCCATTACCCCTTGCCATACAACTCATTTTGATGCAATAGTAAACACAACTCCACTGCAGATTTAAATAGTATTTATGTGAATTTTATTTTCCTGTTTAGTCACTGAATCATGCTGTAGTGTTGGCATGGGAAGTTTTGTAATTTGCCTTCCTGTGCGAAGAGTGCTTTTCTTCTACTGCATGTTCACTTCTGCATACTTTTTTTAGTTAGGCATTATGTCATTACGAAGATTTACAGTTATTTAATAATGATTTATTATAGTAATTTATTCTGCCAGCTGTGGCACATTTTCAGTGGAATTTGTAAATCAAATTTATACAGAAATTTACCAGGACATGCATTTCAGGATTTAATAAAACATACTTTAAAATCTTTTTGAAGTGAGTAGTTTTATGCTAACATGTTTGGGATTAAGCTTTACCTTAACAACTTTTGTTAATGTTCACACTCTGCCGTGTCTGTCCCACAACTATGGAAAGAGGAGCCTGCGAGATCTGTTAAAATAAAATACAGTTTCAGGCTGTCTACTTTGCTTCCAGACCATTAGTGTCATGTTATATTTGACCTGGGATGTTCAAATGATATTGAGGGACACGGAAACATCCTGACATTATGCTCTTTGTAGTTCCATACGTTTTAATCACTATTAAAATGTGCATCCGGCATCATAACGGAGAATGAACCTAGAAGGTTATGTTCATTTTGAAGCCCTAAGTGTCAGATTTTCTCCTCCTCTTGCAGAGCTCACTAGCCACTAACCATGTGGAATACATTTAGCTTTGGCGGACTTGCCAGCTCGTGCTCCTCCCGCAGTTTCTTTGTTATGGTACAAATATAGCAAGTTATTATATGTATTTTCCTATACTTTCCCTTTTTTTGAAAAAAAAAAAAGAAAGATTGTTGAGATTTTGTATGTTTGCTTGATGGTATGTATCCGTTTAGAAAAGCAGAGTCTAGACAAGAAGGAAAGTGCATATATTGCTTTATAACTTGTATTTTTTTTAAAACCTGGCAATTTGAGAAGCTGTCTTTGAAATGCATGATTGCCAAGTAATTTGTAAAAATGACTTGTTCTCTAAGATTGCCTGAGAATTGTAGTTCTAAGATAAAACTACTAATTCACAGCTTCAGTCAGCTGGTTATTTTGTCTACAGCAGCATGAAACATTTCATTTGACTTACTACTGCCTTCAAACACATTGACTTCATTGATCAGTTGTTTTAATATTGTGAAGACACAGTCTTAATGTGCCTCGGAGCAGAAGTTTCAGGTGATACTTAATTGTATTTAAAGCAGTAGACTAGGCACTATCTAAGATGGAAGTGCAAGCATTTGAAAATACTGTAGCCTCTAATTTTTCATTGTAGTTTGTATTTGCATATCATGTTTAGGCACTAGTTAAACAGAATATAACAAAAACCAGCTAAAACAATTTGTCATCTGAAATGCAGTTCCTCCCCATTTAAGGGTTTTTATTTTTATTTTTGCCATAACATGTGACAAGGTGAACAGTTTGTCATCTGATATCTTATTTCTTAAAAGATAGAATTTTTAGAAAGTTCTTAGACACATCACACAGCAGTTAATTTTGTTCAGATTGGCATTCAAGTTATAGTACATTTAAAACTAGATCTAGCCCTGACTGGGTGGTTCAGTTTGTTGGAGTGTCATCCTGTAGACAAAAGGTTGTGTGTTTGATCCCTGGTCAGGGTGCAAATGGGAGGCAACCATTCGGTGTTTCTTTCTCACATCAGTGTTTTTCTCTCTCTAAAATCAATAAACATATCCTCAGGTGAGGATTTTTTTTTAAAAAAGGGATCTTTTCATGATCTCATTAGAAAGGAAAAGACTCAAAATAAACATTAAAAATGTGTGCATAGTATGTTTGGGAATTCATCCTGGTTTTTAATATTTCTAGAAAAGTTGTTAAAACTTTTTATATGATTATTATATGACTTGTGTGCTATCTTGACAAATGACTCCATAGGATTTGATATTTTTTTATTTTAAGAAAAATAAGTCTACAGTTAAAGGGAAACTGAGAGATAAAGAGATTTCTTGAAAGGGTCTAGAGATGGACCTTCCTTTTTTTGTAATTTTCAATTACACTTTACATTTAATACTGTTTTTATTAGTTTAAGATGTACAGTATAGTGGTTAGACAGTCATATACTTTCAATGTGGTCCTCCCGATATTTCCTGTACCCACCTGACACCATGCATAGTTAGTACAATATTATTGACTATATTCCTGTGCTGTACTTTATTCATCCCCAGGACTGTTTTGTAACTACCAATCTGTACTTCTCAATCCCTTAAACTTTTTCACCCAGTCTCCCAAATGGAGTCCCTTGAGAGATTTCATTGCTGATCACTTAGATGTGGTGCCAAGTTTTCCTTGAAGGCATTTAGTACTTACATACTGATAAGATCTTGGAGAAAGGCTGGTCTCTTTATTTTACTTTTTTTTAAATCCAGTACTCCAGTGCTCACAATATATGAGGTATCTTTGCCACAATTAAATACAGAAGGAAAGACTGTTTTATAAGTAAATTCACAGTTCTGGATTTAGTTTTGAACTTAGCAGTGTTTTAAGTTTTTTTTCTTTTGGGCTTACCTGAAAATCTTCATTAATGACACCAAATTGGGACTTTTAAAAAAAGGCACAGTTGAGAAAGGACAAATATGTTTCATCTTGTGGGTGAATTTTGACTGACTGGTAGTGAATGCTTTGAGGAGCTGAAATGGGTCAGGAGGGGGGAAAACGTTCTGTGCTCAATTAGCAATGTCTGCCATAGTGTCAATGGAATCATGACCTGAATTTCTCTCCCTAGCATAGAAACTCCTGAAGTTACTTGTAATCATTCATTTGGTCATCATGTGGTCATACATTCAACCAATTTTCTTAAACACTATTGAATACAAGGCAGCCTGCCAAGCATGGTAAGAATATAGAGGTGGAACTGACACGAATTTACTTTCAGCATTGATGGGTGGGAACTTAACTGTTTATTAACAAAAACATGAAGTATGGTTAGCAGCAGTTTGAGAGAGATTGTTACAGCCCCATTCAAAGATACTGAGTTCTAAGCAAGTTCTAAGCAAGGAGGCTATTCATTTGCAGAAATCTGGCAGATTCTAGAGTTTGAGATAATTTGTATTTGCTGATTGGGTAGGGCAGGCGTTCTCTGGGAAGATGCCCCCTCCCATCTCACATGGACAGATGATTGCCTTGTCAAGTGTTTAGCCTATGTATAACATTTCTGCTAGTTAAGAGCTATAAGGAAAGTGATATGACCAGCCTAGAGATGACTGGTGAAGCTATATCCTGTTGTTTAAGATACCAGTCAGGAGGAATACAAGGTAGAGAAACAAGGACAGAGCATAATTTCAATGTTTAGACATTTATTAACTTCAGAGAATATATTTTGGGTAGAAATATTTTAACTCTGTTATTTATGTATTGATAGCTTATATGTGTAAAATATCCAGTTATATCTAATGCATACCAATTAATTGTTAGTTTGAGCCATCCCCTCTCTACCATTTTTCCCTAACTGGAAATAATCAAATTATCTTTGTTTACCTGAAAACTAAAATTTATTTAAGCATCAGTTTTTTTAGATTCTTTAACAAACAAAACATAACAACTCTAAATTGTTTGTTTCTCACTGTCTCTTAGTGTAGGTCCTCATATTCTGTGGGCTATCCATTTCCTATTAGTGTCTACTGTAGTGTCAGGTGTTTGGATGCTTGTGGTACAGACAGAACATCGACGTACTTCTTTGCTGTTGGAGCTTACAGTCTATGGGAATGTTTAAATACAACACAGATCCCCTAGTTGAATAATTCTGCCTCAGATCTCTCACTTTTCTGATATATCTGACACACTGTTTCTGAGACAAAACACAACTTTCATTATTTAACTTTTCTGTTCAGAAACTTAAAGCCTAAATTAAAGCCAAGTACTCTATAGTCTGTTAACATTTTTTTAACCTCATTAAAAAATTTTTTTTAAAGATTTTATTTATTTTTAGAGAGGGGAGGGAGGGGAGAAAGGGAGAGAAACATCAATGTGTGGTTGCCTCTCGCACGCCCCCTACTGGGAACCTGCCCTGCAACCCAGGCTTGTGTCCTAGGCTGGGAATGGAACCAGTTACCCTTCGGTTTGCAGGCCAGCACTCAATCCATTGAGACAAACGAGCCAGGGCTCTAATCTCATTTTTCATTGGCATCCTTCATCAACCAAAGGAACATGCCCTTAATTTTATTTTTATTTATGCCCATCTACCCTTGTGGCATGTTCTCTGGGTTTTTTTTTTATATTATCCTTACCCCAAGCATCTCAGCCCATATCTTTCTTTTGACCAAATTACTTATGCTCCTGGAAGCATATAGTTAATAACACAGGTATGATGTGTTGCACTTCTACTTTAGTAAAAGAGAGAAGTTATTTTTATCTTTTATTTAACTAAGGTGTTTATGTATAATCTCTTCAACTACACTATAAATCAGGTGAAACTAAAGGGATTTATCTTAAATATCAACACCGTACAGATATGAGCACAATTGAGCACTGGGAAAAATAGTGCTTTTGAGCATCTGAAGAGGTGCGACAAAGCGTCCAAACTTGGGTATTGACTCTAAATCGTTGTTCTCCATATTTTCCTTAGAACCTGAAAACTCTAAAACGTTTTGGTTTTAATGGGTAATACATAAATATTGTAAGAAGTGAGAAAAGAGTACATAACACTATACAAGTGGGGGACTCCAAGAAAACTGGAATGATCTTCTGGAGGACAGATGCCTTGTAGTACAGGCTTTGCCTGATAGGAACCCATCCATATCAGTGTACTAGCAGGTGGTGTTGTGAGAGGCTGCGTTTGGCTTCAGTGACTTTTTTTTTTAAACTTTCATCACATTTGCCCATTTCATGATGGGTGGTTTGTGAGTGCACTTACACACACCACACTGAGTGTTTCGCAGTTTTTGACCAAAAACAGCATGACCCCCCATGGCCCACCCTCCCTATTTACCTGATCTCGCCCTGGGTAACCTGTTTTTTGTTTCCCTGATGAAAAACGTCCTCAAAGGGAAACATTTTGCTGATGTGTGAAAGAGATGAAACAGAAAACAGCAGAAGCACTGAAAGGCATCAAAGTGGAAGAGTTCAAAACTGTTGTGAGCAGTGGAAAAAAGGTCTCGATAGGTGTATTGTATCAGATGGAGAGTACTTTGAAGGTGATTGAAGTTTAAACATGTAGGAATAAATGCATAATTTTTTATAAATAAATTCCATTTGGGGGGTCCTTCTCATACAGAGAAAACAGATTTCTCATCCCTCCTCAGAAATAATTTCTGTTTACCAGATTCTGAAAGTTATTTTCAGAACTAGCCAAATGCAAATATACAAGTATTTATTAACCCCTTCCCAGTTTTTTCTTTTTCTGGGGGACACAAATGGTCATACACTATGCTTACTGTTCTGCATCTTGCCTCGTACTCGTGCATGGTTTGGAGGTATTTCTTATCAATACTTACAGTTTTATTTTATTCTTACCAGCTGTTTAAAGTTTCTTAGAAAAGGCTCATAGTAAGATAAAGCAGCGAATTCCAGAAGTGGGAAGAAGTCAGATATAAGAAATAAAAGAAGTAATTTCAACTAACTATAAGACATAAAGTGGCTGATTCTTTGAATTTAAAAATAGATGATCCCCAGAGACTCTCTTTCCCTCCAGGAGCAGTCAAGACACACTCTTCCCCCACTTCCCACCCAAGCCCTTAGAAGTCCTAACGGTCTTACTACATATTAATTTGATGTTCAAAATGAAAAATTTTAATTATCAAGAGTGAGATTTACTGTTTAAAACATAGGGTGAATATGCAACGTCTTTTAGCACAATTCTTGTCCGAAATGGTAGAAACCTGGAGAAGCAGTGCCAGATATTGGGATGAGCACATATTTTGAAATCAGACCAACTTGGTCTTAAAATCCCCACTTTGACACTTAATATAAGACCCTGGCCAAGTGACTTAACTTTCTTAGCTTCAATTTCTTTATTGGTAAAATGAGAATAGTAATTCCTATCTCATAGGACTGACCTGTGAAGAACAAATGAAAAAATATTTTCTGCTTTCCCCAGTACCTGACACAAAACAGGTGCTCAGTAAACATACAGCGACACCCCTTTGCCTGTTCAGAATGATTCCTTTCCTAAGAGCTCTGGATGCTGAGATCTTACTGGATCTTTTATAAAACGTATCACAATGCCTTGTATATGCTAAGCACTCCAGACTTACGCACTTATTTTGTTCTGTTACTTTTAAGTGTCTGGTTTGGTTTTCTTCATATTCTTTACCAAAACTTTAAATCTCTAGGAAGAAATACAAAGATCCATACATGACTATATGTACCATGTGAAAATGCTGAACTTAGCCAAATGTCAGAATCTGAAGTATTGATATGCTTTTAAATGTTTAACAACTGGTTCAGTGGGGGAGGGGAGCTCTAATTTGTGGCATTTGCTGATTGCTGTGGTCTAAATATTCCCACCATGGCTAATTTCTAGGTAACAATGTCAACTGGTCTGTAAGTTCCTGAAGGTTTAATAGTCTGTCCTCACAAGTTGGTGGAGTGGCCCTCATACACTGCTGGATTTTCAACCCTCCAGATCTCTGTGATGTAAAAGCAGTTTAGGAAACCCAGGTCTCAAAAAACGGTCAAGCCTCTGCCACCAGCTCAGTTTTTGACTTTGCCCCAGTTTCCTGCTCTCCCTATTTGCATAGTAAAGCAATACAAGTAGATCAATTTTCTTAACCTTTTTGGTAGCGTCTTCACAGTGCTTCATGAGTGTCTAAAGCTATGGAGACCATGGGGCCCAGGCTTTGTGTCTCTTGTCTTGTATGTTCAGTATGAATTTCTTTTTAAAAAGGTCTCCATGGGTTAAAAACAAGTATATTTGAGAACCACCATTAATGAAAAAGCTGTCACAAAGCCCATGCCTGTAACTGCAGCAGAGGCCCTGATATGGTGACAGGTAATGGGTTCACTCACTGTTTATACATCTGTTGCTAACAATATGGGGTGTGGTAAAAGTAGGTTTACACAGAGTTTATTGTATTATTATTTATTATTGTATTATTTTCTATACAAACAACTATAAACCTACCTTTGTCCCACCCCATATAGGGATTAGGAACATGCAAAAGGGAACATAATGCATTTCAGTGTTAGTTTTTCGGAGGTAGACATGATAGAAAACATATTTGCTATCATTTTATTTAAATGTGATTTTTCATTTATGTGTCAGTGAATTCTCCATGTTTATGAATGCCGTGTGAATGAGGAGTGACTTACAGGCAAGGGCTGCAGGCTCAAATGGATTTAGTGGCCAGGTAGGTAACGGAATTGAGGAAACGAGTGAGGTCTAATACAGGGGGTAGGAGAAACTTTCCAGCAGAGAGTGCATACTAAAAAGAGTAGCTGCTGTTCATTGCAGCAAATAGTTGTCATGAAGGAACGCACATTTCTGTTGCCATATCGTTAGTTCCCTGACACCCCACCCCTTTGCCTCTACTCCCCTGTCCCCAGCAGCTAGAAATCCATACTTTACTTTAAAATTTCTTGATTTTTTTTACATGTTGGCTATGAATTAAACACACATGCACACTCACACTTAAACACTTATAAACCAAGCAAAACAAATTTGACCTGAGGGCCAAACTTGGCCTGTGGCCTTGTAGTTTGCCATGTCTTTTTATACACATGTACATATGTAGCAACTAATATTTAATGAAGGCATCTGTGCTAGACACTCAGCTAAAACTTATGCACTAATCAAAATATTTAATCTTCACAGCAGTGTTGTGAATTAGTATTATTATTATTTTTTATGGTTAAGGAATCTTGGCATTTGGAGAGGCTAAGTAACTTGCTGAGGTCATATGATTAGTAAAAGTTTCCCCAGGTATTCAAACCCAAGTAATCGCCTGCAGAACTTTGGCACTTAACCACTGGGCAAAACTGACTCCGCGGATGTCTCCGCGTGTTGCTGTAAGCACACACACACGACATAAGTAACTGAATGTAAAGAGAAGGTTGAGATTGGTGTCTAATATTAGCTCATTTGTGTGCAGTGATATGGTTTATATGTGTGCTGGATATGACAAAACACTGGAGTACTGTCTTTGTTCACACTTTATAAGATTTTTCTGATAAAGCTCAGTAAGGCCAGTGTAAATATTTTACAGGGAGTTTATATTTCTTTTTGTCACAAACTAGACATCCCGAGTTGTGGGGCCAACATTGTCTGTGTTCAAGGGCAAAGGTTCCCTCTTTTCTCGTTGCCATATTTAAACCCCACCCATGGAAAGGCTCCAAATCCTGAGTGATGATCACTTCCTCTAGGCAAGGGTTTGAAGAATAAAAGTAAATCTAGCAGGAGGAGTAAATCCCAAAAGACAGAGATAAGTACTTGAGGTCAGAGACTGCATCTTTTATAGTTTGTCTACATACCAAACTCATTAATATGAATAATCATCTTAGCTACAGTGGTTGTTGTAGCAAAAGTAATACAAGAAACTAGTCTTGTCTTACATTTTTTGATCGACTCTTTCATTATTTCTAGGATTTGTGGAGATCTCTCTGAGAAAGTGATGTGAAATTGGGTCCTCCCGTGTTTCTCCTTTATTTCCACTTCTTTTTCCTACTTATTTATTTTTCAACCTTAAAACGTCCAGCCTAAAATGCTAAAACTATAAGACTCTAGAAGGAAAAACAAAAACAGTACAACAATCTATATATTTATCTGTTTACATTTTCCCCCCTGGGTATTTTGGAACACCATCAGACAACCTCTTTATGGTTCATTCACTTGGTGTGGAATGGGAGAGAAAAAAGAGCCAGTCCATTTGACAGTGTTCTTCTCAACACTCTACACCCATCATGTGAATGGAGAGAACCCAAAACCTTCATTTTCAGAATTGTATCTCAGCCCCTGGCTCCTGGAGAAAGCCAGTGTGGTTCAGATGTGGGATAGAAAGAGTGGTTTGCATTGGCATTGGCCTTGTGGGAGCTTTGGGGCCGGAGCACACTCAGCTGTGGGTTACAGATGCTTGCTCTCCAGTATTAATGTGGCCAACATGTGAAACCATGGCACCCACAATACTACACAAAGGTCCACGCCTCTGATAGTTTGGGAAATAACTCCCAGCTGAAGAAATTCCTTCTAGAAGGGCTGGAATACATTCTTGAACAGAAAGGTTTTTTTTTTTTTTCCCTTCAGAGGGGTGGAACCAGGAAAGAGTTGCTTGATGATGTTGGTCTGGGCACCAGCATCATAGGGAGCTTTAACTGAAAATAGGAAAAAAAAGTGCTGCTCTAAACCCTAGATTCATAAGTACTCAATTCCATGCTGTGCATGTAGCAGAAAGCTTGTACACTCAAACCATTGTAGAGTTTCTTTGGAGATGTCAAGTACAAACCATTACTTGTGGTTGTCATCTGGCCTGATTCAGGGTGTATTCAAAATGTTTCCACCAATTTTTATTTCCCTCAGGAGACATCCAGGGTTACTAGGACCAGAGAAATCTATGTAAAAAAGGAAGGAAATGAGCATGTGGTTGGGTGGCGCTTTCTTTATAAATTCAATAACCAAGACTCTTTTTTTAGGACACAGAAATTTTTGTCCCTTCTCACATGTAAGGGCTATGCTTTCTTCTAACAACTCACTTGAGGAGCAGGGATATTTCCATCCCCCATCAGTTACTGCTCTAGTGTTCTCATTCAGGTATAATTTCCAGTGAAATTGTAGCTTATAAGTATCCAGAAGTTAGTTTATTGACTCTTATTGCGCTTCTGAGCACCTAATAAATAATTTATTAGTCTGATGGATATGTGGCTACCTAACTATGGGGCATGAAATATGCACTGTTTTTCTAATACACTGTAGGGAGACCTGTTTATAAAGTATTTAGTATTGGTTTTATAATGCACCGTTGACAACAGGAGACCACGAAGCTCAAAGATCAATCTCATTTGTGCCTACAGTATTAATGCTGCTTTATAAAGCTCTATGACAGGTCACTCAGATAGCGGTCCTCACAGAAAGGACTCGGTTAGCAAGAGAGCCTGGAGTGGCTGCCAGCGCAGCGGATGGATGTCTTTGTCCACGTCCCTGAGGTGACTGTTTGGCGGTTGCTGATGTTGGCCAGGTGATGGAACTCATCATTTCCCTGTTCTCCAGAGGGATTCTGGATTGAGAGTGCCCGGTTCTGCTAATGCAGCCCTCACTAATGGTACAGAGAGTTAGTGTGACTTTGGACCACAATTGCAGTTCTGGAGACACCCATCAGGAAGTAAGGAGTAGGGCTTAGCGCTTCTCAGCTCTCTCTCATTTGTTAATGAAGTGACATTCTTCCATATCTCCCACTCCTCATTCAAATTACTTATGTGACATAGCATAAAGTTTTCTGATATTTGTTTGCTTTGGGGGATTTCATTAGCCCTGAATGCATTTATACACATTTATTTTGTTTTTTTTTTAAGATTTTATTTATTTATTTTCAGAGAGAGGAGAAGGGAGAGAGAAAGAGCAATGTATGGTTGCCTCTCACATGGCCCTCACTGGGGACCTGGCCCGCAACCCAGGCATGTGCCCCGACTGGGAATCGAACCGGGATCCTCTGGTTCCCAGCCTGTACTCAATCCACTGAGCTACACCAGCCGGGCTGCATTTATACACATTTAAAAAACACTACATAGTAAGCACTTAGAATTGGGGGACATCTAAATAAGAATTAAATAATTTTATCCAGAAATCAATTCTCAGTGTTTTAGTTTGTTTGTAAGAATTATATGCTATAGGAATGCCTTATAAAGGCAATGATTTACATATATCCCATTAAGGTATATGTTTTGAAGCAGCAAGGCTTTTTTTTAAGTTTGCATTAGGGACTTTTCGCCGTTCTAAGTATTCTGCTTTCCAAAGTGAGAAATCTGAACTGCACTTCCTCTTTTTTAACTTTCATCTTTTATTTTTATTGATGAGAGAGAGAGAGACATTGATTTGTTGTTCCACTTATTTATGAATTCATTAGTTGATTCTTATATGTGCCCTGACTGGGGATTGATCTTGCAACCTCGGTGTATCAGGACAATGCTCTAACCAACTGAGTTACCCAGCCAGGCTAAGCTGCACTTTCTTGAACCCAGTATGTTTGCTTGTAATTTCTCATGATTTGGGGGGAACCGAGGTTGAGTTCTTTCTGCTGTTTGCCATGTCCTACTCATTTCCTATTGTTCAAAGTTTCATTTAACTCTCTCCAATTGGACCAGACCCTTTCTGCTCTTCAGTAGTCCTTGATTCCATCCTGCCATTGTTCTTTTAGCAAGTGACCTTATATTTTCTGAGATGATCATTTCTTTTGTGCAGCTATCATTTGTTGAACATTTACTAAGTGTTAAATACTACTCAGTTAGACCCTGGATTACCAAAATGGATAAAACGCTGTTCCTTTCAACAAGTGTGCAGTTTAGTGGGAGAAATGGGCAGTAAACTGGCTTTCCGACACAAGCAGTCTCAATATGTATATCTCTTACCTTTGGCTTCTGAGAAAAAATATTTTCCTTTTTCCTTCAGGGATACCCTTTTCATTTGTGCTCTGATCACATTCTCTCCTAGCATCCTTTTATATCAGTTCCCCTCTGGCTTAGATTTTCAATATCCTTTTCTTTGCTGGCTTTATCTCCTTTGCCTATGGATAGATTCCCCGCACCCCCACCCTAGTGAGAAGCAAACCACCAACACACTAACACACCTTTTCCCAGGCCCTGCTGACTTTTCAGACCACTGTTCTCTTACTTCACTTCTTTGCTTTGCAGAATTTCTCCAAAGGCTGTTAGAACTTTTCTGCTTCCTTGTTTTTATAATTTGCTTATCTAACTCTTTTAGAATCTGCATACTATAACTTCTATACCTATCAGACCTCTAAGGGGATACTTCTCTTAGAGCACAAATATAATTATAAAATATTGCAGCTAGAAATATATATGAGATGTGGTATAATGAACACCCATTTGCCCAAGTTTAAGAACTGATAGTGCACCAGTATATCTGAAGCCCTAGGTTACCATTCCAGTTACACTGCAGCCACTGCCATCCCTGCTATCCAATACCTTACCCCCATTCAAGCACTATTCTGATTTGAGTAGTTATCACTTCCATGCACTTCGTTTTACTTTTACTATTTACTACTACTTACTGCTATACATGGTTTTACTCTACTCTAAATATAGCATTGTATTTTTAGAACATTTAAAACTCTGACCATCCTAGCTCTGTAAACTCTGACTTTTCTTCTTGTTCAGAACATTGGAGCCCCATGATGCCCCTGTTAACACTGTTCCTTCTGTCTTCTCCCCCAATACCTGTGGGTATCCCTCTAGATGCTGCCCTTGGCCACCTTCTTTTACCTGTGTGTCACTTCTCTGTAGATGGGTCCCAGATATGATAACTCCAGTGTCAGTCTGTTTTCTTAACATTTCTGTTTGCCTAGTCACTGACATGATCTGCCATTTTCCTAAACTGAGCTCATTATATAGACCCACAAACTAGCTCATTCCCATTTCTGTTGACAGTGCTACCGTTCGACCATGCTCAGAATATCACAGCTTTAGTGTCATCTTTGACTCTTTGTTACAGCATGTTATCAGTCATTCTTGTCCCCTGGATTTTATCTCCACATTGTATTTTATTCTTTTCCCTAGCCCTATTGCCTGTATCCATTTTACTCAGATTATTATAATGGCTTCCTAATTGATGTCTTTGCTTCTGTCTTTTGACACTTCAGTCTTTCCATTGCCAGATAAATCTTAGAGTACAGTAATGATCATCTCATACTGCTGCTGAGAAGTTTTCAGCAGTTTTGGTCGTTGGTAGATAATAGGATAAATACTGGGTTGGCCAAAAAGTTCATTTGCTACTAGAGCCATAGATGGTTCTAGTAGTGCTTAGTTGTCTTTAGCTGTCATATAAAAATAGTCAAAATTGAGCCCGGCTGGTGTAGCTCAGTGGATTGAGTGCGGGCTGGGAACCAAAGGGTCCCGGTTCAATTCCCAGTCGGGGCACATGCCTGGGTTGTGGGCCAGGTCCCCAGTGAGGGCCATGTGAGAGGCAACCATACATTGCTTTCTCCCTCTCTTTCTCCCTCCCTTCTCCTCTCTCTAAAAATAAATAAATAAAATCTTTTAAAAAATTGTCAAAATTGTTAAATTTTTATGTAGCCATTTTAATATGGAAGATGGAAGAAAATATGCAACATTTTTGGCATATTATGCTTTATTCTTTCAAGAAAGGTAAAAAACACAACTGAAATGTAAAAAAAAGATTTGCGTAGTGTATGGAGAAGGTGCTGTGACTGATCAAATGAGTCAAAAGTAGTTTGCAAAGTTTCGTGCTGGAGATTTCTTGCTGGCCGATGCTCGATGCTCCATGGTCCAGTAGACTAAAGTTGATACCGATCAAATTGAGACATTAATTGAGAATGATCAGTGTTATACCACATCAGAGATAGCTGACATACTCAAAATATCCAAATCAATAAAGTTATTGGTGAAAATGAAAAAGATGTCTTTTATTTTATAGAAAAAAACACACAGACTTTTTGCCAACCCAATAGCAACTCTTTATTGGGGACTATAGGGCTATTCCAGTTATAATAGTTCCTATTGGCCTGTCCATCCCTTTCATTCATCATTGCTCAACACTGATCCTACCTTATGTTCTAGTCAAATTGGATCAGTTCTCTAGCAGTTTTGTCAGTTCTTCAGTTCCAGTGCAAATGCTGCCGTGGCTTAGGAACTTTCTCTTAGAACACTGGTTGGAAGGAATCTATTTTTCTCAGTTGTATAGGGTTCTGCTGCTGCTTCTCTTATTTTTTTTAAGATTTTATTTATTCATTTTTAGACAGTGGGGAAGAGAAGGACAAAGAGAGGGAGAGAAATATCAGTGTGTGGTTGCCTCTTGAGCACCCCATACTGGGGACCTGGCCTGCAATGCAGACACGTGCTTTGACTGGGTTTCGAGCTGGAGATCCCTTTGGTTCGCAGCCCGCGCTCAATCCACTGAGCTACACCAGCCAGGGCTGCTTCTCTTATCACATTCTTTTATTAAGGTGGTTTTTATACATGGCTGATGTCCTGTACTAAATTGTAAACTTGTGAGCAGGAACTATGTCTTAACTTTTCTGTTGTCCACACCCTCTTATTCCTGGCTAGTAGGGCTTTGATTAGTATTTTCTAACAATGGCTAAAACATATTTAATTTAAAGTATCTCTCTTTATAATAAGTAGAAGAAAAGGGAGCTAGAAACTCAGCTAGTCAGGGCAAGAGTGTATGTCTTTTCATTTAGCAAATCATTCAGTTCCCAAATTATCCACTTTGTTACTTCTATTCTGTCCAGGCTTTGTTTGTTATATGGTTGACTACTGTCAGCCTTCAAGATTTAACTCTTAAAAAGAGCTTGGGTGGTCAGAGAATGTTTTATTTATAATTGCTTTAAAAAATACATCTTGAACTTAGTGCCTCTAAGTAGTACTGTCTACACAGTACTTTCCTCCCCAGTCTCTCTATAGGCACACTCAATGCCTACTCCAAATTACCCACCCCCAAATAGCCATAATTATAAATCAGAGGACAGGCTCAGTGAGCCAGACTTGTGAGCATGCTTCAGGATACTAAATTGTGGGGTTGATACTTTTCAAACTGAGGTACAGTGTTCATTTCCATTTAAGTCTCTTGGATATGTTGTACCACCTAGTTAAGGTATCACTCACCTAATTTTCTTTCCCCACCTGTTTGCTTTCTTTCACACTCATCCTCATTCTGTGAAACTCAGATATTTACATGATTTCTAACACTTCTTAGCTTTGAAAAAGTTGTTGCCAGTGAGCAGTACATTTAATGAGCTACTTGAATGATTTTTGGTGTTAATAAAGTGCCTTCTTCTGTCCCTTCTCTCCCACCTTTCATTATTTTTTCTTTTATTTTCTTTCACTTTTCTTAAACATAGTTCTTTTCTTCACTTTTCTTTCTTAAACATAGTTCTAAATTATTATCACTA
Source organism: Micronycteris hirsuta (assembly GCA_004026765.1). Lineage (NCBI taxonomy): Eukaryota > Metazoa > Chordata > Mammalia > Chiroptera > Phyllostomidae > Micronycteris > Micronycteris hirsuta. The sequence continues at coordinate 61,171 of PVJI01000044.1, forward strand.
TTTTAGTAGTATTCCCATTAGCAGTAGCAGTAGTAAACTTTTAGAACTGAAGTATAATATACATACAGAAAAGTGCACAAATCATATATGTATGCAGCTTGATGAATCTTTACAAAGCGATCATCTCCAGAACCACCAAGTAGATGGAGATACAGAATATCTCCTGGACCACATAAGCTTTCCTTGTGCCTCTTGCAGCAACTACCTGCCACCAAAGGTCAATACTATTCAGACCTAAGCCACCTGTTAATTCTTTACATTTTTAACTTGTTTTTAAAGAGCTTCTGGCTCTTTGGGATTCTGGGATGTTCTGGGATTCTTAATTTTGAAAACACTCTCTAAGTCCATTCAAATTTGCTTTGTTTAAACATTATTTAATTAAAAATGTATGTATATAAGATAGTCTCTGTGGTTTCCTGAAGACTTTAAAACCAAGTATACTGGTATTATTGCACTTTTTAAGTATATTTTTTTAGGGCTGTGAATTTCATATAAGGGGGTACCATCAATAGAGTTGCTTTTTTTCCTCTGTGATAGTTCTAAAAGCAGCGTTGGATTTCTTGGGTTTCTGTGAATCTCAATCTTTCTTCCCAGCAGTGATTTAAAGTATTATTATGGTTTCTCGGTCTGCAGACTTTAGAAGGAAGTAAATAAAGAAATTAATACTATCCTTGCCACTCTGTGTGGTCATACAAAAGTAATTCCTCACTTATGCTCCCCAGCATGTTTTTCATATTCATTTAAGGAAACACATCATTGGTTCTTTTCCTCTAGAAGATTTTCTCATAAAACATTGACTTTATGTTATTGTAGAAGAAGCCATTGTCACCGTTTGTACCTGAGAGAAGATGAATAATGTCACTGTTCTGGGTTGTTTTTTTTTTTTTTAAGATTTTTATTTATTCATTTTTATGAGAGAGGGGAAGAGAAGGAGAGTGAGAGGGAGAGAATTATCAATGTGTGATTGTCTCTCGTGTACCCCGTACTAGGGACCTGGCCCGCAACCTAGGCGTGTGCCCTGACTGGGAATTGAACTGGTGACGCTGTGGTTCGCAGCCCGCACTCAATCCACTGAGCCACACCAGCCAGGGCTCTGTTTTTAAATCACAACAGGGTAGGTAAAATGTTTGATCTTTTGGAGACTCCAGATTCATGTGGACCTCAGATGCTTTTGCATCTGATTCATCATTTCTCTAACATTGTGGAAACTACTTCAGCTACCACACCCTACCCAAGTCGTTTTATTTTTTATTTTTCATAGTGTATCAAGGGATTATGGCATTTGGAAATCCTTGATGTTTTTCTCTGAAACTGAGCCCCTGATCAGGCTGTCAGCAGATGCTCTGTCACGTTGATTGTCCCTGTTGGTACAGAAAGAAGTGTCAAACAGGCAGTTTCTCTCTTTTGCCATCGAAAGATGAAGTTTTAGGTAGTATTTGATTATAGTGATGTTCGTGCCACTGTTCAAAAGTGATTTAAACTTGTGTCCTATTCATACCTTATTTTCGGAGGCCTGTTTTCCTCCCTTAGTTTGAGGTCACATAATGATGTTTTCAGTGTACAAGCCTTCTCCTTTAGTGTAGGTGATCGATTTTTGGGGGGTGGAGGTACAGCAGTTATTTTTATTTTTTGTCATGTGTTCTGATGTGGTATCCTTGTGAGTAAACATCAGAGCATTTTGCTTTGTCAAAAACAAATGAACAAAAAACCAAAGGTATACATGCATGTCTTGTTGACAACTTGGACCTTGATCTTACTCCCTGAAATTTTCAGGCTATTTTGGTTGACATTTATGTATGTAGAAATGCCCCCAGCTCAGGCTGCCAGAGTCATCTGAATAAGGTATAGTTGTAAATGTGAAGTAACATGTACAGTTTTAACACAGGCACTCATAGAGAGAGGGACCAGTGATTAAGACTGGCAATCAGAGAGGACAATACAACTCCCCCCCTTCATTTGAATAAACTGAGATCCTTAACTGAATTTTGAATTAGTAATCCATGAGCTGTTAGTTTCATGGAGTTTTTGGAGAATAAGCAATAGAATGAGAGGAAGATGTATAGAAGAATACAGGTGCATAGTTCACTTCATTCACATCCAAGCAAGCAGCAGGTTAGATAGATTCAGTGGGTTGGCATGCATGCATCGTCTTTTCAATCTGGATTAAAGTTGGCTACTGTCAGGTGAGCCCAAGTCATCTAATAAATTGAAACATGAATGGGAATTGTTAACTAAAAAGCTTTCCAGTTTTCTTAAAATTTAAATACAGGGATCCAGCTAGCATAATCCAAAAGTTTTCTTCATGATTATCAGACTTCACTGCTATGGAACCCTTGACTGTTGGAAGAGGGGTGCTTCACACCTTACAAGGGTGATCACAGAAGGAAATTAGGAGCCAGTGGAGAGTGCAAGGATTTAGGTATAAATGATAGGTGAATCCAAATTGTGAAGATGAGAACCTTAATATGTGGAGATGTGTTCATATCAGAACTCTATATTAAGAGCTGCTTTGTAATCTTCCTTCCTTCCTTTACCCCAAACCATGAAGGCACAGTAGAGTTATACTTCATCTTTTTTGAGTGTTTTTTAGGGGGTGAACTTTTCACTGTCCTCCCACCAAATTACATATGTGACTCAAGGGAAAACAGACAGCTTAGGTTATGATATATTTAGTCACAAGGGAAAGGCTCAGTTGAAATTGTTAGTTTTACTTTTTCTTTATTCTGTTCTTTATAGTGAGTCAAAAATGTTCCCCCTTAACTGCGTGTAGAGAACAAACTTTATACAATATAAAGTAGGAATGGCAGGTTTCACAAGGCAAAAAAGTTGCTGTCATCTTTTTTCCTCAGCAACATGGAAATTTGGGTGGATTATCTGTTCAGAGGAGGTTTCCTTTATTAATTCTTTTTTCCCTTTTTTCTCTTAAGACATCTGTTAATATTTCACACAGCCCAACAGATGTTGCAAAGCAAGTCCCATACTTTGTTCTCAAGAAAAATGACATTTCCTCAGTTGGTTCCCCCCCGCCTCTGTGACTGGGCCTAGCCTGCTGCTTCTGCATAATTCGCATGTATTAAGTTATACACCTTAATGCCATACAAAATTGCAGCTTCCACGTTATTTTTATACAGTAAATCTAATTTGATCATAAACTAGTTTTTACATGTTGCTTTAGAGTTAAGAGTGACTAAAACATTTTTTAAAATCTCCTTTGAGAATGACAACCTAATTCCACATATAGGATTAGAGAGCAAATTATTTAAAAATTTTCTCTAAAATAAGTGAATTACAGAAGCTTGAGTTGTTTTGCCATTAGGAAGTGCTTGCTGATTGTCATGCGATTTGGAGCGTCATTTTTATTATTTTGGCAAGAACAGGGACAGTTTTGTCTTGACAAGCCATTAGATGAATACCAGCATGTGTCACATGAAAAACCACTGATCTTTAACCCAGCTCTGTACTTAACCAAGCTTTGAAAATGAATAGTGAATAAACGAAGAGCAAAGGCCAGTTTACTGTCATTACAGATTACAGAATCTGTTAACAGCTGCTGAACTGAACCCTGGGAATTATAGGTATTGTTCTGTGAGCTAGCAGAAATCCTAGAGATGCTTGCTAAACTGTGTACATAAATTACACATTTATTTAAATTTGCTTACGATTTACACTGTTACAAACATAGCTAGAAAACATGAAAATTCTTGAGTACTTTCTCAGTGTATTAAATCCGTGCCTTTATTACCAAACCTTACATTTACATACAACTGTCTCCCTGTCCACAGTTGTGGAATTTATTTTTAAAAAGCAGTGAACTTTCAGAGAAATTAATAATAAGTATTAAGAAGGAAAGAAAAAGTATGGAGTATCTCCTCTTCCCTACACAAAAGTCAAACCACAAATACACGCACAGTCAAAATCCTTTGCCCATTTGTTTCTTCAGGTAGGTATTCGTTGGGGCTGATATTTGGACCAACATCTGACTTTTTCTTTCTTTTTTAATGGAGGAGAAAACCTCAACCCACCTCAATACCCAAATAATGAAAAGATCAGTAACATTTTAAACAGTTAGTTGTGGGAATTACTGCTTACAGAGCTAACAAGAAAGAACACACTCGCTTACTCTGCTGGTGGAATTGCATTGTGCCTCCCTATAGTCTTGTTATCCCACACTAACTGAAATGCAAATTCTTTGCAACTAATTGGATCTCATTGAGGGTACATGCACAGTATGTAGTTATATGCAAAAAAATTTAAAAAGATAAAATTTCTCTGCAATTAAAACTTTTAATTACAATCCAGGACATCAGAATCTATAGTATAGGTTTAAAATACATATGTCTAATTTTTTTCCAGATTACTCAACGTAAACTATGAAATGCTTAGTAAGGTATCAGCTCAAAAGTTAGGGGAAAATGTTTATTTACAGCAATCTATATATTCGATTTTTTTTTAAAATCCTGTGAAAATACATTTTAAATGCTAAATATCATAAACATCAGAAATCACTTTCAGAATCTGTTTTTTCCCTTCAGTTCTCCAGTCTCTTTTAACACCGTAAACTGCATATGTCTACTCTGTGAAAGTGTGTTTCTGCTCTGTGTTATGATGAGGGAGAGGTGTTCACGTTCCCATATTGTCTGTAATAACTGGGGCACCATTTAGACCTACTTGGTGTACTTCTTAATTTCCGTGGTACATCTCTCACTGTCAGTAAATGTGGAAAAGCTTGCCCATAGCCTTTAATATTTGCAATTCTTTAACTGAAATACATGCAATCAGAGCAGCAAAAAAGCAATGGAAGTGATACCTGCCTCCACACCCCTCCCCCAGTTTTAAGTAACTTTAATACAAATGATTCCAGATAGTTGTTCCATAAACCTTCAGACTACATAGCCAATGGACAAACTAAAAAAAAATCAGTTTTGTGCCTTGTAGTTATATTTTGTTGTCTCATTGTAATCTTGCTTTTGTAAACAAGTCATACAAACTAGTTAAAATCTTCTTTAATCAAATCCATTTAGAAGGTGCACTATACTATGATACAGATTTGTTGTGAAAAAATATTTCGAATCTTAGAAAGATAACCCAGTGATTTTGAGGCTTGTGCCTTGACAGTAGTAATATGAAGGCACTAGTTACATTGCATACCTGTTTCATCTAGAACAACCTCAGACACTGATATCTGAAATAGTTCAGTTTGCCTATGCTCGGTAGCATTTTGTCAGAAGACTGCTGGCCGAGCAGACTAGATTTGGATGTATTAGCTAGTCAGCCTAATAACCCTGTACAGACTGTATTGATTTTCTAGGAGAGAGTTTATGAACTAAATAAACTTGGGGTTGGTGTCTTAATAAACTGCTTCTCTGTCTGTCACATTTAGTTACGGAGCTGTGCAGTTTAGGGGGAAAAAAGGCTAATTCTGTTACAGATTGTTCACAGCAGGGTCTCCAAATTAGCCCTTTGTTTTGTAATGCCACCTTGCTTGGGCTTGCTTTGAGCACATTTCTCAGTTTTGCCCTAATGAGTTGCAACACTGATAATGTGGCTGATGATCTTTCATTGATTTCACTATCACTTGCTTGTCTGGTAATTGATCCGTTGCTGAGCCTCTAGTTAATTATATCGGCTTTGACATGGCCCGGTCCACAGGGAATTTCAAGTCTTGCAGAATAACAGTTTTAATAAAAGAGTCTATTACTGCAGGTGCTTGCTGCTGCATGCCAGTTGATTTTTGTGTTGTTTGTGTGTGTGTGTGTGTGTGTGTGTGTGTGAGAGAGAGAGAGAGAGAGACAGAGAGATATGGATGGATGTTGGCGGGGGATACCAGGGAAGGAAGAGGACTGCTGGACTGAGAGAAAGAAGAGATGGGGGCTGGCAGAAGAGGAAGAGGGTGTGAAGGAGAGAGGAGGAAAGGAGGGGGGAACTAGGGAGAGCAAGAGGCAGGCGAGAGAGAACACGCAGGCAAAGCGATACAACAGCCTGGAGAGGAGCGAGGAGGAAGCATGCTATTGACAGTGTCCTTAAGCCTCCCACAAATAACAGCCATTAGTGGGAAGGTCAGGAGCTGAGCAGGCAGCTTGACTGAGGCACTGAGTGCCACTTCAGAAATCAAGAGGCTAGCAAATTTTAGAGGGAGTTTAAGTGGGTAATAGCTAGCTGTAAAGGTACAGTCACTGTTGACAATTGACTCATAGGGTCTTTTCCTGCCCTCCCCCTTCAAGAATATTTTTATTGACCACAGGTGGACTTAATATATTTTAAGGCAACAATTCTTTGGGTTCCTGTTTGCTTCTTCTCAGATATTGAATTTGCTGCTTTTGAGACTTTTTTGTGCTTAATGGTGGTGAACTGGAGGGAAGTTTAACAGAAAAGCTTTCAGGAGATGCCGGTTCTAGAGGGGAAGGCACATTTGTGTCAACATAGTGTACGTTTTCTCATCTTTTCTCATTGTCCACTAATGACACAGAGCTGCCATTGAAGCTCTTTTCTGTTTCTTTTGTTGTTTCAGAGAGTGAGGTTTATTGTTATTCTTCAGTTAAGAAAGAGCAAGGAGAGTGGTACATTTGTCCTCGATATTTGTAGGTGGTTGAAGATTAATGTTCCTTACATTTTAAGTTTAGGAAGGATGGCTTTTTCCTGCTGACTACTTTTATGAGATGACATGAATTTAGCTTTCCATTTTGAAGTTACTGTTTATGTACAGTGCATTTTGTTCAGTTCTGCTTTTCCATAAATAAGGTGGATAAACACTATCTAATAAATAGGTGTTTTCTTTAAAAAACTGGTTTAATTAAAAATACGACATGCTATCAAGGTTATATTTTATCATGCAGGAAAATATCATAGAATTTTCCTTAGAGATCTTGAATGGAAAATGGAGTTTTTATATTCATTACTTTTTGCCTGAAATGGGACAGGCTTTTCTTCTTCATCTTTTTCTTTTTTATGATTTGAAAGGATATTGTAAATGCTTCATTCAGGAACTTTAACAAAGGACTTTTCTCCACTTTTGAGCTTTAAGAAAAGGTATACTTTTTTCTTTCGCCATTCAATTTCTTACTACTTAACATCCAATTTAGTAATTAATGAATGACCTGAAGAACTGCATATTAAGTAGTATGCATGTATATATTTTGTAAATGTTTACTGTGCATCTTCTATGTTAAAAACTGCTAGGTTTCTTTATTTACTTCTTAGGGTGTAAAGTTATGTTGCTATGTGTATTATTTTTTCTGGAAATCTATATGTGGATATAAAGAGCCTAGCGCATACTATATGGCTTTTAGGAGTTAACATTTAGACAACAACTGAGCCAACTTTACATTCTCTTAAATCTGAATATTTTTCTTTCTTCCAGTATAGCTCGGGGAAAAAAAAAAACGTTTTAAGCATAGCAATTTACAAATGTTAAAAGTAAAGACTGATGTCAGATACTGCATGTTATACCTGAAAGCATTGTTGGGAAAAATTCTCTGAGAAGGGCCCTAGCCTCTCCTCGCCACATGCACCGTCCTTCCGTGATCGTGGTGCTGCTTGGAGAGTGCAGAAGTGAGGATCTATCTGTGTGTCTGGAGAGGGGTTAGTGCAGGGTGTCATTTGGAGCCTGACAGTGGAACAGTGCAGTTGACTCTGAGCTCTGCTATCCAATGACATGCAGTGGCTGAGAGTTTGAAGCTGATGGTTGGGTCTCCAGTGCTGCCTGCACACCTGACAGGCAGCTGTTAAACTGAGCAAAGGCAAGCTCGGGGAGTCACAATCTATGCATAAATGATAGGGGTATCTGTGCAGAAGGTGCGAAAGAAGCTCTGACCCCCTCCCACCCCCAAATCTCCCCCTTCCCAAATGAAATGCACAGTTCAGCCAGCTTCTTAACTACACTACACTCCTGCTACTGGCTGCCAAGAGGCTCAAAAAATCCACCTTCACTTTTCAGTCAGAAGAGGCAGAAGTGGATGTGAGAGAAAGAGAGACACAGAGAGACAGAGAGCCAAAGAGGGCAAGAGACTTGACTTTAAGAGACTCCTGTACTGACAACTCCATGCAGTTCGGAACCAGAACGACTACGGCTGAACCAGGGTTCATGGGGACATGGCAAAACGCTGATACTAACCTTTTATTCAGAATGTCCCAACAGGTAAGTTACTTTCTTTTTTTTTTTTTTTTTTTTATGAAATCTTGAATTGTTATGTGCACTTTTGTTTGTGCTGTTTCTCTTTCTTAACATTTTTAAAAATCTGATCACTTGATAGTTGGGCTCGGTTTTGTCATAACTGTGTTACTGAAATGTGCAGGGTTACTTCATGGTTTCCCTAAGGGCTCCTTAAAAGAAAAAGGGGAAAGGATACTGAAGTAAAAGAAAGCAAAGGCATTTGTTGCAAAGTTTTCACAGTACAACCTGGGTCATGAAAAGACTATTTATTTATTTGTTTTCTGTTAAAAATTTTTTTTAAAAGCCACTACCCAACAACTGTATCTTTCCATCTATATTAATCACTTCCTCAAAGTGTCGATCTCAGAGGAGGTTCTCCAACCAGTGGTAAATAAAATGTAGGGGCCCCTCCGCACAGCCCAACTGACTTCCTGGCGCTGGAAACAGCGGACTCCGACCTGAGGACGGGAGGCTGTGCAGGAATCGCTGCCAGCGCCCAGAGTCGCCGGAGGAGGCGGCGGGCGTAGAGGGCTGTCTCGGCTAGTCCCAGCTCCTCCGCCCGCCGGCCCGCCTGCCTCCACACTTGCCCCTGTGCTCCCCGCCGGCTCTGGCACTGCACACTCGCCCGCCCGCCCGCCGGCGCACTCACGCTCCGGAGCAGCCTCAGCGTCCTCCCCAGAGCCGCTCCTCCGTCCTGGCCACGCTGGTGGCGGCTGGGTGTGCTGGCTCTGCCGAGAAAGCCGAGGTGATATGCGAGGCCAGCGGCTGCTGATAATTAATCACCGGAGCCGGCGGCTCGTACCATGCGCTCGGTGATATGCGCCCTGCGCGCTAGGCTCCTCTTGCACAATTGCTGGCTCTGCGGCTCCGAGGGGGAGCGAGGGTGAGAGGAAGCAAAGGGAAACAACCCAGAAACTTTCCTCTTGGACTGTGCTCAAGCGAGGGAGGGAAGTTCCCTGGTGCCTCCCTCCTAGACACGTCTTGATTTTCAAAAGCCTACACCAAACTCACACAAAGCAAGAGTTAGTATGATATTATCATCCACACAGCACGAAAGTATTACTGACAAATACTTGGATTTTAAGCAGATGACGGTTAAGAAATGAATACTGTTTCACTCATTTAAAAAAATACTACAACTGCTCTCTTTAAAAACCCAGTTTTGTTTGTAAGAGTCCATGAGAATTAAATATTTTATTGACTTAATTTAGATTTTTAAAGTATTGATAATGAAGGAAAGAAAACAATTTGCTAGGCTGTGAACTACCACAGTTTAGAAATACATCTGCAGAAGATTGTGAACGGAGCCAGGGGTTTGTAGCATTTAGCTAGCGAACAGTTTTATCGCACAATTCTAGATAGGATAAATGCATTTGAATAAGGTGTATTTTGACATATCCTGTAGAGGGACCCTGATTACTGCTGATACAGTAAGCTGGGTTTAAATGCAATCAACATAAACCCAATAAGCAACTCTTTATGTGCAGTTTCCCATTCTTGCGAGTTAAGTTCATTTCCTCCCAGAGATAATTCCTTGTCATTGCAGTGTGTTTCGAGAGGTGTGTTTCTGAGGCATATCCCTGCCTGGGTGGGTCTGTTCCTGGTTGGAACAGAGTGTGTTTTCATTGACCTTAGGATTAAATAGCTTGTGCCACACTTTAAAAATTAGATGTTACCTTCAGGGTTTTGTATGAGTTAGTGGAGGTCAGGGGTGTGTGTGTTTGTGTGTGTGTGTGTGTGTGTGTGTGTATTGGAAGGGAAGATTGGTTCAGGTTTCCCTCTAGCTAGAAAAGAGTTAATAAAACCAGATAGAGATAATGATCAATTGATAAATGGCTATTGAACCACAGAGATGGTGTTAGATTGCTTCTTTGGCACTAGCCCATTTTCAAGTAGATTTGAATCTAAGGAGACATTAAGTTGTGGAAAACATTTTAGCTAAAAAAAAAGAAAAGAAAAGAAAATTATATAAATGATGGATCAGAATTAGGAAAATAATTTGAAATTGCTCAGAGAGAGAAACTTGTACAACTGAGCTATTATGATGTCTTTGATCCAGCTGTTTGACTCAGTGGGTATAAAAAGATCTGTTTTGTGTGTACCTGTGTGTATGTGTGTGTAGTAGTGAGCTTCAGTGACTATATAAACAGAAGTAGAAATAGAGGGAAGTAATTTATGCATAACGATGCTATATAAAACTATAATACTAATTGTACTATTTACTAAATAAAGGGAGAAAAATCACAATTTAAAAAAATGTTATGATTCAACTATATTTTATTTTTGGTTTTGTTATAGTTAGCTACTCCCCCATCTTTTTCTGTCATGGTTACTAAATGTTTACCTCCTGTGCATTTTTGAAAAGCATGTAAAAGAGGTATGAGTCTACATGTTTCTTTTTTTCTCCTTCAGGATGACATTTTAGTTTGTATAATTATTGTGTAAACTTAAATTCAAACTATGTGTAAATCTAAAAATGTATGTGCTGTGTATGTTTAATATGTTTATTTTCCTTACCTATATTTCATCAGTAATGTTGATTCAGAACGTGTGTGTATGTGTGTGTGCGTACAAGAAAGACACTTAAAATTGGCTTTTCTTGAAGCCAATAGTTTTAAGGAATACTAGTTTCGATATAAACATTAATCCAGCTTTTGTTTTATTACAGGTAAAAGTTTGTCCAGTTTAATCAAGTATGCAGAATTCTGTATATCTCATTGCTAAGGCATTAAAAAGCTTTTCTATTATTACTTTAATTTCTAAGAAACTGATTTAGCTCATGAAATAAATTTTATTTGGTATATTTTTTTATCTCAAAGTTTTCTGTAATAACATAAAAACTATAAGATTTACCTGATCATTTCATTAAATATTAGAGAAAACTGACTAGTAGGTTTCAAAACTGAGTTATAGAGAATTCACCACCAGTATTATTTAACTACAGCAAAACTTGTAGTGGGAAATGTCTCATAAATACTGAAATTTAATAATCTAGGCTTGTGTCTTTTATAGGCAAATTAGAAAGTAGAGATATAAAAATCTTTGTTGTTTTGTATGAACAAAGTAGGATCTGCTTATATGTAAAGCTTTCAGTTTGTGTAATACTAACAAAAAGATACCACAATATGAAGCCAATTTAGATTTGGTGGAATTAAGTATGTTCAGCTAAAGTTAGGGATATTACCATTTCAGTGCATTTTTCTGTCTCTCTACATTTTTTCCCATATTCAATTATGATCTTTTCAAAAGGGATCATTTTTTTCCATACAGACAAATATTTGATAACCTTAAAGGGCATGCCTCTTGACTTTTGTAAAGGGAGTTCTTATTTGGTTTACTTTGATCAGCGACAGGCCGAGAATGACCAGAAACCCTTTACTCATCTTCTCTGTCGATCTCCCAGAGTCCAGAACATTATTTTGCCCATTTTAACCTCATGAAGTTTTTGTCAAAAGCAAAAAATAAGGCCTGCTTTTGAACCTTTCTTTTAAAATCAAGTTTTTAAAGGTGATTTTTCTAAAATGTTTTGTGTATTTGAGAGACTGGTATATAAAATTATTCTTAGGTACCTCAAGTGATGCAATAGTCTAATATATTTTGAAATCTTTTCAGAAATGAAATCGTAACAGGTAAATGGCTATAGCCCATGTTTTACACGTTTACATTACTAGAGGCATTTTCCTTTAATTATTGGTGAGGTATATTTAACCTTTTCAAATAAAATGTAGATTCCTTAATAAGGTCTCTTTTCAGACATGAGTGAAATACTAAGTTAGAATTATAAATGACTCTGTGCATCATTATGTAGTAATTTAGGATTCACCCAATGATGTAACACAATTAACAACATAATTTCATTGTGAAACTGTGTCTTATTAAAGAACACTGTCTGACATTCTCTTACAGTTGCTTTATTTAACTTCATGCAAATATTATTAGTAGTGACATTTTTCTATTGTGCATTAGATTCTCTCATTATCATGATGTGTTAGTTATCACCAGAGAAATAATTTCCTAGATAGGTGAGGGGCAAAACAAGAAAGCTAAAAATTAAATCAATGATTTACATTAATACCAGAGCATCTGCTCACCAGAGATATGACAAAGTAAAAGCAAACTTTCTTACTAATATAAAATCTAGCACATATCAGAGAAATGATAAATAAAATATATTGTAAGAAATATATAATTACATTGCTAGAGTCCATTTAAAAGCATGTTTGATATGAATTTTCTCCCAGTAGTCTCTTAGTTCTTTCTATTCATATAGGCAAACAGAGTTTCATTTTGTTGAATCTATACTTTAAATTGGAAATGATGGTTTTGTCTGACTTCTTACCCTTCTCCCCTAAATTATTTGAGTGTTTCTTCAGTAACAGCTTAAAAGGCATATATACCATTTTTCTTACAAGTCAGATGCCCAGTTGTAGATTGTAGTTTGATTCTTTTTATAGTTCATACAATATGTTTTTATCCTAAACTCTATCCCACTCATGTAGACAAGCCTTTTAACCTAGGAGGTATATTCTTATTTAATCAGAGCCCTGAGTAAAGCAATTGATAGTTAACGGTCTTTGAAAATGACTTTCATTGCCAGGCTTCATCCAAACCTAGGTTTCTGTACTATTTCCTCCTCCCTTTTTACTCCCTTTTTAATGATCATGTCGTACTAAAAAAAAGATTAAATTGACCAAACTTATGGCCGTGATGCTAAAATAAATATTTATATTGTATTAGGAGGCATGTAATTTCAGCCTGTTGAATTACTAGGCTGCTTCCTCCTATTTAGTTCCCCTCTCTAATTTGAGTGTTAATAGGTTTTATTTTGAAATTTTAAGTATAGACATATATTCAAATGTAATCTTAACATCCATTTTGATAATGTAACCCCCAAATAGGGATATTTGGGTAATTGTTAAAATACAAGTTGTAGCATAGAGACAGGTGTTTGTGGAAGTCTGTGTATAGCATGCAGATTTCACTTATCAGATACTGTCTAATTTGTAATACATTGGGGAAGTTGCCATGGAAAAATAGTAAGTCATATAGATGGTATTTATGTAATGGTAATGCAGGTAAAGCATGCACTAACATATTCTCAGATATATATGATGTATACGTTAAAAACTTGTCCAAAAATTTCAAGTTTATTTTCAACACGCTATGTTAAGTGAATTTGAACATAGTAGGTGATCATTTTGAAATTATTTTCCTCATCTTTCTGCCATCTGCAAACTAGTACTGTGTGTTTGTATAATTTGTACAGCCTTTTGCTGAGGTGAGTCAAGTAACCACAGTTGAAAAATAAATCCCTAAAGGTGCAGATATCTTATCTATAATTGCAGGTATTTTTTATAATTATATTTATGAGTGTATCTTAACATTCACTGATAAATCCAATTATTCATGCATGCCTTTATGAAAATCTGATTAATGTAGTGACAGGACAGATTTGGGCTACCACAGCAGCACACACTCCCACTCCTGTGTCAGGGTTAAGAGCTGCAGCAAATCCTCCCTAACTAATTAGATGCTGAGTAAGGCATCTCTGAGAAGTTGGGGCAAAAGTGAATGGGTCACAGCCAAAGCAGGCTTGCAAGAACTCCAGTGATAGTGAAAGCATTCAAGTTTGCCAGGTCGTTGTGACACAGGGAGCTGATTCCTAAGGAACAGACCGTTACAGATAGTGAGCTGGCGTTATCCTCTTGAATAAAAAACAAAAATTTTAGTACTTCTCCCTCCCCGCCCTATATGCATTTACAACACTCCTTAAAGACAGTTACATTGGGCCTCTACCCTTCTCAACCGGCAAAGCTTTTGAGAGGATTTTCCTTATAAACAGGAATGGCCAATGACTGTACTATAGGTGGAGGGGTATTTTCTGAACTTGGGACTCTTGATTCAGTTGTGTATATCAAAAGGAATGACAGAAGTAACTGACATTTGCTTTTAGCTTGTGTCCATAATTGGAATCATAGTGTTTGAACTGATGCAGGAATTAACTCCTTTCTTTCCAGAGTATTGTCAGGGAACTTTGTGGTAGTAGCGAGAACAGAGTGAATCAAGGGATGACTTTTTCAGTGAGAGAAATTTTCTCTAAGACTCCTTGCTTGTGATTGTCCAAAGAACGTGGAATATAATGGTTCCAAGATTTCCTTTCTCATGAAGTTTGGAGCCTGATTTGTTATATACATACAATGAATTCTTTACCATGTGAAAACCCTCTTGTATCTTTCATGGTATGCTTTTGCCGCTACATAACCACCCTTCTCTAGGCCTTGGTCAGAAGATTATGTGAAGATTGTAGAAAATGATTGATCTCACCTCTGTCTGCCAAAGCTGATGCCATTTTTATTTCCCGAAAAGCAGCTGGCTTCCACATTTTACTTGGTTATTCTCATCTACTGAAGGCCTGGGCAGAGGAGGAGAAAGGGAGTTCAAAGACCCTTTCAGGAAACTTTGACATCTATTTTTAAGCTTTAGAGAAATAAAGGAAAAAGAGTCATAATTCAGGATTAACAGTCTTTATATCCTGACATATAAGCAGCTCATTATGTAAAAGAGGGAATTTTTTCCCTATAAGATAAACTAGTAAACAGGTGAGAAAAATAAGATGAAAGAACATTCTGAGCAATTCAAGCTCTAAGAAGTTTTAATACATGCCGATGGCATCCCCAAAATGATACCTGGGGCTGTGATATCCAAGTTAGTCAAATCTCAGTGAGCATGACCTGTAACTGCCTTCTTCCCCAGGTTTAAAAGAAAGTTTAGAGAATAGGAAAAAATAAAAGTATTGCTTCTTTTTTAATTTGTACATTTCTTGTAGAAAGTCTAGAAAATTTCATATTATACATTCAAACCTAAGGTGAAAATTTATGAGTGGAGTTTATTTGGGTGAGAACAGTGCACAGTATCATTCTGTTTAGACACTCTTAAGTAGCATTGCGTGCCGCAAAGTCGGAGATTAAGAGAGGAGAGGGAGCCCTGTATCATTTCTTCATTCACAGAGACTTCCTTAATGGAAATGCTTGTGGAAAAACAATGCATTGCTCAAACCAGCTAGCTTAGAAATCAAATTCTCAGTTTATTAATCATCATTCCAATTAACAAAAAAAGAATTGATCCTTTAACAACAAAATAATATCCTTTTGTTTTTCTTTAATTAAGCCCATCAGTTTTTCATTTCTCTGTTAAGAAAATGAAAATAATCTTGAACAGTAGGAAGTTACTCATTGAAACACTGATTCTCCTGAGCATATCTGACATCTTATTTACTCAGTAATTTTGGACTGCTGTGTTATTTTGCTACTGTCTTAGGGTTTGTGTGTTGTTGGGGGGGGGGCGTTGATTTAAGTCTCACTTCTATTTGGTTGGCAGCAATTTACTTAATGACCTAAATACATGGTTAGTCTTTTCTTTCTTCTTTTTCCCGGTTCCCATAGACCTGATTTCTTTCTTTCTTTATTCTCCTTTCCCCTCATTTCTCTTTTTCTGAATTTCTCCTTACTTTCACTGGCTCTTTTTACCCTAATATAAAAGAATTGAGATGCACCTGAACCGTAACAGTAATTGAATCAGGCATCTTTTTGCCAGTACATCATTCGACAGAATTATGGGAAAGAGGTGCCCCCCTCAGAGGTGGTCCTCAGTGTGTGAGTGCTGACAGGGGACTGTCCCGAGTTCTGCTCTGTAAGGGTTCTTTAAGTAAGTGCGTGATAAAAACATGTGAGCAGGGGCCCAGGCTTATCGTTCAGAGGCGCTGAAAGGCAGCTCAATTCGATCCTTCGCCTGTGTAAGAAAGTACTTAACTGAGGAGAGAGTCTGCTTTTCTATTTCTCTTCCTTTTCTTAAAAGTAATTCTTGGGCTTATCATTTTGTACAGTTAAACTTACATCTACACAGGAGAGAGCATTTCCTTAGAAGGAGGAAAATGTGTAAAGTTTTCCTGCAGTAGGTTGAAGGTATGACTCTTTGAGACTGCAGTTATTTAATGAGTTAACTGAAACATTTAAAAAAGACATGAAATGATGGCAGGGCTAATATTAACATATGACATTATGAAATTGATATTTAAAACACGTAGTATACATAACGCAGTGAAGATTCATGACTGTTGTGTATTTAATAAATTTTAACTCATTGTCTTACACGGCAGAGAGACTGTTAAAGCTGACAAGATTAAAAAATATCATTCTGTATGGGAAAGACATAGCCTTCAGTATCGTACCTGCTGTGCTTTTGTGTGACTGTCATGAATTTTTCAACTTTATTAAGGTGTCTTTTAGTGGCTATTTGTTCTCTAGACAGTTCTTTAGGACTCATATTTGACCAGAGTGCCTGAACTGGGAGGGGGGGTTTTGAAAATAAAAATTTTGGGATAATGAATATTTTACATGCCAAAAATAATTACTTTCAACTGGCTTAATATAATAACAAAACTAATATTAAAATGAAAACCTCTATTGACAGAGTTTTAATAATGTTTTTTCTTTCATTACAATTTAAGCAAGAAAGATTTCATTGACTTAAATCATTAGGATGGCTATTTGGGGCACCTAATGGGGCACATAGGTAAAGAAAGCTGCCCACCACTGTGCCCTCTGCCACTGACAGAGGGCGGTAGACGTGACTGGGAGGCCACTGACAAGATACAGGAGAATAATTACACGCTGAGCATATTCATGAAAGTGCCTCATGAGTGAGAATGCCTGCAAACATTCTCTTTGTTGATCTCATGTCAGAACCTAACTCAAGAGTCAGCTAGGTTATCTGCTGCTTTATCTAATACCACTTTTCTTTTATTCTTTCTTTTTTAGGTGTAAGTATTGTTAGAGTACCAGAAAGAACCCAAACCAAAGCCCGGCTCTATACTTTGTGGAAAGACTTACTCTTGCTATGGAAAATAGTAAAACAATCTTACATTGTCACATGGTAGTACACTTATATGTGGAGCAAAGGCATGCAGAAAGTCTACACCTGTCCATTGGTTGGTTGTGGGAATTAAGCGATTTATTTCTAGGTTTGTTGAGCGGTTGTTAATGGCTGCCTCAAGTGCAATGAGTATGTGGATTGGCTCACCCTAAAAAGAAATTCTCCACTTTGGGAATCTCGTTTGAATGATTCCTTATACTTTGTAATCTTTTTGCTTCTCGAGCATAGCTTTTTGGTGAAGTTCAGTGCTATTCATTGGGAAATAGTGAGATTGATTCTTATATTGTGAATTATTGCCATTTTCAACCAGTGAGAAACTACAGTTCTTTTCAAACAAGTTAGAACTAAGCTGGGGGAGAGGTACCAAGATGAGACTCTTTGACTCAAACTACAATTGTCTCATCATTTCCCTTCCCATTTTCCCTTCCCTTTTTGTTTTGTTTTGTTGGACACCTTTAGAAAGTAATCATGGGACATTTTAAAATATATTACCAATCCGATTGTGAAAAATAATTTTTCATTCTTACTTTATTTTTGGCATTTATTATAAATTAAGTAGAAAGGATAGAAAGAGAAGTCCAACATCTGGGAGACCTTGTTTCAGTAGCCGGACTGGAAGCCCAAACACTGGCTTCATACAGGTGAGATGTGTTAAGGGAATAAAGGACTTACACGTTTAATAAACCCCGCCTGCCTGTCAGCTTGGTTTTTCATGTACCATTGTTGTTCACATAAGAAAAAGAGTGTTCACAACCTGTGGCGAGATTAGAGTAATGAAAATGAAGTGTTAATCTGTTGATAGCAAGCCCATCTCATATCCTGCATCCTGGGCCCCATTCATGCCTGCATAATATATTCCAGGTTTTCTCACGACCAGAGAAGCTTGGATGTTCATTATATTGAAAACACCTTTTTGGTAAAAAGTAATGTTATTTAACTTATACAAATAGTTATTTTTAATGATTTCTTAATAAACCAACTGTGCTGCCTGCTTTTTAAGTATTCTGATAACCTGTTCTGTATGTGCCAGTATTATTGTACCTTTGGAATCATTTTTTTTTTCTTTTTCTACAATTGCAGAATGCTGAAGTGAGCCTTAACATAAGCCCAGTTTGAGATACCCTTTTCTAGAAGTTGGTGATTAACAGAAATAAGGAAAGAGCTAAGTGAGCACAGTCCTTTAATTCCCAAAGAGCACAGGTTAAATGTTATTAAACACTCATTATCTCACTCTTTATTTTTCCCCTTAAAACAATAAAGTGCAAATAAAATAATAAAATCAGGAGTCTTCTAGAACTGCTTTGTAGTAGCTGCTATGTTGGGAACCTGAGCAGATCAGCCTAGAGCTTTGGTCATCATGGATGGGAATTAATTGTGTGTGTGTGTGTGTGTGTGTGTGTGTGTGTGTGTGTGTGTGTGTGTGTGTTTTCCTCTATAAAATTCCCTTTCTAAAATAAAGTAGATAAATCAACAAAATGTAATGAATTATACTTTTCCTAGAATTCATGTCTTAATTTTTAACATTTTACTAATTGGTTATTTGAGAAGTCTTAATTTTCCCCCTAAAGCTATACAGTTAAAGAAAAGAGAGAATAAGTTTAGTCTTAGATTATACCAAGTGTTTTAAAGTCATGTGAACATGAATCCTGTCCCATAGGATCATCTCTTCAGGAAGTACCTTAGGGATGGTTTCAAGAGAAATAGAAAAGGGGTGGGAGAAGTGAATTAATAATTGAGTTCTAGGTGTCTACTTCTGATTGCTCAAATTTCAAACATAATGGATATTAAGGAAAAATGCCATAAGGCATTGTGAACTGTTTTCTTAAAGTTCAAGATTTTAAGAATCAAGAGAATTTCAGGATTGAAGTCTGATTGTGGAGTACATTTGGCATATGTTCAAGGGTTTCTTTCTTAAGGTGAAAATGGGAGAAAATACTTCTCTCTTAGGAAGGAAACACCTAATTAAAAATAATCTTTCAAGAATGTGGGCCAAAGATGAAACATAATTTCAAAACAGTATACTAAAGTTGATTTAAATTTTACTATTATTTTATTTTTATTTTTTAAAGATTTTATTTATTTACTTAGAGAGAGGGGAAAGGAGGGAGAAAAAGAGGGAGAGAAACATCAATGTGTGGTTGCCTCTTACGTGGACCCCACTGGGGACCTGGCCTGCAACCCAGGCTTGTGCCCTGACTGGGAATTGAACCAGTGACCCTTTAGTTTGCAGCCCACGCTCAATCCACTGAGCTACACCAGCCAGGTAAATTTTACTATTTTTAATAATTTGGAATATATCTGATCATAGCTTATTTAGTGCATTTCTGTACTGCACAATACATTAGAGATTGCCTAATACAGTCGGATGAAGCAGAAAGGTACTTTATTTCCTCTGCCAAATACAGTACTTTTAATTTGTTTATAAAATCCACTAATAGGTAGAAATACTGTGTTGTTGTGGTTGATTGGGAATAGTGAACGTTGAAAGATTTTTCCTCTTGCATTTGCTTTCAGTTATAAAAAAAAGCAAACAGTGCATGGTGACTTTGTCATAGACATCTGCTTTTAGGTAATAATCATTTTTAAGGAAATATGCCGTGACTTTTGGGGTCATTTGAACCTGCAATAATGTCTATTTAATATAAGTATAAATGTCAGATTGTGGCATACATGTGGAGCTAGTAAAGATGAGTATTTGCTGTGATAATATTCATGCATCCTAAATGTTGGCTTTTGAAATTTACCTTGAAGATGTATTCTATTTTCATATTAGGGTCAGTTTTCACTTAAGTACATGATCTTTCTAGAAAGGAAGTACAGAAGTGTTAACATGTGACCGAACAAAATGGATATAGATCTGAGTAATAGTTTGACGTGAGCATCTTTTCTGGGCTGCAGAGAAGAATGTGGTTGATTTAAAACCAGTGTGAGTGGTTGTTGAAGCACTGTGTAAGACCAGGTTATCAGTCCTGGATTTGCTTTAAAAATTTTTTTTAATTATGAAAATGAATTTCTTTTGCTTTGCACTTACGTTTTATTGAACAACTATATTTTGAGATAAAATTAGCTACCCACTGTCTTACATTGTATAAGCCCATGAAATGTGTATTTTAAAGTCTCTGTTCCTAGATACCCTTTTCTTTTTCTTGCACCAACTACAAACTAACTGTCTGTGGAGTAGTATGATATTTTAAAGATCAGCACTTGCCTAATGGGGCCTTGTGGAGGGTAAGGTAAGTTAAATGAGTGGAGTCAATCTGGTGGGGACTGTGGTGGACCAAAAAACCCTGTGTCAGCCACAGTGAGGTAGCAGCTCCTTAGCTCCAGCCAATTGTTGGCAGATGGGAATGCAGGCATAGTGTTTCGAGATCCTCTTCTTTTTCACATGAGAAGCCAGAAATCCAGATTTTTATGTGAAATCTCCTGATTTTTAAATCTTGGCAACCTTTTCAAATACTTTTTAAAGTGTGTGGTCCAAACAAAACTCATCTGCAGGTTTTATTCAGCCTACTGGCTGCCAGATAGAAACCTCTGTTTTAGATAATATTTTAATGGATGAAGATAATAGTTTCATTGCATGTGATCATTCATCTTGGGAATTCCCCACTGGGATGAACCAAATTCTTCTTTTTTTTTCACAATTAAAAACAATGTTTAGTAAATATATTTCTGGTGCTGATAGTTTTTTTTTTTTAAGATTTTATTTATTTATAGAGAGAGGGGAAAGGAAGGAGAGAGGGAAACATCAATGTGTGGCTGCCTCTCGAGCGCCCCCTACTGGGCACCTGGCCCACAACCCAGGCATGTGCCCTGACTGGGAATCAAACTGTGACCCTTTGGTTTGCAGGCCAGCGCTCAGTCCACTGAGCCACACTAGCCAGGGCTGATGCTGATAGTTTTAATGTACAACTTTTCTCCTTGTACAGGACCCACATATAGAGAAAAATAAACTGTGAGTAAAACAAAAACTGGTCAAAGGATTTTACTAAAGGTTAGAAAAACAAGAATTTTAGAATTATAGGGGAAGAAAGGAAGATTTCTAAATTCTGAAAAGAATCCCATGATTTGTGTCAGTTACTGATGTAGATAGATGAAAAGCTGAATTCAACCCTAAAAACTTTTCATCTCACCTTTCAGCAGTGGATTTTTGTCTCTGAATCTTTGTGGGAATGCTATAATTTACCAGGCAATTGATTATGATGTCATGAGGAGGAAATGGACCACAAGGGGAAAACTTCTCCATACTAATTTGTACAAGGCCAATATTTTATACAAGCTTCAAGGAAACATCATTTATATTGTGTAAGATGAGATTTTCAATGTCTATCTAATTTTTTGAAGGGGCTCTTTAAAAGAAATAATCTATTCATAATTGAAATTCTCCAGGCAAATCAGATATCAACATTTTCAACAGAACAGGTAATTAATTGGTTTGAATTTCAAATTGAAGGTCACCCTGTTATTGATTTTTGTGGGAATAGGAAACAACATCTTGTTAAAATGATCTGCAGGTGAGACCGAGGTGTGCCTAGGTTCTGTCTAGGGGCTTGTTGAGCAGCATCACTGGACAGTGTCAGACACCGGTCAGGAGGGAGTCATCTCTGATGTAAACATAGCAAGCTGTTGGTTTGCTTCCAGAACTGCAGAGAAGAGTGGAACTGGAGAAAAGACCAGAGATTAACAGTTTGTTTTATAGTAAGTCAGGTATTTCAAATCAAGTGACTAGTGCAGCTTGTTACGAATCAACTGTAAGTTTGTCAGAAAGACATTGGTATGCCATGTGCTAGAAGTTCAGCATCAGCACAGCTGTGACTTAACACTTTCGGAAACTTTTCAACTGGGACTTAGTAAAATATCTTGAACACAAAGGGAGGGAAACACTGAAGTAAAGAGGATGGTGAAGAATGGAGGATAAAAGAATATGCCTTTTTAGATGCTATTAGTTTTTATAAAATAACACTTGTGCCTTGTATTTGATACATGGTTTTATTGTTCCATATGCTAGGCTATTTCAAAGCAGGCATTTCTCTCTTTGCTGTGTTTATACTTTTTAAAAATGGTCTAATGTAAAGGTAACATGAACTAAGTGGGTGGCGAACAGTATGCCTTTCTAAACTAGAATAAGTATTTTAATTTTAGCCGTGCTGAACAAGTTGGAAACTTAACCAGCGTCTTTTTATGGTTCAAAGTAAAATTCTTGAAAAGGGCAAGCCTTCCATTCTAAATACCCTGGAGCTGCTACTGCAGTTATTTCCAGGTTGACATAGTTTTGTGTAGGCATGACAGTGGCACCAACCATCTACATTAAGCCTTAACATTCCACAGAACCATTTCAAGTTTATTATGAGCTTCAAAGCCTGCTCATCCCTAAGAGAATATCAAGTTTAAGCATGTCACTTTGCCAAAGTCACAATTAACTTTCTTAAAATTGAAAAAGTACCTTTCTTGAATCAAAAAGGCTGACTTTCTACAGGTGATCTTTAAAGAAATTTCTCAGTTCAGTACAGATTCATTTTTCTGATCCACTGTTGCTGCCCTCTGGAGTTATGTTTGTCGATTCCTCCTGTTAGCAATGGTTGGAAACTACCCCAAATAAAGCAGGACTCATCACAATTAAAGCTGTAAGATGATGTCAGCATTCCTTTTCAGCTTTATTCCTAGAGCTCAAGTCATTGATACTGTCTTACCAATGCCCAGTTGGCTTTTCATCACAGTACTTAACAATGTTGCTAATAGGGGAAAAAGATGCTATGCTTTTCCAGTGCTAGGGCATCTCTACACCATGGAAGGCTAGAGCTTTAAAAATATGGTCTGGCCCTGGCTGGTGTGGCTCAGTGGATTGAGCGCGGGCTGCGAACCAAAGGGTCACTGGTTCAATTCCCAGTCAGGGCACATGCCTGGGTTGCAGGCCAGGTCCCCAGTGGGGGCCACGTGAGGGGCGGCCACACATTGCTGTTTCTCTTCCTTTCTCCCTCCCTTCTGCTATCTCTAAAAATAAATAAATAAAATCTTTAAAAAAATAATAAAAATTAAAATGTGGTCTGTTTAGCCTGATCTCATGGTACTCTGCTTTTCTTCTTAAGGAAATGAATTCCCTTTTTCCTGAATGTGAAATGCCTACCCTTTCGGAGGCTCCTGGTCTTTAGTTCCTATCTCAGTTAATAAACCCTCCCTGTCTATCCCTTGCATCTCAGAGGTGGAACTTGATGGACTAGTCAGCATTGCAAAGGTCACTCTGAAGCTATCGGCAGAGCACACTGCCCTTTGTTACTCAGTGATGATAATGCTACTGTAGCAGTTAACTGGATATATTAGACCGAGTTACTTTTCCAGAATACAAAATTATCTATTTCTTCTAAACACCTGATAGAATGCCTATTCACAAGCTTTCTCACTGTATTTTCAAAAGGGATCTTCATGATACTTGAAATGTCAGTGCTTTGGCCATAGGAAGAAATAATATACGTAGAGTGTGTATACATTGTATTGCTTTGCTTCAGTGAAAATACTTCTAAGTTACACTCATGTTTTAGAGTTTTCATATTGTCTGAAACAAGTAATATTCCAACAAATTTGAAAATCCAAGGTGTTCCAAAACGTTTCCTGTGGTAGGTATAATTTTTTTTTGTTAGTGTAACAATACTTAAAATCATGTTATGAACTGACTTTTTATAAAGGAGAAAATGCCTTATTAAAAAAAAAACTTTATTCCCTTTTATGTTTTTTTCCACAAATGTAAAATGTGGCAATAACTATTTGATTTCAGGTTTTCACTTTAAACATAGTGCAACAGTGGGTTTCACCCTTTTTGTATATATTCTTATTTACTTATGAAATATTAAGTGATATTCAAAATTACCTAGGAATAATGAATAAGTGATTGAACTAATTACTTGCAGCAGGGGGATTAAAAAGGTTTATATTTTGTATGCTTACACTGATTTTGTGGCATTAGTATAGTCTCAATACAATTTCTGGTACGCAGGTAGCATCTTTTCCTTACCTTTATTTAAATAAAAATGGTTAAAGATCCAAAGCGTTAAGGTGCCAGTGAATTTTACTAAGTGTTTTTATTTATGAATGTGCTTTGGACTACCGTACTTTCCCAGAAAGTGTCCTGTGCCACATTCTCTTCCCTCCCTAAATTCTGTATGTTCATAATCAGATTGGTTAAGCAATTTAGGCATTTAAAATTACTTCCTCTTTGGTTTCAAAATGAGTAAGTGAAGGCTCAAAGAAATCCCCCCCCCCTTTTTTTTTGCCATTTAGTATCTTTGAATAGTGCAGATTTTGTCCTGCCTTCCTTTCATGCATTGCTTCAGTTGTTTGTTGTTGAGCTGTTTAAGCACAACTGGAGTAGAATATATTCCCTCTCCAAAAGGGTGGGGTAAATCAGTGTTCAAATAATTTTTGTTGTAGTAATTCAATAATCAAAGGCACTAACAAAATGACTTCAAGTAGAATGGTTAGCATTAAGTTCAGACAGTGAAACGATATTTGAAAACAAAGTATAGTGACACCGTTTTATGTTGTAGGTTCTTCGTGACCCCTAAACATTTATTGAAAAGACTTTCTTTTTCTTTAATCTATCTTTGTTGAAAGGACTTTTCCCCCCTTTAACTTAGAGGTATGTTTATCTTAGAATAATAATCATTTCATGCTGTTCTTATTTTTTCTAGTTGACCCATTCTCCAGACCTTTAAAAAACTTTTTAAAGTGGATGTAAATTCCATTTTAATTAGACCAATGCAATCTAATACTACAACTAGCCAGGAATGGAAGAAACATGCTGGAAGTTAATACAACCCAAATCAACCATAGCCAGATAATTCCCCTGATCTTTGTAACAACCCCCTTACCCACCTCCACAATTAAATGACTCTGTTGTTCTGGAGTTTCAACAAGACATTTAAGGTTCATTTAAAAAAATGATCATTCTTTACAGGATTCTTTACTCTTGCATTTCTCTTTCTTTCTTTTCCTTGCCACACAGCTGTCACTGGTATAAGAGAAAGATTGGGGGAGGGGAGGAGGAGGAAGCCCTGTTCAAATCGTGTCACGTAGCACTAATTCATCTGCTCTCATTAGAGGGAGCGAGGGACAGCAGTGATGGCCAAGAGCTGCACTCCACACATGACACGCGAACAGTTTGGGGAATAGAAAATTGCTTTCTCAGGAAGCCCAGCCAATTAAGGACTTGACCATATTGAATGTCAAGTGTTAATTTAGGTTTTTCTTCATTTTCCCAGTAGTAATGCAGGTCCTGTGATGAGCAAATACATGTCAAGTAAAAGTTGATTGCATGAAGGACCCGGGTATTATATGTCACTGACAAGTCACAAATGTACTGAAGTCTTTTAACCCCTTAGGTGAGTGTGGTGGGGGAGGGGAAGGGGAGAAGGGGATTAATGTTACCATAATGATAAGAATAGATAGTTTGTCGGGTACCTTGGGTGGGACAGGCAGTAATGGTAATTCATGCAAAAACCAGGGATAGGACAAATCCTGTTTTCAGGGCATAGAGCCCTTGAAATGCACACAATATGATTCTTTCCTATTGCAAACATACTGCCCAGAATATATATTCTATCTTTGAAGATTTTCTAAAAAGGGAAAGTAGTGTACTCAAAGGTCTTGACCTAGGAAATTCCTTCTTATCTCCTTTGAATGAAATAAAACAATTATTAAATAATTATGTTATTTTGGACATTTTAAAACCCTTGGCTCAGTGCAGTTGAAATATTTCTGGCTATTTACTTATAATTTCAGTTTCTAATCAAATATTTATTTAAAAAACTGACTCTGTAATTCTGTGTCACAGAAAAGATGCAAAAGATTGAAAGAACGTTTGCTTTATGTCCTGAGAATCTCTGTGAGGCAGTGTTCAGTCAGTAGAAACCGGTGGAAGGTCCATCATTGTTTCTGCTTTCAGTCTGTGTCCAGTTGTAGAAGGGAAGAGATTTAAGCTTCAATGAGTGGGGTAACTTTGCCTTTTTAAAAACTAAATGTTGAACATTGCCCATCATGTATAGCATCTCATTTCCATTCATCAGCATTCATTTACATATGAATGTCCTGAAAATCAGAGATTGTCTGTTTCTGTTGCAGTTGTACAAGTAGCAAATAGAAATACCCCCACAGTTTAAGATATTGCTGCGTGTCAACAATCTTAAAGTGAAACTCAGAACACTTACAATCTGGCTGTTTTTAAATTCTTTATATATAGAACCACTTTCCCCCTTTACATTCATGAAGATGTGATCTTAAAACACTTTCTTGAAACTTACTCTCTCATTTATTCAAAACATTTAACACGCTTGGCCTTTGTTGACAGTTTTTGCCCTTTGAAAACTTGTCTGATCATGCTTCAATTTTGGCAGTAAGAATACTAACAACGGTCATCTCTTCCTCAGATTAGAAATTGTGCTATCATTCTATTAAAAGCTAAATTGACATTCAGGAACCATCAGGAAACAGTGAAAAGGACTTGATGTTTAATAAAATTGGTTTTTCTTAAGAAAGGAGCATTAAGCTTCTGAATGCTGGGATGTAATATTAGTTCTTCAACACTCCCGTCACTGTCTCACAGCTAACCAAGTAAAATAAGCTTAGCTCTCCCTTCTCTTCCTATTTTTATAAGCTCTGTCTTTGGAATTCCAGTGGCATTGCACGAGTACTGTTTAATTACAGTCCAATTGTCAGCAGCTTCTCTTCTGCTGGGTGTGCTGAGAGACTTAAGTAAGTTTCTTTCTGTAAAGTAAATTCTGATGATGGCAGCTCGGGTTGCTGATTCAAGTTATTCCTACTCTTCTGTGTCATTTTTGACGGATGGTACCTAATGCAATCAACTACGGGCCAAGAAAGCCTTTTCTTTGGTTGTGTTAGTAACTGGACCAGGAGTTCCCCTCCTCCCTGGATCTCTCCATCTGATGCTCACTCCTTCCTGCTGCCCCCACCAATACTTCAGCCCAAATGGGGAAGCAAAAAGAACCACAGTCCAACCCTAGGACAGGCTTTTCCTAAATCTCCATTTCCCTGTAGTAAAGCTGAAGCTGCCTCCCTTTGCGTGCGTTTTTGATAAATTTAAGAAGTCAAATCGCTGACACAGATAGATAATCCGAGTGTATAGGGTGAAGAGTTATAAATTAACACATTATTCCCTCTTAATGTGAAATACTTGAGAATGCATTTTCTCAGTCCCCTGACATCTACCCAGTGAGGGCTCACATTGTACTTTTCAAGCGGCATTGATTTGTTAAAGCGCTGAATTAGCATCTCCGGCCAGCTGCTTGATCCACTGTTGTGTCGCGAGGCTCCAATTCCTCCTCTCTCCCCCAGCCATCCCTTTTTTCCCTTCAGTCTCCCATTTCACTCCTCCCTTTCCCATTCTTACTCTTTTTCTCTCTCAACCCCTTCTTTCTTGTAGCTTGCTTTTCTTTTAGTCTGTTTTCATCCCACACCATCCCTTTCCTTTTTCCTTTCTTTTTTATCTACGCATCTTTCCCTTCACATCTCCTTGCCTCTGAGGCTTGCTGCAGTCACTCAGGTTTAGAATCTGTTTACTGCCTGTGTGTGGCATAGTGGTAGTTGATTTAGCCACTTCTATAACTCCAAGTGCACTCTTTTTGAGAGGAATAAATTAACATGTGCATGTTTGTGCTCCTTGTAATAGAAGTTGGTGAGAAAAGTCTCACCTATTTTGCTTTCTAAAAATTAAAAGGTAACTGACAAAACTTTTGAACTTGTATTTTTAAATGTCATTTAACAGTAAAATGTTTTTTGGTTAAAAGAAAATAAAAATCACCTATGGTTATCACAGATTTGATCATACTATATGTACGCACCAAAATAAGTTAATATTTTTGCAGCATTGTTGGATTTTTGCGACTTTTTGCACTTCAGTGACTTACTGATTTGACTTTCTTTTCTAGCTGGTTCTATATTGTTCTGATTCCACTTATGTATAATGGCACAATTTCATATAAAATATGATTTCCTCATTATGATGCATCACTGTACCATAGTAGTGAATAGATTATAAAATTGTTTGACAGTTTGTTTAGAAATAAAGTGAAATTGGTTATCATTTCTTTTATTAATGTATCTCAAAGTTGCAGAGATCTTCAGAGGAAATGCATCACAAATGAGAGGATTTAACATGGGGGTCCTGCTAGCACACAGACCCTCGCCCTTAATTCTTTGAGTATTGGTCGAGATACTTTGGGATTACTGTCTGGATTAATTTGATATGAGCAAAAAAGTGTATCTGCCTGGATTTAAATAGAAATTATCCTCTGTAATTTTAGTCTCATAGCTTCCTGTGCTGCTGTCTTCAATTTCACTAGGTTTTCCATTAGTAACATCAAAATTGAAATTTGAATATACATTGATAATAAACCAGACTACTTGAAAAAAAATCAAATGTTTTTATTGCTGTGTTTTGTATAAATTAAAATGACAGTTTGATTTTAGCATTTACATTTTGAAATGGAAATATTTTCATAGGTTTTAATAATCTTTGCTTCTCTGTTCGGTTGATTTCCTAGCCCTTGCCCCTCAAGTCAAATATAATTCCTTTAAAAAAAATCAGTTGGCTGTCCTCCTATCTAGAATTAGCATGGCTTGGCTATGGTGAAGGGATTCAACTGACTTTTCAAAGCATGATAATATCTGTTTAAAGGAAAGGGAAAAAACAAAAACCTCTTTTGACTAGGGCTTAAGACTAATTCCATGGAGCAGGGAGACAAAAATTACCCTGAAGAAGACAATTGACTTTATTTTATATGTGCATGTTAACTTGCTTGGAGATCATCATTTTGTGTTTTTGGTTATTCTCTTAGATGAAATAAGGTATTCTTCATTTGTTACTAAGAATAGATCATAGCTTCACTTAAGGAGGGTAAATTTGGAACACCTGATGTTTTTTTGCAGGGATAATTACACCTTACCTGGCTGTAGTTCAGGGCCATGGCAAGAAAGAGGGATTTGCTGCTTTTTAGAACTGCCAGTGACTTTTGTGAGAGGAGGAATAATAAGATAAAAATAATAAGGCAAGGTTAAAAGTGAAAGTGCCCCATATGAAAATAGTTAATGATTAGAAAGGAAAACAAAAAAGAATAATCAGAAAAGTAAAAAGAAAAATCTGGAAGGCATACTTCTCTTTATCCTCAACTTCTCTACCATTAATGGTTGAGGATAAAGAGAGAAAGGATGTTTGGGGAACAAAATCACGGTATCTGATAACAACAAAAATTAATCTGTAATAGTGTCAACAATAAAAAAATTAAGTGGAAATAAAAGAAAACAAGACTATTAAAAATCAATATTGTTTTATTGGTTTTAAAGGCCCAATTGGCATCAGAGTTTAAAATTAATTAAAACATTAAAAATTTTTCAACATGATTTTAATGTTTCATTTGTTGTACATGTATGCATGTTTTTATTCCTTAGTTTGTCAGTTATGCCGTTTGGAAAGTAGACCTCTGAACAAGTAATACATCAATAAATCCATTAAAAAATTAATTTGTTGCTTGTACTTTAACCACATGAGATGGCTAAGTTTGGATGTTGTAGAATTCAATACCTTTAAGTTTTTCTCTAAAATTCTCAAGAGAAATCAGAATTATTTCTGTTTTTGTGTTTTGTAGGTCTAAATTAAATGTCACTTAAATGCGAAAGAACTGGCAGCTTTGATAAGTAGTCCCCAAAGCAAACCATTTTGTCAGTAATCATAATCTAATTATGAATGCAAATGCAAAGTTTGTTTTTTAAAAAGTCCAAAGCAAACAAAGGAAAAAGAAAATCAGACTACTCTGCAACTCAAGGAAAATGCATCCAGGCACTTAAACATAAGACTTTCAATAGTATCAGTAATAATAAGAAAAAAACCTTTGGCATGGGCCCAAGTCCTGTTGAGAGGGAGCAGCAAATGGCCTGCGCAGTGTGTGGCTCTGCAGAAGTTCCAGAGTGACACATGCATCACAAGCAGGTCACATTGTGTGGGGTCAGGGGTCATGTTCAAGAGCTGAGTGTTGCTGGACGAGGCTGAGGAAGCAGAGGTGGCCCCTCTGTGCTCAGTGTGTGGGTCTGTGTACTTCTTTCCCGTCAGAGCTGGCCCAGCACGGCCAAAAAAGCGGTTCCTTGGCAGAGTTTAATGGCAGGATGATGTAGTCTGTTGTGACTAGTGCATTCCTTTCAGGTTAAACTAGGGAAATGGCATTGTGTTAAAATTCCAAGTCGCATGAATGTTTTATTGCCACAGTGCATTTAGCCCTCTAGGGGAGTGTGTGGTGGCGGGTGGGGGTGGTGGTGACTTAGAGACTCAGGAACTATCAGAAGAACACTTCCCTTGGAAAATTTTACCCACCAGCATGAAGCTGATTTGCTGTGATGGTCACTTAGAAGGGTTTCGCTTTTTCCTAAACTGTGTTTTGCTGTCTGGACAATTAACAGCTGAAGAAAACATGACAAGACACACGCAAAGACGTTGGGGGATAGAGAGAGAATGTGCCAGAAAGGAGCTGCACTGAGCTGCCTTCTTGTGTAAACTGCCAGAGGGAGGGCCCCCTCCCCCGGCCTCAGTCCTGGTCTCCCCCACCCTACCCCCCTTCCCCAGCGTGTGTTTTGCTGTCTTCCTGAAGGCCGGGAGTGATCTGTTAACCTTGCACCACTGACTGGGAGGCCACTGCAGCTCATGGTACTGTATGTTACCATTACTACTCCCTCATTCCTTTTCACTGGCTGTTTTTTTTTTTTTTTTTTTTTTTTTTTTTTAGCTATTTCTCTGTAATAACGGTTTGCATTAGTCAGAGATTCAATTTTGGAATGCAGAAGGTCCCAGTTTAAAACAAAACAAACTTAATTATGGGAATGTTTTTTTTTCTCAGCATTTAGAAGGGCTAAACCTAACCATTCTAATTCAATTGCAGCCAGAGGTTTCCAGTGTGATTTAAAACCATGAATTCTGGAAATAAGGCAGTGAAAGATGCATGTCATCTGAGTTACGGATCTTGTAAAGGAACTTAGTTATGAAAGCACGTGAGCATCTTCAGGGTTTTAGGACATTTTCAGGCTTTGCAGTTGCCTCAGATAAATCCATTTTACAGATTGCTTTCACCCTGTCCTTCTCCAGGGAAATTCTAGTCTTCTTAATTCACTGTTCCAGTTGTTTTAGGCTTACAGTTACTGAGGGTGTGTAAACTATGGCTTCAGTTGTAATTGTGCATGTTACATGTAACACTCAGGATTTCTTCATGATTTGATCTGACTCAAGTTAATTTATAATAGATTAAAATGTGGATGTATGAACAGCCTTCTGTTTTGCATTGGGCCTTTATTAAATATTCACACATCTGATTTTTTTCCCCAATGAGTAGGAGAAATATGGATTATCTTGGACTTACCTAGGGAAAGATATTTTTAATAGTTTGAATTTTAGTTTGGGATTGCCTTACTATTTCTCTTCATTTTCAAACCATAGTACTTTCCTTGTTTTCATGTTCTTATGTGTCATTTTCTCTTCCTTAATAATGCACATACATAGATACAGTTGTGTAGGTTTGCCTACTTGTGCATGTACCCTTTGATAAATGCCAAATAGATACAAGGAACAACTTACAGAGTTGTTAAACTGAGACATTTTCCCATTGATAAGTTATTTTTTTAAATGATATGTAATAGAAATTTAACTCAAGAATATACCTCAAAAAAGTGAATTATGGGTGGGTCTCTGTGCCCAATTTATAAAATTTTTGGTATATCTTTATATATTTATATAAATGGATGAGTTTTGTCAAGATAGACCTGAGTTTAATCTGATTAATTCTGTCTGTATGGTGGTTTGTTCTTTATGAACAGTTACGTTCACATTGTTTATGGGAGGTCTTAAACCAACAATCCATCAAATCTATAGAAATATCAAGATTTTATTCATAAACTCGGCACTTCAAATTTTAGATGAATTCATTGGATAGTTCTCTGTATATTCCAGAGAATAGTTTAATAATTCTTCTTACTCTCTTGGATGTAGTAAAGTCATGGTGATTTTTGCGTTTAGTTCTAAATTTAAAAGTGAAATTTATAGCAGACTATTAAACTTTGTGCATGTTTTTCCTTATAGATGACTTCAAAATTAATTTTTTTCCTAAATGGCAGAAAAACTTGTTAACAATGCCAAATTAAGGAAAAAAATCTATCATGTACATATAGAACATCTAAAAATTATATTTATTATCCTGATCATGGAAGCAGTTTTTGATTATCAAATGGATGCTGTGGTTGTATTCAACCCTTTTCATTTTGCCTTATTAAATAGTTTTTGCTTTATAAACCAAGAGGCAAAGGTGGAATTTACTCTAATATCATGTCTCCCTAATAAAAAAATTACAGTTGGTTTAGGAATTCTTTTTGTAAAAATAAAGCATTATTAAAATACCAATACTTGTCCTTTCAGCATTTTTCTGCTCCCGTTGTACTAGACAAGCATGAGTGTTAGGCAGTATAGAACTCTTATGGGGGTGCTATAATATGGACCTGAGTTCAGATGCTTAGTCTTGTGACCTTGCGTGACCTTCATTCTTTTCCATTTTAAAGTGGGGGAAGGAACACTTCGCTTGAGAGTTTGTCAGGAACATGAAATAGTAGGTATTCAGTAAACTAGATCCCTATCTTTGAACTTGCCCTGTGTCAAACTTCCCTTGAGAAGATTGAACTTTTGGAAACAAAAGGATAAATTTAATTAAAATATTTTAATTTCTTCAGTTATCTCTAGGAAAGGAGATAGCAGATATTGGCAGACAACTTTTTCTACCTTTTAAATTTATTTCTTTATTTTGTGGGGCATCTCTCGTGTTACTCATTGGTCTTGCATTATAGTCACTCTGCGATATTCTCACCAGGTTGGCCTTCTTGGATATCAGAGAGATGCTATGATTTCTGTGACACCAGTTATGGCAAACAGTAGATTAAAGGCAAAGAAGCAAACCCAATTCTACTGGATTCTGTTTACCTTTGTATCATCAGTTCTAATCATTTGCTTGAATTGAAGCTTCTTACCTTATTTTAATACTATCATTAGTACTTGATAGTAGAGCTTGAAGTTAAATTTTAGAGGAAATTGTACCCCAGCCTCTGTCCCTAGCTTTGTGAATATTCATTCACTTGTATTCATGAAATTTAGGTCACATTAAGGCTTATGGTATTTACACCTCTCAGTACATTTAAACAAAGTAGTAGCAAGCAACATAGATATAGATATGGGTAATATTTAATTTTGTTTTACAATCTTGCACAATTCCTTAAGTATAGTTAAGGGCTTGGGAATTATTTGTTGAGCAAAATATGGTGCTTTTTTATTTAATACTGGATTACATTTTTATCAAAAGCAATTATATTTTCATGTATAGCTATTACCTAAGCTATTAAAAACAAAGTTGTCAAACCTGTTTTAACCCTTTCAAATTAAATTTTTACAAGGAAGCTACTCTATAGAACTGATAAAAATGAAAGCTGCTCTAGACGGAAACGTGTACAGTTACAGAGCCCTGTCTTTTAGACCTCTGCTAGGGATCCGGGGAATACCTGGTTAGAAAACCGTAGGCTAAGGTTCTCATGCTTGCTAAAAAGGAAGCATGGCAAAACCTCAGTTTTCCCACCTGGGAGTTAAAGGTGTTATTTGTCTTGAGCTTGGAGGTACAATTATAGGGAATTCACAGGAAAAGCAAGTTGCTGACTCATTTTAAAAGAGAATATATCTCACAGAAAAATAGTGCGGGGTAAATGCAAAAGGAATTCAGTTATATCATTGTATAGTTTTTCATATGTTAATTTTCAGGGCACAGATTTTGCTTAATCTTTAGCAGTGAAATAATTTTACATAAAAACCGGTTATAGTTTTAAGTCTAACTGTAGTCTGTGCCTGCAAATGTATCCAGACTATTTTAGTTTGAAAATATTAAGTAGTTTTTGTGCTCAGTATTATAAAGTGGTACAGCATATCTGTAAGAGAGAGAGGTGTGTGTATACATAGTATAGGCACATATGTATATTGTGAGGATGGAGACTATGGAGGATCTAACCCTGAGAAAGTAATATGAAAAACACATTCTTTTAAATAAATTGCTTGTAAAACAAATACGTTGACATGGTAATTTTGTAATATCTTTATAAACTAGGAATTTCTTTTTTTTTTAAGATATTATTTATTTATTTTTAGAGAGAGGGGAAAGGAGGGAGAAAGAAGGGAGAGAAATATCACCATGTGGTTGCCTTTCCTGCACCTCCCACTGGGGACCTGGCCTGCAACCCAGGCACGTGCCCTAACCAGGAATTGAACTGGCCTTTGGTTCCCAGGCCACACTCAATCCACTGAGCCATACCAGCCAGAGCAGAAACCATTTTTTTTAACATCTCTTTAGTCACCTTAGTTTACGTTTACATATAAATGTAGGAGTAGGTACTAGTTACATAAAGGGATTATGAATATGTGACTTTAAAAAAAACTCATGTCATAGATATCTTTCCATGTCTATAATTATAAATATTCATCATAATTTTAGTATTTCTAGTATTATTATTGTACCATAATTTATTTAATGAGATCTTCGTTCGTGGACATTGAAGTTGTTGCCAACTCTTTCCTTTTATGAAGAGTGGTTCTTCAATATGAACATTCTTGTTTGCACTTGTATTCTTATTTCCTAAAGGTGAATTCTTGAAAGTGATGTTGCTGGGGAAAGAGGCACAATTTCGCACAGTTTAAAACAGGGGTTGGCAAACCTTTTCTTTATTTCTGTGCCCAGATAGTAAATATTTTGGGCCACCATATGGTTCCTGTAGCAACTATTCAGCTCTGTCTTTGTAGCTGCAAACAGCTGTAGATTATGTATATAAAGGAATAGGCATGGCTGTATCTTAATAAAACTTTATTTAGAAAAATAGTCATCAGGGCAGCATTTGGCTTTAGGATCAAATGTAGTTGGGTACTGTTGGCTAGAAACAAAGGAGAAGCTATGATTAGGGATGGCAGTTTACCCCCAGTTGACCATATGCTGATCTTAGACATGTGTACCTATCTCTGGGCAGTATAATGGGCTGATAGATTTATTTCCAGATATATGTCAATCAATGCCTCCTTTAAAGAGCTTATTAAAGGGTTTTATTATACCTGTCCCTACTCTGAAGCCTAGTAAAGTTTAATCTATATATATGCCAGTATATTTCATTTTTCTGTAGTCTAGATTTCAGTATATGTTGAAACCTAGTGGGGCAGAGAAAGACCTCTTAAACTGATATTTTAGAGGAGTTGTGTACATTTCCTTACCTCTGGAAGATAGCCTTAATGGAGTCAGGTTTCCTGAAGTAAGCTGGAAGGAAAGTCCAGCCAGAGAAGTATCATTTCAGCAGACTATGCCACAAATCAACAGGGTGACATTGAATTAGTTAGTGAACCTTTACAGGCTAAATTACACTCAGAAGAATGCTCTGTGCATAAGTAGTAACCTCCTTGCATCTTGAATTTCTGTGAAATAGGAATTATTGGTCCCTAACTGCCTTAAGGGTATTTGTTGCGGATCAGATGGAATAATGATATAGTTAAAATCACTCTATTTGTAACATTGGGTCACTGGTGCCACTGTGAATTTTAAGAGATTTATTTATTATTTATTTTGCATGTGTGTGTTGACTGTCTGCTGTGTGTAAGGTAGTGTGGTAGGCACTATGGGAGAATACAAAGAGAAGTAAATTAGTTCTTGCCCTTAAGGAGAAAAAAATGTATACACTTCAAGTTCTATAATGTTGAGAGCCTTAAGGATGACAGAACAATGGGGAGGAAGTTTCTTCCTCTTGGGGGGTATCAGAAAACTGTGTGGAAGAAGTGGCATCAGGAAATAAGAAGATTTTCAAATGTATAATGCAGGGGAGGTTATTCTAAAAAAAGCAGCTCGAGAACTACGTCATGCTAGGAAAAACCAAATCAGTAATCGAGAGATATCAAATAGGAGGAGGAGAAGATAAAGCTGGAAAGACAGGGTACAGCTAGGTTTTAGAGGGCCAGGAAGGAACTTTAATTGGTAGTTTGTGGGGTTGTCTAAACATCATCTAGGAGAATATGTTTGACAGTTGGAGGGGGTGTATATGGCACTGGTTGGGGAGAATGGAATGATCAAGTTGGGATTATCATTTAGGAGTTACTGCAGATGTCTGAGCATGCCCTCAATGGAAATGATCTGGAAGGTGTATGGGGGTGCTGCTGAGGGGGTTAAAAGGGAAGAATGGCCAGGCTTTCAGAAATTACTTGGTTTGGGAAATCAGGAGAAAGCTCTTAATCGTGATCTATGGTTCTGAGTCTTTGTTAATGGGACTGACATTGCAATGTCAGGGGAGAGCTGTAATAAACAAAGGGTAGTAATGAACCCATTTGCTTTGCTTGTTTTGCCCAAGGTGTTAACTGGATACTTGGAAATTTCTAGTTGGAGCTTGAAAGTGTAGGACTAAAAGTTACATGAGAGGTAAGGAATAAGGATTTGGGACTGTTGTCACACAGGTAGCGGAGAAAATGTTATTTTACAGCATTTCTGATCATTGGGTAAGTCAGTGACATACGTAGCTCTATGTGAGGCTATTAACACCAAAACACACAAAAAAGAAATATAATGAGTTTTATCATTTATAAAAGCATTCTGTTTTCTACTAATTCAGCTTCCAACTTCTGAAGCCACTAGATTTCAGGAGTAAATTAATGTTCAGTTAGGAAAAAATATCTTATATTCTATGATCCCAAAGGAAAATATAAGAAGTTTCATTTTAGTTAATCTTCTCAGTATACCCTAAGACCCTCAGTAACAAAGAGATGCCATTGGTAGGAAAGATTTATATTCATTTTTTACCTGGTACAGAATGCAGCAGCTTCTCATTTCCCCTAGATCTCACCCCAGCTGAGATAAGCGCACTTAGGTTTGGGGAAGTAAATTAGGGAGGGGATGTGTATTCCATAGAAATCAACTTTGTTTGCTTTGGTGTGTTTTGTCTTTTTAGTCTGGGATCCTCAGCAGGCTTGGAGAGGAAATTGTGCAGAACCCAGTATGACTTAGTTTGAGTTGGGAAAGTTTTACTGCATGGAACAGCAGGACTGAATCTGCCTTCCCATTTCCTTTCTTCTCTTAACACTGCTTGTGTTCAAACTTTGCGTGCAGAGAAAATCATGTTGATTCATTCATCAGCAGCATGCTGTATTATGAACTTTGGTGGTGTGGTAAAGGCTCACTCCCCTGCTCTCCTGTACACAGCAGTCAGAGTTTCTCTGGTCAGTTGGTGTGATGCGTGGCCTTCCTTCAGGCTCACTCTTCATGTCAAATAGGGCAAGGGGCTAGTCCAGAGGAACCTGCATCTCTAGGCAACCACCGTTCATTGAATCTAGTGTTACATGCTCATTCTATTTCATCTCTTAAACCAGGTATGGATACTTGAACATTTTTTTAACCATAAGAGGTTTAGTATAGGTGGTCCAATGGGTAACTCAAGATGTTGAGTTTTGAGCGGGGTAATGTTTTTCATTGTCTGGCATATAACACATTTGTCTATCATATTCATTCCTCAGACTCCCTTTTCTGCTTTTCACATACATTTTTCCATCACCTTTTCCTCTTCAGTGTATTAAGTTTAGGAGGGGGAAAAATCTTTTGATTTGTCACATTTTGTGTCCATGATGAAGTAAGATCAACTTAAATGCACCTGTTTTCTTCCAAAGTAAACTCCTTTCTAAAAAAATGTCACACCCTCAAAAAATTCAGAGGCTTGGTGATCTTTACTTGATAGTCACCTCTTTCTCCTCATTAGAAATAGTTAATTCTTCCTCATTCTTGATTGCAATGAGACCAGGGAGAGAAGCTGAGTGGAGTAATTCCAGTGGTGAAGTTAAATGTGGCCTGGATCATTTCAAAGTGCTTTTGGTTTTAATGTTTAAGTTAACATTTGTCCCCAAATCATTTTCTTCTGGTATTTGCGGTATACTGTGGAGTTGGCCATACCACTGCTGCTTAAGTGGCTTAATCATTTTGGCTTTCTCTTTTAAGGGTCTCCTTTTCTGACATCCTCCTTTCCTCCACAGAGTGAAATTTGGGGAGATCCTGGATCCTCGTGCCCTGGTTATGCTTCTTCCTTCTTCCCTTGGCTTTTGTTAGGCTGTCTCCTCTCAAACTAAGATTTCATCTGGAGAACTTTTGCCTTACCATTTCTCTTTTGGTTTTCTAGTTTATTTAGGCCAGTGATTCTCAAACACCTGATCGCTAAAAACAGGTGGCTGTCACAGTAGGTCTCAGAAGCTGCAAAATGCATTTCAAACAACTTCCCAGGTGATGCTGATAGTGTTCTTTGGCTGAGGAGTGGACCTTGAACCACTGACCTAGACTTTTGGTTGTGTCTATCAGTTTAGTGTTTATTATTTCCCCAAAGGGTAGAATTTCTTCAGATTTTATTTACCCATTTCTAGTTTCCTGGAAGCTTCTTATTTTTAATCCATAGGTCAAGCCTCTAGGATGAAAGAGAACCCAGCAAATTACCTTATGTTTGAATTGTAAAGGACTTTGCTGGGGTATGAGTAGCAGAGTGCAGATTGTGATGCTGCTCGTGACTTCCCCCAATGAAGACTTCAGTGGTCAGTCTCTCAGAGCCTAGATACACCCGACAGTCTTCTCAACTCAGCATTCTAGGAAGCCTTCTAAAAATTGATTGAGCTGGCCCTTAATTGAGAGTAATTGAATAGGTTAATTTTTTAGCTTCCCTAATTGCTCATATTATTCCTTTGACATTTGAGGCTTGCTTTCTTCCCCCCAAATTCCTTCCTTCATGTCTCAGACATCTCAGCCCTCATGGAAATGGGGTGCTGTGTTGGGGATGTCTGGGAAAGTATCATTTACCTATAGTGTATACTTACTGTGTGCTTGCTTAGATGACATGTGTCATCTCCTCCAACCTTGCCAGCCCTACACAATAATTAACAACCATTCCCACTTTACAGAGGCAGGAAACAAGGCCCTGAATTGGTAACTAACCAAACTTTACAAGGTACTGCTGGGATTTAAACAGAGGTCTAACTCCAAAGCTGGTGCTTTTTCATTTTACCTACATTTAGGAGAGTTGGCGTTGAGCCTTTAGGGCAGGAAAAATAGTTAACCTGGGCATATATAAGCATTCTTGAAATTTTACTTAATATCAGTTCTTAGATTTGGCAGTATTATGCTCCTAAGCAAAAATCTGGAGTGTTCAGTTTCCAAAATACTGAATTAAAAGAATGATTGCAAACCAATTGAAAGTAATCTAACTCTGTGCCTTGTTTTCTTTATATAAAGCCTGTCCATGGCACAGGTATAAACAGCTTTATTTTCTTTAGTGCTAACACTCTTGTAAAGCAAGAGTTGGAGAAATAAATGGACTCTCAAATGGTAGGAGGCTGTTTTAGTAAAACACTAGCATAGTAGTGAGAGAACTTTGTCATAATTTCAGTTCTATCCAACTTATCAAATGCGGAGGAAGACAGTAGTGATAGGCCCCAGTTTTCTTGTTTAAAAATAAAAAGGATGCAATGGAAATTATACCGTCCCTTCCTTGTCTGATGTGGGAATTAATAAGTATTATGTATAAAGCCCTTTGAGCACTCTGGAAGGAAGATTCTGTGTAATTTTAGCATTATTCATCGTCCATAAAGTTCCTCAGGGTATTACCAGGGAAGAGAGATTTTTTACCTTTTATCCTACATTGCACAATATAAAAACAAGGTATTTTTGTTGTTGTTTGTGGTGGTGAAAATCTCCTATAATTTTACCAGCAGAGGTTGCTCCTGTCGAGGAGCCTAGGGCCCTGTTCTTTGACAGCTCACCCAAGAGTACAGGCTCATGAGACAGAAGGAGAGAGTGAACCTGGATTAAACAGTCCTGGCTCCTGTGAGGATGTCGTGTCTCCCCCACCACTGCCCAAGTCATCTTTTATGTCTGTCAACCTGTTGAGTAGTAGAATCACATATTTGACCCTTTTCTGTTCTCTCTTCTCTCATCCTGATCCTGTAGTTCATTGTTCTGGGATGAATCCACAGGGACCTGTCCGCTGTCCGACTCTGTTCTTCTCTCGTCCTTACCGTGTACCCATTGACACAACCCTGTCTCATCTAGAGCTTCTGTAAGACTAAGCACAGTTCTGGCCATTCCCTATGGGAAAGTGGATATAAATACTGTTTTGACGCACCAGTAGTGGTGACCAGTAAGCAGTGTTTCCATCCTTAAGCTTTAGGTTCATATAGTTGGTCTTTCTGAGTTTTAAGCCTGAGGTTCCATGGCTGAGAAAATTCAGGCTTGTTGTCTTTTAGTTAAATCGTAACCTGAAAAATTAGGATATAAGTTAACCGCTCATCCAGCAACTCTGCTCACCTTCCTGTTTTTCAGTTGTTGCATTCATTTATTTTGTAGCAATGTGTTTAGCATACATCCTCATCTTTATAGTGGTTGTTAATTAATTTATTCCTTTCTCTGCTCTTTCTCACACAGGCTCCTGGCTAGCTTATTGTCAAATCCATTTCACTTACTAGTCTTCCTGAATTCTTATCTGAGTATTTTTATCTTTTGCGGCTTGGTATCATCTAACCACTGAAATGAGGCTGAAGTTCGGTTAGTGCTTTTCTCTGGCGTAAAATATGACAGAGCTTGCACCCAGCCATGTCCCTGGTTCCTCTAAGAGGACTTGTTTTGGGTTTTTACTTTCCCTTTATTTTTGAAGGTCAATTTTGCCTACCCATTCTTTTCCAAGTTCTTTTTGGGTTGAGATAGTTTCCCTCATCTCTTCATTGCTAGACTAAAGCCACCAAAACACATACACTTCAGAACTGATCTGGGCTTGTGGCCAGCTTAACTAAAGAGACTGAGCTGACATAGAAGTCAGTTTGTTTATTTAGGCTGGGACTTTTATAGTGTCTATCAGGCAAGTGCCTACCTGAATGTTTAATGTTTAAAAATAAAATTAAATTTCAAATGGGCCCTGGTTGTGCAAGAAGTGTCTCCGTTTCTATAAGCCCTTTACTCAGTAACACATTTTATTTCCCTAGTTACCATGTCTGTGCTTCTTTCTCTTTTCCTTTGTCCCCTTCATTACACATATCTTATACTTCCACTCTGCTTCAGATGTTTT
Source organism: Micronycteris hirsuta (assembly GCA_004026765.1). NCBI lineage: Eukaryota > Metazoa > Chordata > Mammalia > Chiroptera > Phyllostomidae > Micronycteris > Micronycteris hirsuta. The sequence continues at coordinate 102,422 of PVJI01000044.1, forward strand.
GAACGCTGGCTCCCATTTACAATGTGGGGCTTTTTCTGTCTTCTTTTCAGAAATCTTGTCCTTAATAGTCTTTATGTGTGATCTCAGTAAACAAAGAACATGTATGTGTGTATCTGTGTGTGTGTGTGTGTGTGTGTGTGTGTGTGTGTGTGTGTGTAGGAAGCTTGCCATATTTCCTCCCTGCCCCACAGAAAATGTATTTTCTGGAAGCCCTTTTGACACTGAAGTGAATACCCACTGGCCTTCCTTTGCTGAATTCTCCTGAGAAGAGAAAGTGAGAGAGGCCTTTATGCTTGTTGTCATGTCTTTTGTTTCTGCTGATTATACACAAAGTAAGTTGTAAATAGCTCTCTCACACACCATGATTCCTTTGAGGTATGTACAGGAGAGTAGATATGCACTCAGCTTCTGCTTACCCTGGGGATTCCAGAGGGTCCCTTTCAAGGCCTCTTATTTCCTGTTACAGCACCAGCAGAATGAAATTTAGATGAGTACTAGACAATTACCATCCCGTAATGAAACCTGTGGCAGAATGTTTAGAAACATTAGCTGATCAATTTAGTATTTTCCTTTCTTTTTAACTTTAATGTTTTGTTACTTTAAAAGCAAAATATGCATTGATTCAAAAAAGAATTTTAAAAGTTCCCTTAGTCTTACTTCTTTTCACAGGGAAAAATTACTGTGAATATTTTGCAAAAATCATTGGAGAACTTGGTTTTAAAGTATGGCATTGAAACAGATGCTGAACACTAGCATGAGGGAAAGTGGGTAAAACTGGAATTCCCCAAATCAATTTAAATTTTATATGCCAGTGAAAACAGTGGTTGGATATACACCATATTTTATTATTTTATTTAAAGTGGAGTAATAATAAGAATTTAGACAATTTATTTCTGCTCTTTCTTTCTTTCTCTTTCTTTCTTTCTTTTTTTTTTTTTTTGATTGATTTATAGCTAGCTGGTTAACAAGCTAAGGCTTCTAAATCAAAAGGCCCAATTGTCTAGGTGGGCTGAATGATAACTAATTAGGTTATTGAGTTTTATATCCTTTGTATTTTCCTTGGTACATTTTGATGAATTAGGAACTAGATATCACTTGCCTTTTCCTTATCTCTGTATAATATTGTTGATACGAGTACAGGGGTATTGTTAGACAGTGAACCCATCAGTGAAACTGCAGTTTTGTTTGAATCACAATTTTCTTATCTTTAAAATATGGGAGTCCATTTTTATGGACACTTACGGGGTTTTTTTCTGCTCTGAAATTCTAGGCTTCTAACTATGAGAGTGCTATCTACTTCTAATTCCTTTTTGTGATTTGGATTATTGAAAAATTCTGGTGGCCTGGCACATTTTTCTTCAACTTATTCACAGAACTTTTTGTTTTCTCTCAGGAATTGTTTATTTCTAAGTGTATGAGGTTGTAATTGAATATAATTGTACTGGTTTAACTGTCTCCTTTCCTATTGTGAGACTGTTTATAAAACACATTCTGTGAGGGGAAAAAGGAACTAGAAGCTTAGTATTTGTGACATGGTCAAATAATATTAAGGTAAGTGAGAATTTGTTTTGCGTACATGAAATATAGTATTGTTTACACTTAATTTGCAATATATACATTGTGGCTCATGGGTTTGGCTTTTATTGGTTAAGTAGTTATAATTATTGAGGTTTTATAGGAAGCATTTTGGGGGGTTTCATTTTGACACTGAATATTCTAAGATGAATTTTTCCCAATCTTTCTATCGCACTCTAGGGAGAATTACTGTTGCATGACTCATTAGTGCCCTTCCGTATGTCAACTGAGGGGTGGAATCAGCATTATTCTGTGTGACACAACACAAATGCTCAGTGCCTCAGTCTTCTCCATGCCCCATTTCTTTCTCATTCTTCAGGTTAGAGGGTAAATTCCCTTTTACATTGCTTATGTTGTCCTTGACCAAATAGCAAGTAGTAGGTCTTGGTTGCTGGGAACACCTTCTTCATTTCCTTTGTCTTCTTAGTAATTTCTTTCATGTGAAACATGAAAAAATGCCCCTAGACTGGATGCTACTAAATGCAACTATTACATGTTTTTCATTAACTTCTTTGAAATACATTCTCAGTCTTTCTTCATCATTTTTTAAGTTTGGGCTATGCAATTTTTTAGCATGTGACTCTGACCTAGTTATTTATCTCCTCTAAGCTTCAGTTTTTTTCATTTGTGAAATGCAGATGTTCATATCCCATAATATTGTTGAAAGGGGAAAAAAGCCAGGTTATTTCTGTATGTAAGGTACCCATATGGTAACTGGCTCATTCCAAGTGCTCAGTAAATGTGACCTCCCTTTCCTGTCCCTCTTGGGCTGCAGTGATGAAATTCCTGGGTAAAGAAAAGACTGGTTAATTTCAAGGACAGATGATATTCTGTCCATTTTGTATTATGGACAATAGGCGGAAAGAAAGAGTGAGAAACTGAAAAGAATAGGAGAGCTGAATCTAAAATATTTGTAGAGTTGACTGTTTTTTTAAAAATTAGTGATATTCATCAGTGAACTTGCAAAATGAAGCTTATTGACATTGTTTAAATTTGGAGAAGTGAACTGATTTGTGAGTGAAAAAGAAGAGGGAAATACCTTCTAAGACAGCACGCTTTGCTGAAAAGTGATCTCTAAACAAAGAAAATTGATTGGCACAGACCATCCTAATTAGAGTTTTAAAAAATGAAACAAGACAAAATACCAAAGGAAGGCTTTGATAGGGCAAGAACACAGGTGAGGTGAATCTGATTGATGGATTGAGATTCTGATACATATAGATAGATACATGATTAATGAAGATAGTATATGTTTGAAATTGTTGAGTATTTAGAGAAATTTTTTAAAAAGGAAGAAAACATGTTTAGATCAAATCGAAATCTTTCTTTCCTTATCTTAAAAAGTCTAAAACAAAGTAATAGTAGGCAGTATTTCAGGGTGAGAATGACTATTGATAATAAATAACTTTTTTAACTTTATTTTTTATTCATATTTTTACACATTTCTCCCTGTTGCTCCCCTTTTCCTCCTTTACTCAGCCCCTGCCCACTCCCTTCCCTCTGGCCATCACCACACTGTTTGTTGTCTGTGTCTGTGGTCTATGCATACATGTTCTTTGGCTAATCCCTTCCCCTTCTTTCAAAAGTAAGTAAGTTATTCCATGGAGAGACTGGATGACGTAAATAACTTACTTTTGAAAGGGAATTTTAGTGGCTTTCAATGTAGAATTCTAGAGACAGAAACATTTACTAAATTAAAGTTGTTGTTATTATTTTTATTATTAGAACAGACATAAAATAAAACTCTTAAATATAATTTAATGATAGTAAGTAAATAAATGTAAATATTAGTAAATAACTCTGTACAATCTTCTTCGAGGAACAGGAAAAATAAATTTGAATGGTATTTTATTTTATATTTTAAGATGTTATTTATTTATTTTTAGAAGGGAAGGGAGGGAGAAAGAGAGGAAGAGAAACATCAGTGTGTGGTTGCCTCCCACGTGGCCCCCACTGGGGACCTGGCCGGCAACCCAGGCATGTGCTCTGACTGGGAATCGAACCGGCTACCCCTTGGTTCACAGCCCATGCTCAACCCACTGCGCTACACCAGCCAGGGCTGAATAGATATCTTAAAAATGCAAAGGAACTGTAGGCATTATAGAATGCATTTTTTTAAATATTTTATTTATTTTTAGACAGAAGGGAATGGAGGGAGAAAGAGAGGGAAAGAAACAGCAATGTGTGGTTGCCTCTCACGTGGCCCCCACTGGGGACCTGGCCTGTAACCCAGGCATGTGCCCTGACTGGGAATTGAACTGACGACCCCCTGGTTCGCAGCCCGCGCTCAATCCACTGAGCTACGCCAGCCAGGGCAGAATGCAATTTTCTTAATCCTCATATAAGAAAATGAAAAGATAGAGTAAAAAATACCAAGCAGCCATTCTGCTTCTTTTTCTCTTCCCTTATTTCCTTCCTCTATGCCTTTTTACCTTCCTTCTCTCTTTTGCTGAACAGATATTTAAGTGCCTGCTTGGTGCTACGTGCTGTAGATACAAGGGGGAGCAACATTTATGTGGATCTTTTCTTCTTGGAATACACCTTCTTGATAGTTAATAAACTTGGGTCTGTGCTTTTTACAAGACATTTGACCTACTAAGTGTCAAAAACCTGTGAAGCCATGATGGCCTGTTTCAGAACTGCAGTTGGGGTGTTCCTGCCTCTGCCCGGGTCAAGTGTGTTTGTGTGTAGTTCTCAGCCTCCACACCCAGCATCTATCTAACTCAGCCGTATTCCCCCAGGTTCCAGTGGCATGTGCTGGCAGAGTGCTGGGTGCAGACTTCTGCCCAAACCTGGAGGAGCCAGACCAGAGGCTGGAAGTCCAGGTTGGAGTCTTATTGTTTTATCAGTTGGGGGCGGTGTGACAGAAATGTTGGTTCCCAAAGGCCATACAGATGTATCAATGACATCAGGAGACAGACAGCCATTGAGACAAATGTGAAAGACGGACCAGTGTAGCAGATGTGCAGCAAAAAGTTCTTTTCAGGATAAATTTTCTGCAACTGGAGATCATTCATTTGTTTATCCAAGAGATAGTATATACTGCAGTGGATAAGACCGTGGTATCTGAAGGCTTGCTGCCCAGGTGACACAAAATTCTGTGAGCCCTTTGGCCAGTCACTCAACCTAACTGAGCTTTAGCTCTCTCATGTATGAAATGAAGATCTACCACACAAGGGGATTATGAGGATTAAATGTTCTAATGTATACCTAGCAGTTAGCATAAGGCCTGGCACACAATAGGCACTCCAGGAATATTAGCTCTCATTTTTTAAATCATCATCAAAATGTGCTAAGCATTTTGCCTCTGTTTGCAAACAGGTGCCCCTGTTTGAGGCACTGGGGATACATGGGGAACAAGTCATACTTCCTCAGGAGAATGGAAGCCATTCAGCTGGGCACTGCATTAGAAAAATAAGACTCACTAAGTATCTTCCTTCTTCGTAGACTGCGAGAAATGTCCCCTGATGAAATATTAAGTTTATTAGCAAAGTACATTTTTGTGAAAGTATTGACTTGGAATTCAGTTCATTTTGTGTGGTCTTGAGACAATCAAAGCAGTTTGGTATATTGCAAATTAAAAATATAAATAGGACATCTTATCCAAACGAATGTGTCCTCCTCCATGCACCTTCAGTTACTTAAGGACTGTGACAGTGATGCAAAGATACAAGCTGAAGTTTCAACATGGATGTCCCTCCCTAGTCTGAGCAAACTCACAGTATTTTTTTCGAACTTCCATTTGGCATCGTTTTCTAAAATTTTTAGGCTTGAGGTATGAGCACAGTGAGTTCAATTTTAAAACATTTTACTGGTTTAGACACCCGACATGAAAAAAGAAAATAGTTTTAAAAATTACTTCTTCATTGTGGGAGTGAAGGTAGAAGTGGTGGTAAGAGGTTTCAGTTTTTGTGGTACTGAAGGGTACACCATCTCTTGCACACCTGCTCTTGGACAAGGGGAGACCACCTGAGCTCTTCAGTGCCACAAGCTGGTACTGTCTGGGTGGTGTATGGCTATGATGCAACAGAAAAGCAGGTGTGACACATATGAGACAGGATCATGCATTTCCCAGTTTCAGAAAGTTAACAGCTTGTGTGTGACACATAAATGCAGAGTGATGGAAGACTTGTTAGGGGGAATAGTCTGACCCTTGACCTCTTTGCATAGGACTATTGATGGTCTTCAAACATATCACCTGGAATGGTCTGTCATGGGTAGCTGTTGGATAATTTGTTTTTGAACCTTGAGTTATGGTGCAAAGAGCAATGGGTTTTACAGATGTGAGTGTGTGAAATAAAACTGAAAGAGACCAATGGAGCACATTATTATAACATACCAAGGGAGAAAATGTATATTTACAAGTTTAAGTGAAACTCTGGTCATAGGTAGTTAAACAGATTGTGGAGCTGACAGTTCAGCATGGGCTTTGCAAAGAAGACCGAGCTCCTGGGCATAGAAATGAAAGTGCTCGTTTTATTGGATTCCTCCTCTTGCAACACCATTTTGGCAGACTGGGTGGAAAGGTTGCGTCTGTCAAAAGGTAGTCAACTGTGGTGAATTGGTGAATTAGCTGGGACCCACTTGAACCATTCCCTTCTTTTTTTCCTCTTCCTTGCTAAATATGGCTTCCATACATTTTACTAACATCTAGTATATATCCATATTATGTCAGTCATGATAAACTTGACACTTAATATGTTCTTCACAATCTAACAATTCCCGGGGTAGTAAAAAGCTTAGAGTCCTTTCATTCTTGCCATGGAATGTAGTCTGGTATTTGGTTTCTCCCCTCTCCTGCCCTATACAGAATGAGCCATTTCTTATTTTTTAGTCCAAATCTACACTCCAGGGAACTCACTATAGGACTTGCCAGGGTCATCAGAGTCATTTATTTTTCCCTCTTGAATCTCAGGCTTTCCCCCAGGGCTAGGCATTATAACCGCCAGAGGATTTGCTGTTTGGCCTCTTGATTCTGAGAATAACCCCCTGGGCACCTTGATTTAGGAGCAACAGTTTGTTTACACTTTTTCCCAGGAAGGATTTTCATTTAGGCACACAGTACTCCTATCTGATCTACTTTTGTATTCATGAGTTTTCATGACTGGTGGAGTCGCTTCCTGTTCTTACCTGCTTCCTTTTAACCCTTTGCTTTTATCTGTAAATTTTCAGATGGTTTGGCAACGTTATTGTTTAATAATCCCAAGATTCCTGACACTCTTTCATGAATATACCCTTTGGTTTTTTAATGCTTATAATCCTTGAAGTCTGTGTCTGACTGGACTTTTGCAAGGGCGTCTGCGCTTTTTTTGTGTTAATGTGATTTAGATTTTTTTGTGTAAATATGATTTGGATTTATGATTCTTTTCTTGATTTAGAAAAGAAGCTGGAAATCAAGCCTTTGATTCACTAACTTTGTTTTCCTCAGTGGCTTTTGAAGTAGATGTGAAGCTACTTTCTTAAGCTGGAAGGTTAACTGATGTATAGTAGCTAAAAATTGTGTTCTTATGTAATTATTTTATAAGAAATGGTTATTCTGGTTTGTACTCCCTTAATTGCTATTAAATATTTTATTTTTAATCAGAAAAAAGTTACTTTTTAGTCTTAACTGAGCCTCATCATGTAGTAAGTTGTTACAGTAGGCCCAGCTCATTTCCTTTCTTGGTTGGGAATTGAAGATCTGGGGTTTGACTTGATATTTTTCACCACTAACGTGCTTAGAAAATTAGAGTAAATAGTGAACCAATATTTCAGTACCAGATTAAACCCAATTTACTGTGATGTTTCATAAACCACAGACTCCTTTCTTCTGTGAATGCATGAAGGATCACTTTTTTTTTCCAGACATACCGGGATGCAAGTGTAAATTTCCATAAAATTTAAATGAGGTGCTTCCTGTAATTAATGAACAATTGTGGCTGCTCTCTAGTCTGCATTGTAATTAACCGTGATCAGGCTTGTTTAGTGATGACACTGTTCCTGTAATAATTTGACAAGCTACTGTGAATTTGCCAGGTTATTAAACAACCTGCAGCATTCACTTATGGAATCACAGGGACAAGCTTGGCGGCGGCTGCTAGTTAAATGCAGCATAAGGGTGAACCAAGAGCTTCCCATTGAAGTCTGTAGATCCCATGAACAGATTTAAATTCCTATGCTTTTTGGAGAAGTTAATTAATTTTGTGTGGGATATATTAAAAAGTTTTTATTACATGATAAACTGACTGAGGCAAACCTGATCATTTTTATTAATTCACAATGAAGTTAGCAAATTTTTTATATTGTTATCACCAGTGTGGACTAAATAGAATCTGAGATTTTGTATTTCTACCCCATTAAGTAGGTATAATTATTTTTTTAAAAACCCAACAGTTTCCTCCCCAAATTCATTCCCAACCTCCCTCAAATGTAAGTTCACTTTGTTTTTGGAGTGTGTGTTAGAAATAATAGATGACCTTGTGCTAAACACAGTCATATCACAGGTCGTGCGAGTGATGCAAATGAACTGGTAGACTTACGTCCATGGTCACTAATGCACCCGCCTTCCCCAGCCCCCTTCAGGTTAAGAACTGTTCAAAACGTTACTGTCTAGTTACTGTGGTGTCTTTCATTCAGATTCTGTTTATTGACTAAACCACAAGGATTCCTGCCCAAAGTACCAGGCGGTCTATGCTTGACTGATTTTGATTTTCTAACATCAGCCCTGGGGTTTATTTGAAAAATGTACGTACACTGCAGCTTTAACAAGTCAAGTGAGTGCATGTTTTTGACCATGGAGTGGAGTATATCTGAAGATCATTAAATTTAGTGGGGATAAGGAGGGGTGCAGAATAAGTGTAGTAGTCATTGTACCCCATTGCAGTGTGTGTGTGTATGTGTGTGTGACACATGGTTTTTGTCTTTTCATCTTCTCCAAGAGCCAGAAAGTTTCCTGCCGTTCTCTTTCCAGCTATTGACAAATGATTGCCAGATGTGAGATCTTTGCAGCTCTCTTTCCCTCAGCAAACCTGCAGCGATGGGATATTTGATTCTCCCTTGCCCATTTCATCTCCTTCCCACATCTGCCAGGGACACACAAGCAATACATCCCTACATGAGAGTTTAAAGTTTTTTCAGCTCTTTTTCCCCCTTCGATAAAGTGTTTGGAGACAACAGAATGAGGTCCATATGAATCTCTCCCAACTTCACTATGAAATTAGTTGTTTATTTCATTTATCTACCTCTCAATAATTGAATATTTCATTTTAGTTTTGGTCCATGGAAAATGTGATGCAGCTCCGGGAGTGCTAAGAGTTTCCTATTGTCTGCTCGCTGCAAGTATGCCATTAACACAGCTTCTCTCTGATCCCTCAATTCTGATAAAAACTAGACTGTTTGCTTCATAGGACTTTTTAGGAAAGTAATTTTAATAAACAACCGTCAAAATATTAAGTATAGCGTGTCTGGTAAAATTCAGTAGTCATTTAAGATTAAAACAGCCATCTGTGAGGGGGAAAATTCAACTTGTTTGGCTTGATTATCTTACCTTGTGTTTGTATCCATTGTCAAAGTTGAAGTGGATGAAATCCTAGTTTTAATCCCAAATAGCTTATAAAAGAGAAAGTACACTGAGCTTTGGAGGCATCTGAAATTAGACTGTGTAGGCCACACACATAATCACTACCATGCACAGAAGCCTTTTGTATCTGCTTGGAATCTCCATTGATATTGATTTTTTTCTCATCTCAGTTTAAAAATATTTTCCAAAATGTTCTTAAAGCTCATGTTCATACTATAGGGTGGGCTGACACAGGTGGCCTTTCAGTTTTCCTATTACACTTTTTGGCAAACGAAAAGGCCCCTTATTCCCTGAATAAGATCAGCATTTTTATTTTTTTAAACTTTTAAAAAATAATCCATAAAATGTCTGCCACATGTTCACTAGTTGATGGAAATGTTTTCCAAATTAGAGCTATAGTATTGGATTCTTACCGTAAAAGTTCTAGTGTGTTTATTTCCGATACCCTCTTAGCTACCTGTGATTATGCAAATTTATTTATTTTTTGATGAAATTCAAATGACAAATATAAGGTACTATTTCTGAATTTCTATACTCAGGAAAGACATTTTTGTTAAGGAAAGAATAAATGGCTTTGCACATTTTAGAATAAAAAAAGGAGAAGTGTGAAGTCTGATTTTCAGTATGTTCTTTAAAAAAACTAGCAAACAAAACCTAATAGGAGCAAAAACAAAAAGCCAACAACAGCTCCTGGAAAGACTAAATCCTACTAAGCCTAAGAAAAAGACGTAATTGAGCCTCATCAAGATGAACACATGAAATGTGAACACATGTGCAACTTTTTTTATACCAATTGTACCTCAGGAAAGCATGAAAAGGAAAATGGGGTAAAACTTATACAACATTTTGGCAACTGGTGATAAACAGCTTGCTATTGGAAGTGTCTATTGACTATTAGAGGAAAATTATAGTTGAATATGCAGACAGTGATACACTGTTCAAACTATTCACTGTCAAAAACACAATGATCAAGATTAATGTGGTAAGTTTAAAAAAACACCCCCAAAACAAAATTAACCAAATTCAAAAAGGATCCCTATGGAGAGGTTTATATTTTTATTGTCCTTTGACATTCCCCAAGGACAGATGCCTTGCGAGGCACCTTAGTGGGTGCCAGTGGCTGGGAAGGTGGAGGGAGGTAGGTGAAGAATTCTTTCATAAAACAACAAGGTTCAGAACTCCTGTGGCAGGAGCCAAGTTCCTCTGAGTTTAGATCACTTCACATAATTTGCCCTCGTTAATGCAGTTCCTGGTTTCTCATGCCATCCTCTTTTTCCTCAACATGGTTACTGTGGGAGGCAGAGAGGTGCTAAGCAATGGAGGTGTCATCCGGCCCGTGTACCTAGGGAACGTCCTTCAGAGGACGACTTGTCACCAGCCGTCAAAGAAGAGAGTGGCTTTGTGGTCTCTGAACATCTGGCAGTGCTGCACAGGAAGCTGAGGGGGTGTCATTAATTGTGATGAAATAATTTAAACCATCAGGAATAAATGAGGCTGTTAAGCTAAGTTCAGATTCCATTTGCCATGCACATGTGTCTAGCAGCCTGTGTGCAGTTAAAAAAAATTGAATTATATTAGCTCATGAGTAGAAGTGAAACAGATACTGTAAATGAAACAAGTTGCTGTGTAGTGATGACATCGTGTTGAACCACTTCACAGAGTTACAGTTTGTAGGATCAATATATTGAAAGTGGTACATTATTTAATTAATTTTTATATAAAAGAATTCTTATGGTATTGAGGGATTCTAGTAAGGATCAAGTGGTTTGTTGGAGCACAAAGAGGATGGGTACATGGGTTGGTAGAAAGAAGCCATCAGATCAAGGCAGGATGGGTGGGGTTCTTCGCCTGTCGAGCCAGGCTAGATTGACGGACAGTTTACCTTTCTGTAGAATCTGGCTTTGGGTACACTATTTGCTGCCATTGCTCAGCATACGTGCTCCAGGCTAGAGGACAATTTCTGACAGCCAACTTTGGATGTCCTTTTGGGATCATCTGACACTTTGAACACATCTGTGTCATTTTCTTGACAATGAAAACAAATTATTTTTGGTGATAGATTACTACTCATGCAAATGAACATATTTTTAAGGCTTTGCACAATCAGTGAAGACTGATTTCAGATGTGATTTTCAGGCGCTGCGGGACAGGGAAGCCCCGATTTCTTTACAAAGCAAAGACTGTCAGGTTTGGAATGTCAGGGCATCGCTGAGGTTTTGAGCACTAAACTGAGCATGGTGTGTAAGTTCCAAAGTACATTTCTAAAATAAGTCATTCCTTTTACACATAAGCAAAGTTTTCAAACTTGAACTTTTATTTAAAAATAAACATGGGAATTTGAAAAATAAAATGAGACTGTTTAGGTACGGAAAGCATTTTTTAAAAACCACAGGAGAGGTAATCCCTCTGTCAGAGCGAAGCAATGGTCCAGAGCTCTGGCAGACCTTGGATGAGAGCCATTTTACTGCAAACCTGATCTTACTTTCCTTGATCAGTCCTTTCTCTACCTCCCGGCCTTTCTCTTTTTTCTGTTGTGTTTCTCCTTTTTTCATTCTCCTTTTGCCTTGGCTTCTCTATTTTCTCTTTTCCTTTGCTTATTCTTACTTTTTAATTTTTATCCTCTTGCAAGGTCTGTCCGGAAAAAGTCCAGCCATTGCTAATATAACGAGAGTGGTTTGTGTGTTATTGCTGTAAGTTGGCAGCCAAGGAGAGTGGACTGGAATGTGCATGCGTGAACAATGACAGCTTCGCTGTACTAGTCACTGGGGGAGGTAGACTGTGGAAGGAGCATGTGTACTGTGTGGCCGTCACATTCAAAAGGACTGAGTGAGTAGAATAACAAGTCTGTATCAGTTTTGGCGTTAGGCTTGAATGTTCCTCCACGAAAACTATTCAGACGATTCAGAAGGCTTTTGGGGATGATTCAGTGAGTGCAGCACAAATAAAGGTGTGGCACTAAGCACCTAAAGGTGTAAGCACCTAAAGGTGCTTCAAAGATGGTCGAGAATCTGTTGGAAGTGATCCACATTCTGGAAGGCCTGCAACAAGCAGAACAGTGAGAATGTTGACCGTGTATGGGCTACAATCAACAAAGATTGGTGTCTGACAGTGTGAGAGTAGGAGCTGATCTGGGGATTCCAAAAACAACTATATCTGAGATGGTGATGCAGGACCTTGGCATGAATCATGTGGCAAAATTCATTCCATGGCTTCTGCCACCAGAGCAGAAGGAACATCATGCTGCAGTTGCTAATCACTTGATTCAAACCGCTACCAATGACCCAGATTTCCTCAAGGTCATAGCTGGAGATGAATCATGAGAATATGGCTATGATCTGGAGATGAAGACCTGGCTGTCCCAGTGGGAGTTCCATGCCTGAAGGAGTAGTAGCAAGTCAAGCAAGATCAAGACCATGTAACTGTGTGTTTTTAGTTTTGATTGGGGAGGTATTGTCCATCATGAGTACAGCCCTCCAGGCCAAACAATTAATAAGGAGTACTACCTCAGTGTTCTTCGTTGGTTGAAAGATACAATATGAGGAAAATGGCTGCAGCTATGGGCAACTGGTGATTGACAGCTTTATCACGACAACAGTCCCACTCATGGATCACGGCTCGTGCAGAGTTTTTTGGTGAAACATCAAATCACCCAGGTGACTGAGCCCCGCTACAGCCCAGATTTGGTGTCCTGTGACTTCTGGACTTTCCCCCAAAAAATCAGTTTTGAAAGGGAAGAGATTTCAGACACTTGATGATATTCAGGAAGATACGATGGGGCAGCTGATGGAGATTCCAACAAAGGATTTTGCAGAGTGTTTTGAACAGTGAAAGAGACGCTGGAAGAATTGTGTGAGGTCCCAAGGTGCCTGTTTTGAAGGGGACTGAGGCATCATTGTCCTATGTGCAATGTTTCTTGTATCTTGTATCTTCCTCAATAAATGCCTCTCTCTTTCTGTAATAGGTGGCTGGATACTTTCTGGACAGGCCTCTTGTGTTTGATTTCACAGCCTATTTTCATTCTCCATTCTCCATAGACGTGAACTGCAGTTCTGTTTTCATTTATAGTCTTTTTTTCCTGTTACTAGTTAAAAGATTATTATTGAAAGTTACTAAAAGTGTAAACTTAAAAAGCTTAGGTTACATTTTTACATAAATTTGTGTGACAATTGGTGGGTTTTGTCTAAGGAACACAGATGAACCTTGATTAGTTTTTTTAAAAAAGGAATTCAGAACGCTCACTAAATTATCCTCTTCTGTGGACTCTTGAATGGAATTGTTATTGATGAAAGCCAACTGTTTGTGGCTCCAAGTCACTACTCTCTTTTTCACTCTGATCTAAACTGGCTTGAAGTCTAATAGAGTAACCAATAGTTACGATATTACTTCTGTGTGTTTCGATCTTTGGATTTTATTTTAATTAATGAAACAGAATAGGAAGACTTCATTTTTTCATGTTTTTTTGGCATTGCCAGAGGGATCGAAGGATATAATCTGTGAGTATAAGGCACTGTGCCTAGCATGTAGCTAATAGTGAAGCATTATTGTTACTATATACATTTTTTAGCTTCTGTTAAGCAGATAAAAGTTAGGAAGAAATCTTTTCCTGAAAATGTCATAAATCTTGACTATTTAAATATTATTTACTTTTAAATAGTTTTATAATTTCCCCGCTCAAAGATAAGGAGTCCAAGGAACATAGAAAATTTGGGACAAGATACCTTTGTGTTTTTTTCCTTTACTTGGAAGAAATCACTGCATTCTTTAGGGCGTTCATTTGTTTCCCAAAACAAGACAGTGATAGTACACTAAGTAGTTGCTGGAAGTTGTTTTTACAAGTATGTTAACAAATGCTTACAGACAAAAAGTAGTTTCATGAACTTAAGATTTTTTTGGTGGAGTGTGGACTGTATGCCCTATAGGACCTTTTTTCAGGACCTTTCGTATTCTTACGCTGTTGTTACCACTACTTTCTCTGCTTAACTAGCATTCAATTACTAGATTCTGTACCCCGAGTTCTACATTTCAGATACATTATGGATTAAATAAACCTTGATTGAGTGACTTGAGAATTTAACTGCATTCTGCATTCTCTCCCAATACCACTCTATACAAGAGAATATTATTTATATTTCAGATTGCCAGTTTAACCTAAGCTGTTCATGTTCGGATCTGTCAGTATTAATATAAGAAATGTTGAATAAGATGCTTATTCCTACTTTATCTAAGTTCCTAAGTCCTAGCAGCTTCATAGAAGCTTCATAGAAGGAGAAAGAAAAGGTAGGACAACAAGAAGTATTTTAATTCTTGGCTTGAATAGAATTATGTGTTTGTGTGCATGTATATGGATTTTGTATATATACATACAATGTATATCATTACATATAAATCCATATTTTTATGTTTACAAGAATAGTGATGTTCTATTTAAAAATTTTATTGGAATTAGTCATAATGAATAATGTACTTTGAGAACACATAGTCCACCCAAAAAAGGAAGAAAAAAATCTTCTGTTATGGTAGTTAATGGAATCTCAATTTGTGAGATTTCATTAGACTTTTCTTTAGACCCAGTATTGTTTTGTATTGATGTGGCAAAGCCCTTAAGATATTGCTTTCTGGTATTTATTTCTTTAAAGTTTATAAATATATATCAAGATTCTAAATTTCTTCTTGTCACAGGAAATTATTTGACTCAGTGTGTCCTTTGTTTATATGATTGTGGAGGACACAAATAAAAGAATGCAAAGAGGCTACATATTTAGGTACTGCAGTAGTGGTCTTAACAGGTCCCCCCCATAGAAATAGCAGATCCATCTGTCTAATGCAGGAAATGTACTAACTTCATGCTAAGAAATGAAATGTTTGGGTTAGCTTTTTTTTCTTTTATCTTTGAGTGTCAGTTAGTGTACAATTCAGGTGTTGGACAAAAAGCTAATTCTTCAACACTAAGAAGTGCAAGTAGTTCCATCTACATAATCCCCGTTTCAAAAGACAATTGCCATTACTGACATCTGAAGAATGAAATTACCAAAGAATATAAAAGCGTTACTCTTTAATGTTCACTGTGTGCCAGTGGAGTCTGATGGAGCCTAGAAGCAGACCAAGCCTCTTGAAATCATTGTTAATGTATAAACCATCTTTAAGTGCCTTTTTGGGTATGGTACTGTGTTTGCATCCTATAAAAAGTGAGCTGAGTAGACAGGGTCTCTGCCCTCTAGGAGTTTATAATCAAAAACAGATAATGTAGCTGACATCTGTTATTGTATTAAGGTCCTGCAAATAAACACTGATCAAATACATAAATAAAAGTTTTATATCAAAGACAAATGAAAACCTTTTTGTTTGCCTGATTAAATAAGTAAACAGACATCCTCATCCCCACATTGAAGCTATCCATAGAAGTTGTAAAATAACTAAACTGGAATAATCTTGCTACAAGGATATTCCTTTATGTGCTTATTTTTAAGGGTTTTCAAAGAGTACTGGCATTATTGTGATGTCATCGATAGTTTATTGTAAGCGTGTCTGTATTTAGCAGAGACGTTGTTTTTGTCTTTCTGGTTGAGGAATTGGGATGAATTGAATTTTCCTCCCTCTGTGGAGTTTTTCTATCTAAAACTCTTGACTGGTGGTTCTTGCTGTTGTAAACCAGCATCGTGGAGTGTTCTTTCAAAAAACCCCTTATGTTAGTAGAAATAATATTTTAGAATTTGGAGGCCCTGCCCCACCCTATGTCACTAGAAATTGCATTAAAACAAACATAGAAATTTAAGATTGGTGCTGTAATGAGATGAACTTACATATCCAAAAGGCTTTGAGGGGAATATTGGTAAGAAGAAGTAAGATCACAACTTTGAAACAGACAGATGTGGTTGTAAGTTTGAGTACAACTCTACTAAAATTAAACATATAAATGTTGGCAGGAGGAGGTAGGTCCTGAGTTTGATAAAATATTTTCTTTCTGCCTGCTTCAACTTTAATGTAAGGTATTTTAACAGTCACTTTATTTTTGAAGTGTAGGGGAACTAAAACAGCAACATTGGGAAATCTAAACATGAACCCGTCTCAAAGTTCAAGACATTAAAAAAATAGCTATCCCCACCCCAGTGTAGGTGTCTGTCTGTGTAAATTAAAGCATGTGGATGCATAAATTAATTGGAAGAACGGTCACCGATATGAATCAGACTTATTTGGTACACTGATGAAATGAGCATTGTTTATAAGATTATCTTGTTATTTAATCTCGTCTGTATAAACCTGGCTGGTTAGCATTATGAAGTAATAATACAATTAATGTGATGATGGTATACTGTTTCTTGGTACAGGCCTGATCCTGCAGGCCTTTCTTACTGGGATTTGTGTATATAGAGGACCATAAGAACTGGAAATTTTAATTAGCAAGAATGTAAGAATGGTGCTCTTCTTCCCCTCCAGTCCTGTCAGTTGTGTGGTAGGGTTTTTTTTTTGTTTGTTTGTTTTGTTTTGTTTTTAACTCAGAATGTTTCCTGGGATAGTTTATTCTTTTTGAACCACTCATTTGCTGACCCCAGAAGAAAGAACTGCCTTCAGATATTATTTTCTCAAAACTGTGCAAAGTTCATTATGAGAACTACCTGCTGTTTTCAACTTTACTCTGTTGTGCAAGTGGGTCTCAAATAAAGAGAAAATTTTACTTATATATGAAGCCATTAGGAATTTCTTGAATAAACAAAGTCTTTTTCTTTGATGCGCAAAGGAATTTTGTTTAGAACTGTTAGTCATATAAGTCATGTCTAACACATGCAAGGAACATTCGTTATCTTTTGTATGGAATAGAAAGCACTCCTGTCAGAGAGCAGAATGAAGAAACACTTCAAAAAATGAAATTCTAGAAAAATGAATTCTAGAGGAAAGGAAATTTGTTAGTGTCATTATTTAATATTTGATTCAGTACTTTTGCTTGGTATTTTTTGCTCTTATTTACTCTCCCTAATTTCTTATTCCTATCTTTCTTTTTAATAATTAATTTTTTAAGATTTTATTTCTTTATTTTTAGAGAGAAGAAGGGAAGGAGAACGAAAGGGAGAGAAACATCCATATGTGGTTGCCCCTCATGCACTCCTTACTGGGGACCTGGCCTGCAACCCAGGCATGTGCCCTGGCTGGGAATTGAACCTGTGACCCTTTGGTTCATAGGCCAGCACTCAATCCACTGAGCCACACCAGCCTGGGTTTATCCCTATCTTTTTCACTCCATAAAGTTGGTTTTATTTTTCTTCTCTGTCTCTCTCTTTTTAAAAGATTTTATTTACTTATTCCTAGAGAGAGGGGAGGGAGGGAGAGAAACATGGATGTGCAAGAGAGACCTTGATTGATTGCTTCTCACGTGCCCCTAACCAGGGACCTGGCCCACAACCCAGGCGTGTGCCCTGACCAGGAATCAAACTAGTGTCCTTTCAGTTTGAGGGATGACACCAAGCCCACTGAGCCACATCAGTCAGAGCGAAGTTGGTTTCTCTATGTCCAAAAATGAAAACTTTGCTTTTGGGAAATAAAATTAAAGGTATACATGTTATTGATCTTCATCTCAGGTTGCTTAACTACTTCATGACATTCTTTTAATCTATAATGGAATTTAACATGGTGTTCAATAATTTAACTAAGGAATTGCGGAAAAAGATGTCATAGGAAATTCCCTCTTGATTTACTTTTGTGAATGGTGTCTGATGACTGGTATTTGTTGGTCCTACTTAATCTCATCTAGAGAATGGATTTATAACCCCGCCCTTTTAGGATTATACACAGAGCACTTATAAATGTGTATAGTAAAATCTTAATTGTGATTTCATTTTGCACTGAACAATTACATTTCTTTATTACTGGTCTACATTGATGTTAAACATTTCCAAATTGACAAATCAGGTATTTGTATATATTATTTTTAAGATTTTTGTCTCAGTTATAGGTGCACCTCATATCTCCATTTCAACAGTGATTACCTATGATGCCATAGCAACATACCTGGCTGTTAGCAAAATATGTATTATTTCTGTGGTTTTGTGAATCACTAACCAGTAAAAGATTTCAGACCAATCACCTATGAATGGTTTGTTCAGTTTGCTTAATGAGAAAAACTGTGGCATAAAACAACCTCATGATATGTGTGAGGATACATTTTCACTGTTACGCTTGGCTCTCTTCTGAATTATGCAACTTGGATTTTCAATTATTGTTGAACTATGCAGATAAATCTGTTTGGGTCTGTTTTCTGGAAGCCGTTCAGGACAGTGCTTGTAAAACCAGTATTTAAATCAGGGAATCTGTTGACTGGAGCCAGGCATATGGGGGACAGAGAGGGTTAAAGAGGTGACTGACTGTGGTCTGACTGCGCTTCTCTGCTTGCTTTAATAGAGTCTAAGAGCTGATAGGAAGCAGATTTCAAAGAGCTGAGAAGACAATCTGAGACAACATGTCCTGTTTCTAGCTGGGATTGGTGCATATGACCAGAGCTTCTGAGAAGCTCTGGAGTATAGTCTGAATCTCTGTCAGATAGAAGCTCTGGTTTTATGTAAAGGATTACAAATTGTATGCTTGCGAATTTGTCTGAGTACGGCTTCCCTGTGAACTCTCTATTCTTTTGGATGGAAAGATCTAACCTCCCTGTACGTGCCTAGTTTCCTTATTATTTATCTTTCCCTTTTTATTGTGAATTATGTCACTGTCTGATCTCTTCCTTCATTTTGATGTGCCAGATATTATTTTATCATTTTATTTTCATATGTTCGGATCTTTGGAGGAGTTGACTTAACATAGGTCCTCTTGAAAACAGATCCTGAAACAGTGACTTGCAGGAAGGTACATTGTTTGGATCCCAGAGTAGGAATTAAGGACCAGGGGAAGCCAATGCAAGGATGACTTACAGAGGGGATCAGTACTGCTGCTCATGGGCGCTCATTCTCATTGGGACCTTGTAGGATACCTCGTGAATATGTCTCCCCAAGTATTTACCCATTGATTCTCATTCTCATTCTCGTTTGGCCCTCTAAGCATTAATTTCCCACACTTCTGACTCATGTATGTATATATCTTCCAATTTTTCAAGAAGCACGAGACACACAGGGCAAACTCAAGAGTAAAATGCTAATTAACTGCAAAGGGGGAAATTGGTTGATATGGCTTGAACAGGAGGTAAGACAGGAAGGATTTTTACTAGTGCAGACAGTGTAGCCCATTCTAGGAATTGATACTTGTTTTCAGTATGGGTCTAAAAGCCCAGAGGCTCTGAAGTTTTTGCTGTTCTGAATCCCTCATTTGTTACTGTGTGCTTCTTAGGTAAATTTAAATGTGCCTTTATACCCACTTTGTTATTTATAAGGATTATTGGTATTTTCCTCAATAATTTTAGCATACCACTTAGAAAACTGGGTGTGAATACAACCCTGGGGTGTGAATTCACCTAGTGGTGAATCACTAGGATCAGAGTGATCTCGTTAAGGTAATGCATTTCCCTTTCATGGACACTGGCCCCTTGCTTTCTCTTCATTGAAGCACAAAACATTTGTAGATATTATCTCAATTATATACCCTAACCTTGATTTCGGAATAGGGCAGACTTAACTGTTTAGCTACTCTTCATGTTCTTCTCAAAAACAGTTATTTAGCAGAATTCTGTCACATTGTGATCCACAACTTTCAGATCTTCAAAAGTAGACCCAAGTCCTCATTTCATTTTTCCCAATGGACCCCAACTGCTATAGTTAATGTTTCTGCTAAGTTGCGAAATCTGGAAGATTAGTGAAGATACAGAGATGAGCATAAGGAAAAACTAAAAAGTAGTCCCCAGTGGGATCTAAACATTATACATGTCTTCAGTATGCATATGACAGAAGAATCTGTTTCAGAAACCAACTTTTAACAAAAGCAGTTGAGTTACACAGTTATCATATGTGTTCATTTTATTGTAGGTATGTATTTTTATTGGCATCATGGTCCAAAAATGGTCAGGTTAACTACTAGCATGGGTTATGCAGAGAGGATGAAATATCAAAGTGTTGACCATCGACTCTAAGCTGCAGTTCAACTCTCTGTCACCTTTTGCTTCTTGAAGTGGATGAACTGATCTTAATTATTTCTTTGTGGTGTCATTTCTTTCCTTCCTGGATGTTCCTGTTTCTAGATAAATATATCTAGGAATGATATTTAAAAGTGGTAGAGAAGACTAAGTTCTCTGTTTGTACAGGTAGATGGAAGGTATACCTTGCAAATGAAATGCATTGCACAGTATCTGACATACAGTAATTCCCTCAATAAATTATTTAAAAGGTAAAAGACAGGGACGGAAGAACAACAGAGAGGCAGATTCTAATATGAATTCATAGCTGTTACAGTATCCTCTAATCATTTGGAAATTGTCATCCAGTGAGATGTTCTTTGGATTTGTTCTTTTGCTTCACCTTTGAATAGACAATACTGTTTGAATAAAGAAAGATTTCAGTTTACTCTACTGGAACTTTTATCTTGGTCAGAGAAGGTTGAATAGTTTGGTGATTGGAGGTTAAGATACCTTAGCACTTTTAGGGCAAAATACAGCCTTAAGGGTGTGATAGAATATACCATCTAGAGGATAAGAGATTTAAATGATAAGAAAAATGATTTCCTTTGTGGGCTATTCAGAAGCAATTTTCTATCTTGTGGTTGGTCACTTTCAATGTATGGCAATTACTTTCCATTATAATCTCAAGCTCCGATCAATAGGTACAATATTATGCAACTTATAGTTACACTGTAACCAAAATATGTCAAATGTGGTTTCTGAGTGGCTGATTTACAGTAAGCCTGCCGCAGTCCCTAACGTGGATATTATGACTAATTTGAACTCCCATGGACTGAAGAATTTTTCTTCATGTGAAAAGTGTGTGTGTTGTGGAGGTGGGAGTGGGCTGTAGAGATAGGAGGAGCAGTAAACCACTGTGTCAACTTATTCACATATAGATTGATCCATTGTCATCTCCTTTGAATCTGCGCAGATTGTTGTGAATTATCTGCTCACCCTGGGAGAGACATGCTCTGAATTTTAATCATTTGAAATCTGTGAATCTATTAAAACCATATTTGTAGCTCTAAAAAAAAATTGATATTCACTGGGCAGTTTGCCCAACAAGAGAAAGTCAAAGAGATTATACACTTATCCTAAGTAACAGCAACCACCCTGCCAATTCTTCCTTTGAAAGAATACAGCAGACCCAAATTATACATCTCCGGGTAAGGGGAGACAAGAAAAGAACTCAATATATCAACATCAGAAAGTAAATTCCACAATAATGGTTACAATAATGTTTCAAGATGTGATTTCAGCATAGGCCTAGTCATTGAACTAATCATATCTTAGATGGGTTTTAAATTGTTAAAAGCACATCCCAAGGTGGTTAAATATGTTTACCCTTCCCACTTAACATGAGAATATTCACTCCTAAACTAGTAGGCCATGAAAAGACATGGGGAAATGACAGCCACCTCACTGTTTTGAGGAAGAAAGTGAGGCCCAGAGTTATCACAGTGACATACTCTGGTGAAAACATGGTTTTCTGGTTTCCCACCTAAAGATCTTTCATCAGGTACAGAATTAACATATTTAGCTCCTTCAAGATGCCAGGCGCTGGTGGTAAAAGATGCATAAGCCATGGTTTGAAGGGAGCTGTGCTATATGCAGTGGGTGGTAAGCTATCTTGTTAGAGTCGCACTGGGACCTTCCCAAGGGATAGGCTTTGTCCTGTTTGTTATAGTCTCAGCTTTAGCCATCATGCCTGGCGCTTAGTAGGGAGGTACCTAATAATTGCTTGGAGAATGAATAAATAAATGTGATAAATGCTGATCTGTGTGCCATGGAGTCACAGAGGACATGCAAACCAAGGAAGAATTCACAAGGGCAAAGTTTTAGTCAAGTATTTAAATAGACAGTATTTTTCTGTAGAACACAAGAGTGAAGAATCAGCAAGCTCAGCTGAAAGATGCTCTCCTTGAGGGCAAGAATCAGGTTGTGTTCATCTTTGTATACCTGAGTGTCCAGCATAGTGCCCAGTGCATAGTAGGTTCTCAAAACTATCCTGTGTAGCTCTTTCTATATATAAACTTTAAGTGCATCTTTACTTTTTGTATTAAGAATCTGGTAAATGTTTTTGGTTTAAAAACATTTCTTGTTTGATTACATCTAAATGATATACTAGAAAAAATGAAATGTTATGAAAAGAATAAAAAAATCTCATTTGATTTAATTATGTCAGTAAAAGTGGAAAGTACTATTTGCTCAGATAATTTTTACTTTCACATAATTGGGAACTGACTTTCTTTCTTGGGCTGTTGAAGGTGACTACTTCAAATAACTACATTTGGCACTGGGTAGAAAGTCCCACTGTTAACCTTTCAATTAATCACATTGCTGATCATCTTGTCCAGTAACAATACTTCAGTTGTTTGCACTGCCCATCTCAGTTGAGTAGAGCATGGAATCAACAAGAGCCTGATTACGGATTTTATTCTTGTACAGGCGGGTTAGATTTGCAAAGGGAAAAACTCCTTGAATAAACATTGCACTCCAAATGTTGGTTAGCTTTTAAATAAATGGATGCTATTATTACAAAGGAGGACTTGGCCAAAGAAGGTAGATCTTCCTAGCTCATTACTCTTCTTGGATAAACAACTAAGGCATGCATTCTAGTGATAGTAGTTTCATAATATTAATGTGTGTGTGTGAGAAAGAGAAAGGAAGAGAGGTAGAGAGGAAAATATGTTTCTCTCTGAAATTACTATGTACTAGTTCATAAATGCATTTGTACACAAATTTTAAAACACTATTCATTTAAGCAGAAAAAATTTTTTTAAATGTCATGTAAAGTGCTCAGGTTGAATAATGCTGATTACTTTAAAGTGAAATAGATATTAGTTTCTCAAAACATCACCACTTTTAAAAAGGATGTATTACCTCAAAAAACATGTCAATCTTATTTTGAATAGATTAGTGTAGGTTACATGTTATGTAGGCAGCAGAACAGATAAACAGGCTGTTTAGATACCACATTTGAACCAAGAAAACGTATCAGGTGAGCTGGATGTGTATTAAAGTGTTAGCTGCAGAATGAGCCCACAAGTTTCAGTAATGAAAGCTGACCTGTGGTTTCTTGCAAGATGTTTTTACTTAATTGCCAAGATACCTTAGATGTTGTTTACTGATCGTCAGTTGCATTGTAGTATTCAAACACTGAAAGAATTGGTCAGTAACCTTTAATGCATGTGTTTTTTAGCTGTTGTTTCTTTTAATGAAGCATATTAAATATATTTAATACCACCTGCTTATTTTATTGAACGATTCATGCTGTTGAGAAAAAAAAATGTAATATGTATGTAGAGTTATAAGAGAGAACATTTGCAACAGAGATGACAGAGATCAAGGGAATGCCAAAATTACCAGAGTGAAGAAAACAGAATTGAAGATGAGACCAAAACCAGAGAGACAGAAAAGCCCTCTGGCAAAGTATAGCTCTGGAGGAAAGTATGTTAGAAGGTAGAATTGGAAAGAAAAAAATGTATTTTATGGGAATAATATACTAAAAGCCACATGACCTCCTATATATTGAAATTAAAATTCAGATTTTATACAAGATATAACCTGCTCAAAGGAATTGTCAATGATGTAATTGTTAAAATTACTGTTTTTAAAAATAAAGATACTCATTGAAATATCACAGAAACATACTACCAAAGTGATAGATTTTCAAATAAAATTATAATTAAATAGTTTATTATTTTTTATTTAGAGCGAGGGGAAGGGAAGGAGAACAAGAGGGTAAGAAACAGCAATGTGAAAGAGAAACATCGCCTGGCTGTCTTCTGCACATGCCCCAGGGAACTGAACCTGCAACTCAGGCATGTGCCCTGACCAGGAATTGAAGGGGCAGCTTTTCAGTTTGCAGGACAATGCTTAACCTGCTGAGCTACACTGGCCAGGGCAGTTTCTTTACTATTTTTAATCCTGGCAGTTTTTAATTGTAAATACAACTAAAAACCAGTCACAATAGTGAGTAGTTTTAAATTAGTGATAATTTCCTAGGAAGAGTTAAACAGGTAGGAAGTGTATATTACAGATTTTTTTGGCTTATTCTTTTAATCAAATGCTTAATTATAAAGGAAAGAAAATACAGGAATATCCACCTTTGACTTTTAAAAAGAAGTTAGAGGACAGAAAAGTATAGATAGAGGGCCTTTTGTCACCGTGCTTAGAATGAAAATATGATTGTATTTGTGAATGATCCTTACTTGAGTGTGTCCAGATTTATGGTATGTGATGGCTTGATTTTGAGAAGCAGTAAATTTTGTGCTGATTAGAAAATTAACTGACGATATGAACTTCTCAGGTTTCCCAGTTAGTCTTAGATATACATTCACGATGCTAGTCAGATATCAAACACACTTTTGTGCTTGGTAACATAAGATAGTTTCAAGCAGTAAAATGAGAGAATAGGGGCCACTCAACCCAAAAGAAGTTACAGGTCTAGTATGAGATAGTTCCTACGATTTCTAAGGCACCTCTCTGGTATATAAAGAATTTCTTAGATTCAGAATAAATAGACTGGATATCTGCCACATTAAACATAATACTTCATTGGTATAAGTGAAACATTCCAGTGCACATGTTTCATGTTGATATATTAATAGAAAAAAGTCATTGAATTATAATTAGTCAAATATAAGATTTACACCGGTTGTATGTATTAGCAATTTGCAAATGGTACGGCGATAGACATCTTTCTCATGACTTACCTCAGGTGTTTCTTCTGTAAGAGTTCCCTTACCACCTTGTCCACTTGCTCTGGATTTCTTGTCCTCTTGTTCACAGAGCTTCCTGTTATCCCTCTGTCCCTCTTCCTGCCACAGTGTATTATAATTGCTTTCTTAGTTATTCTTAACCCCATTTAGGCTATGGTGATGCCTTTAGTTGTGGCCATGTCTCATTCTTGTGGATGCCTCCAACCCACGGTACAGCGTTTGGCAAATGTATATCAGGTGCTGAGCAGGGCTTAAGTGCATGCGTAATTGAATGAACAGAAGGAAGGAAGAACTCAAAAAATATATTCCGTGATGGCAATATTATGTTAGACTTATGGAACATTTTTCACCTACCTTCACCTACTTTTAGAAAAATAGGCATGGGGCAGCGCTATTTAATTTACAGATGAAGAAAAGCCAAATGAGTTAACCAGAGTCAACAGATGGTGTCAGATTTAGACCTAGTCCCCAACTACCTGCTTCAGCCTTTTTTTTCACTCTGAATTGCTAATTCTTTATTATAGTATCACAGTTAATGTTAATGACACTGACTTAGGACAAATTCGAAGTGGGGAGAATTTACCACCAGAGCAAAAGAGCATGCTCAGACAAAGATAACCACATTTTTCTTACTTGACTTTTTTTTTTTAAGTTAGTTCTGTTACTGCCCTTGCTATTATTTTCTCTGTCATTTTCATTGATTTGTCATTATTGAGCACCTAGGAACCATACCCAACACCAGACCAGACTTGGATTCAGGCAATTTTCAGAAATATTGATATTTACCAAGAATTTCTGATGGTGCATTTGCTTACTACAAAGCCAGATTCCCTTTGGTGCCCCCAAATCAGTCCCAGCATAAAGGACAGAGGTCCTGAGCAGAAACTTGGTGTAACTTCTTGAGTCATGTCCACCATTTGGTGCAGTTATGGGGGAACATTATTGGAGAAGGAAGTTTTGGCCTCATGAATTGTGATTGAGAGAGCTCATAAGAATTGTGGGAATTCTGGGCAAAGGGCAGCCTTTGGGGAAGAATTAGCATGCTGATATACAACAACATAGGCAGTAGCAGCCACAGACTGGCCTGCAAAGGTAGACAGCCTGGGACCCTGGAGGTGATAGAGGTCAGTGATTTGGAGCACTCCCCATTGAGTCCAGTGTTTGAGATGAAATGAGCACGGCCTTCCTGAGTCCACAGTTGGTCCTTTTCTTGTGATGGTGTTTCCCTTTTCGTTAAGAATCAGGAAGAATGAATGCTAGAGAATCAGGATAGAGGGATTTGAGCACTAATGGCAGGTTCATGTTGCATGGCAGATCTCTGATAAGAATGGCTACTTAGATCTTTCCTTGTGTGGAGATTACCTCCTCCTCTGTTTTGGACCTTAATATAATAAGGACTTTATAGTGAGTTTCTAGATAAGTTCCTATATGTTTAACAGTATATTTACTCAAGCAAGAAATTGCTTATTAAGGCAAAGATTTTTAGAAAAATTTGTCTTCATAAGCATGCTTATATATATAATATATATTTTTTTTACTAAGTAAACAAATAATATTCACACCTCATACTTCAATTTAAAATTTTGTTCGGTGTATTTGGTATCCCAGCAGGCATATTTGAATTGAAGGTGGAAGGATATAATCCTTCTTTTTGAGATTTTCGAATAGCTGCTGTTTTTTGTGTGTGTGTTTTCCTGTGTGATATCAGAGGACAGCTAGAATCTTAGTGTAGTGACAGGAAGACACAATTTTAGAGCAAATGTTCTAAGAACTCGAATAATATTACCAAGATTATCAGATATGAGAGATTATCTAGTTCAGCCCCTTTTTGTTGTGTGGTCCGGAGTTACACAGCTGGAGTAAATACTTGTAATCTAGTTGGTGAAGGAAACTAAACCTGTTTATATTAGTTCAGCGCTCGGTTGGGTTGGTTTCCTGCAGACCACTGAGATTGTTCAGGGCGGGAGGAGATGGTAGGTATATTGTTGATGGAATCACTGAATTTTATAATGAAATTAATGAGGTGATCAGATGGGGTATACCCAGAATAGACTGTGGCCTCCTTGAGGACAAACTATTTTTCTCTATATTCTTTCTGTTTAGCGTACTAATGGGGAATAATAGGACCATACAAGTATTTGTTTAATGTTTGAATAAATACAATAGATTCAGTAGCCTTATTTTAAGAATGGTGTTTCAAGAAAAGAACCTAGTAGAAAGTTCTCCCTGACATATGCCATCAAATGTTCATTCATTTTTTAAGTTGGATATTTCCTCTCCTGATGAGTTAAAATCTAGCCAGTTGTGTCTGGCTATACCCCCTGTTGTATGATCAGTGTTTCTCTTAAAGTACGACGGCCATAATTTAAAGAAAACATTGGAAATGTGGTCTGATTAATGTCAAATACAATGGAATCTGGCCCTGTATACACATTGTAGGTTTGTTTTGTTTACTTCTCTGAGACATATGTTCTAAAGCGTTTTAGATATGTAGTATCACAACATTCACCATTAGAGGACCAGGGTGTCTATTTCAAGTACACAAAATAAACTCCTGGCTAATGTGTCAATGTTTCCCCTCCCACCAAAGGAGAAATATTAGGAGTTTAATGGATTGAATAGAAATTTCCTTTTGAATGGTTAACTAAATTGCTATCACCTTGTAAGCCCCTAAATCCCAATCTGTTTTTCTAAGGAAACATATTTGCAGCTGTTTCAAATAACTGGTGGTTTGAAGATGATTGTTAATGTGGTTTTCCGCACACCCAAAACTTCAACCCTTTTCTGTTACTGGTCTTTGAAGTTAAGAAGTTGGCTATGGAGTTGAGTTAAAGACTTTCAGATTACTCTTATTGATTACATTTTTTTTTTAATTTTGCTAATATTTAATTCTGTGGTAGGCATTTACAAAATAATTTTATGTGTATTTATATAGACATTTGAAACATTTCTAGAAGCTAATTTTATTGATTTTAAAAAAACTTCAAGTAATTCTATCGCAACAAATTGTGTATATATTTACATCTATATTTAGTCTGTAAAGAAAGATAAGACAATCAGATGAAGAGAAGTTCGAGGTCACTTTAGTAAGTCTCCAAAGCAATAGAAATGTATGGTAATTGTGGTGCCTATGACCGAGGGTGATAGACTGAGGGTGATTGTGGTGCTTTTGACTGAGTGGGGAGGAAACTGATAACACTAAGCCATAATGGCCTCTGAAATCACAAGGCAGAGGGCTCTAGAGTTTTCTGTAATCACTTTCCCATGTACCACTGAAGTTGGTCTCCAAATAAATGTGATTTAGGCAGAGCAGGTGGTAGCTGCTGGTTTATAAGTGAGGAAATCAGTTTTGAAAGGTTACGTGGTTTGTCCAAGTCAGGTCACAGTTATCAAGAACTGACTTTAGTAGGAGTAAAACCCAGAGCTTCTCATGAAAAGTCGAGCATGCTTTCCATTTAGCATCGTGCTTCCGGTGACACAGGGAGGAAGCATGGACTCACCACCCCTTTTCTTAAACAGCAGCGGAAGGAAGTCCTAGGTTGCAGTCCCCAGTTTACCATGTGATCTTGGAAAGGTTAATTACTTGTTTTGAGTATTAGTTTTTTTACCATCAAAATGGGAACAGTGGTATTTACATTTTACCATATTTTGGATTAAATGGGATTATGTATCACTTTAGCTGAGAGTACTAATTTCTTTATTATTATTATTTTTCCTTTCCCTTTTTTTCTTGTGCAAGAAGATTGGCTTTATATGTGCAGGCAGATTATAGCCCATGCTAATATAGAAACTTTAATCAGCTTCATAAACCTGTAACTAATACAGAGTGTTATGTAGTATAGTTGTGCTATGTATTAATATTGGGAACCAGGGAGAGTACAGATAAGAAAGCAGTCATGTTTTCCCATGGAGTAAGTTTAGGAGAGAAAGTGCTGTATAGAGCTGTTCCTTGATGGTTAAAAGGTGTGGAGTTTTCAGAAAGAGCAAGGCATTGAAGACCAGGGGAGCATCATGGGCACAGTGCAAGGGATGCAGCATATTTGGGGAACAGCTAATCAAGGGGTCCCTGGCGTAGATGAAACTTCTTGCGAGAGGAGTTGATAGATTTATAAAATTATTTGTGGGCAGTAATTCAGCTGTATTCATTTAACAAACTAAGTAAGTATCTAGCTCTATTTTAGGCACCGATTTGATTGCTGAGGGTACAGTGGGAAATATGACAAAGTCCTTTTAATCTGGAGATTTTATTCTAATAGAGAAGACAAATAAACAATAAACTAAATAGCTATGGAGCAGAATAAGGTCTATGAAGAAAAACAGAGCAGAGCAAGTGAATGGGGAGTAAGGGTGGGAATGGCCTACTCTCTTTATGGGATGGTCAGAAAAGACAGCTTTGAGGAGAGGATTTTTGAGTAAGAGATCCGAGTAAAGTTAGAAGTGAGTCCTACACAGATTTAGGGGAAGACCATTCCAGCAGAAGAAACAAAAGTTACAAAGACCCTGATGTGAGAGCACACTTGGTGATTTTGAGAAGTAGTGTGGTTATCAGTGAAATTCAACTTATAGGATCTTGAAATTTCAGAAGGGCACAATGAAAAGGATCGTCTTTTTTACATGAGAGTGCAGTGGCATTTGACTGTAATACTGTTGTTAGGGCCCTCTACATCAAGTATGTGTGTATGTGTGTGCGTGTGTACAAAGGGAGACCCCCCAGAATTTATTTATTAAAAAATTGTGTATTCTTGCATGTTTAAACTGCAGTCACCTTCGAAGTACTCTCCTTTTGATGCAATACACCTATCAAGACATTTTCTTTCTGCTCAAAACAGTTTTTGAACTCGTTGATTTTGATGCCTTTTAATGCTTCTGCCATTTTTGTTTCACCTCTTCCACATAGAAAAAATGTTTCCCTTTGAGGACTTTTTTCATCAGGGGAAGCAAAAAAAAAAGTTGCTTAGGGCAGGATCCGGTGAATAGAGAGGATAGGGCATGAGGGTCATGCTGTTTTTGGTCAAAAACTGCTGAACACTCAGTGAGGTGTGGGCAGGTGCACTGGTAAATCATCCGTCATAAAATGGGCAAATGCACTGAAAGAATCTTCAGAAGAAATTCACTGAAGTCAACACAGCCTCTCACAACAATGCCAGCTGGTGCACTGATACAGATGGGTTCCTAGAACGCTCACGTAGTGGGGGAAGCCTGTACTACAAGACACCTGCCCTCCAGAAGATAATTCCGGTTTTTGGAGGGTCCCCCCGCTTAGGTTCCCTTTTTCATTCATCTATCATTTACCCATCCACCCATCCCTGTATCCATGCAGCCAACCATTCAACCAGTATTTTTTTGAGTACTTCCTATGACCCAGGTACCATTCTAGGCCATAGCTCTCAGTTGCACCCATGCTAAAGTTTAATCACATTCCAAGAAACAGAATATTGTAGTAACGGTGGGTTATGTATTGGCCTCATCTATTTTTCTGAATGTAGTTAATAATTTTAAGACAATGTAAATTGTCACCTTTCAGGTCAATAGGTCATATGTACTTTAGCCATTGCCAGCATCTTAGAATTGAAAAAAGAGACAAGAAAAAGAGTACCCATCACATTTGGATAATGAGAACACTGATGCTGAATATTTCATAATTGGACTATTTGTTCTGGGCAACTAAGAGAATCATCTGTGTGGCAAAATGCTGCCTTTTCCTAAGAGACAGACAAGTTGTTTACTGATGCTGAGGGGAAAGAGGGTTGGCCACAGGCAAGACCTGTGATCTTTCCCAGAATTTGGAAGGACAAAGGAATTACTAAGAATTTGACATTGGAACCATTCCCTTTCATCATGGCTTTGCCATTTGAAAGAAAAAAAATAGTTAAGGTATTCAGAAGGTGATGTGCTGAACAATATGGGAGCTATTCACAGTAAAAACAAGTATTTAGCCAAGTTGATGTGTGTTTTAGTACTGAGGCGGCCTTGTTTCACGGTGACGTTTAGGAAGATGAACTAGAATACACCAACTGCCCAAAGTTCTGTTTTGTTTTCTTTCTTCTTCCTGGTCCTTTCTATCACCTTTTATAGTGAGTTTTCCTCCTTTCTGTGCTTTGAAATTATTGCAAAAACACTTAATAATACTCATACTTAAAATTTTTTAAGTTCTAGATAGACAACTTAACAGTGAAAATTTCTACTCATTTTATAGATATGGTTGGTTTGGAGAATTTCTAACTTTCCGGGCAGTTGGCATTGTAATACAGAAACGCTCTCCTCCCACTCACGTTTAGTGCCTCCACCCCTCTCTTGCCCCAAGGATCCTGGTCCATTATTGAGTCTCTATTTTCCTACTTAGCGGTCAATTCCTTTTTAAAATAAAGTTATTGCTTATATTAAACAGGTTACTTTTGCAAAATAAGAGATCAGAAAAAAACAAGCCTGTGATTCTCTGTAACCCCAGTCACTCTAAGATAAACATAATGACATAGCCATTGTAGCCCCCAAATTAGGCTTCAGGTGATTATGTTCACAGTCTGGTGTACAATATCATTGACATATAATTGTATATTTATAAGTGAATAATATTACAAACATCCTTCTATCATCTTTAGGGAGTATACCTTATTCTGTTGTATAGGTAGAATGGTTCTCCTATAATTTATTTCCAGTTCTTTCCTATTACAAAGATAAAATTAGTCTCTTTCTGGTCCAGGTTTGTTCCTGTTTGCCTCTGGATAGCCAAGGCACACCTCTGTTTCCATCTGGCACCCCCTTTCTGTCACCTTCCATTCTTACTCAGCCTCTTCCCACCTTAGCCTCCTTCCGCCCAGCTCTGTTCCTCTTCCCCACAGCAGCAGCTCTGGAGAGCGGACCTCTCCTCACCTGATTCCTCTTATGGAAGCTTTTCTGCTTTTCGCGTATCTCTCCTATGACATTTGATGCTTCTGACCATGTGTGCACTTCCGCAGTCTTTGGATTTTCTGACTCTTCATTCTTCCATTTCTTAACTTACTTTTCTAGCTCTTTGGTTTTTTAGTTCATCTTTTGGGATTATTTTAAATACTAAGTCATTCCTAGTTTTCTTCTGAAGTACTTTGGACAGTTGCACTCATTCCCATTATTTTAAATTTCTGTTGATTTACTGATAACTACCCAACTCTTTCTCCATTCCAGACTTCTCTGCAGAGCTCCACAGTTGTAAGTTTAGCCCTCTTGGATTCTTCACTTTAAGACTCAGCTAGTCAGAACCTAAATGTTCTAGTGTCTTTGCTTGCCGTTATCGAGCCAGCCTTTGCTATACATTAAATGGCATCACTATCTTTCTCCAGTCCTGCAAGGTGGAACCAGCAAAAAGTTAGCCTAGACTCTGCCCTGTCCCCGACTCCGTCCCCAAATGCAAATGGCAGCTGCTATTTCTCTCTTCATTTCTCTGCAGTCCCAGTGTCTCTAATCTTGTAAACACTCCCAATATTTCTTCATTTCGAAATCCATTTTCAGCTTTCTCTTGGTTGTCCTTCCTGTTGAGAACAGAGTAATCTAACATGCAGATCTGAACCTGTCACTTCCACACTTCCCATTCCCAAATCCTGCTGTCAACTCTCCTGGTGTGTAAGATGAGTATAGCCCTGGCTGGTGTGGCTCACTCGATTGGAGTGTTGGCTAGTAAACCAAAGGGTCGTGGGTTTGATTTCTGGTCAGGGAGCATGCCTGGATTGTGGTTTCAGTCCCTGTTTGGAGCACTGTGGTATGTAGGAGAGGTCTTTAGCAGGGGTTGGTGCATACAGGAGGCAGCTGATCAATGTTTCTCACATCGATGCTTCTCTCTCTCTCTCCCCTCGCCTTCCCCTCTCTCTAAAATCAGCATGCATGTCCTTGAGTGAGGATAAGAAAATAGATGAGTATAAACTCTTTAGCATGATCTGGCCCATTTTCATCTATTATCCTTTCCTCTAACACTTTTGTTCTCTACCACTGTTAGGAAAGAGTTGGGTTCTCCCATTCCCCCGCTGTGTTCTGTTCTCCTGCTCTTCTTCTTTCAATAGTTAGGCAGTCTCTTCCTTTATTCTCTCTGAACATCTCATAGCAGGAGTTCTCAACCTTGGAACTATTGACATTTTGGGTTGACTAATCTTTTGTTGTTGGGGTGCCATGTTGTATATCTTAGGATGTTTAGCAGCATATTTGACCTCTACCCATTAGGTACCAGTAAAAACCTCCCCTCTGACCCCTGCCCCAATGTGACAACCCAGAATATCTGCGGACATTGCAAAGTGTTTCCTAAACAGCAAAATCTCCCCTTGTTAAGAACCCTGCCCTCCTTCTGTATTCTTTTCTGAAGTATTTACAATAATGTCCTGTGATTATGCCATCACTTGTTTTTCTTCTTTGCTGTGAGAGGTCAGAGCCAGTGCACCTCTGCATCTCGAGCAGCATTGAGACCAGGCCCGTGTCAGTACGTGTGAGGGTGGCTGTGAGGGTGGACCCCTTGTTACTGTTCCCACACAAATGAGAAGCAGGAGTCAGCAATGGAGAATTTTGTCATTATACAAGAGATGTATTTTGATATTTTAATTTGATAATTTATGGCGCTTTGCTTTTGTAATAATTGAACTCAATGTACTATTCTATAGTTGTGAAATATTTTTTGCTAGAGTTTTTTCTTGAAAAGAGATTAGTTTTTTTTTAAAGGTAATTCATTTATCTAGTTAATTTGTCAATCATAGTTGAGTATCTGCTTTCTGCCAGGGACTTTTGTTTATTTCCGAATGAAGCAGTCCTAATGTTTTCGGCTTTTCGGATCTTTCTGGCTTTTTAGATAGATATTCGGGGAGTAATTTTAATGTAGTGAGGTCAAAAATAAGTCACGACAACAAGATTTCCAAGATAGTGAACTGAGACTGACACTCCAGGCAGACAGACCTTGTGGCTATGCGGAAGGTAAAGGATATGTATTCTTAACAGGTTAATTCTTTGTATAATTTACCAATAAGCAGTCTTTTCCATTTTTTGCTTTTATTCAACTTCATTATGATGAATTTGGAGAATTATTGTTTAAGACAACAGTGGCTGAAAATTGGCCCTGTCATAAGCATTTTGTGTTTTCTTTATGCTGTGTATTAATGATTTCCCCTCCCTTACCCGGATTTTTGTAGTATGAAGCGTAATGTGGCAAGCAAGTATTCTGATCTTATGGTCTACTCTGTCTGCAGAGGTGTATGTGAGTGAGACCCCTTTTAATCATTCATATAATGATTGGTGGCTCCCTGTTGTTAAACCACAGTTATTGATCCATTATCACTGAAGTACATGGCTGAAGGGACTGGTGCTGTCAGGCATTGATTGACTAGGAAGGAAGTGTAGAGCTATTCTAACTCACTTTTATTTTCATCAGCAACAGTTACAGTAGAGACTTGTGCAAGACCTCCATGATGGAACATCACTTTTCCTGCATTACGAGGTGTCTGATGTGACTGAAATTGCCAAGATAACTCAAACTGCTGCATTTAAAATATTTAGAACAGAAGAAACTGTCCAAAACCTTCTTATCTGACTTGGCTAATGGTTCAGACTCTGGAAAGTAAATTGGGGGTGGGGGTTTGGATGGATGAAAAAGAACAGATTTAGTATAAAATTGTTCCTAAGCAAATTGAAGAACATATTATGTATATTAGCATTTTATTTCTATACAAAGTTCCCAGACAAAAACATGTTTTTGTATAAGTAAAATCATTTAATGGCTGTTCAAATAACTTCAAGCCATAATTAATAGTGGTCTTTTGGTACAGTTTTTACATTAGGGCAGTTTCAGGAGGAATTTGGGACCTCTATGCACAAATCTTTTAGGTAACGATACAACGTGAAGATAGTACAGGTACTTGCTAAAACTGCCTCTCTTTCATTTAGTACAACTTAAAATATATTTTAAACTCTGAGGTGAGCATTGTTTGTTGTAGTAAACACTTTAATGAAGCTTATGTTATGCCTTAAATTCTAGTTAGAACAAAGAACAAGAACAACACAAAATAACAACAGAGTGTAGTGACAGAGGAAGGATGAGAGGGGTACATTCAAAGAGTAAAACCAAAGAAGAGAGGACAAAAGCTATCGTTTCTAGTGACATTTTACCCATGGCTCAGAGCCTGTGCATTTGTCCCTCTCTCTGATATTTTAGTTTTGTTATAATTACAGTATCTTGCCTGCACTTTGTCCCTCTGATCCTTTGTTAAAGCCCAGATCACTCTGTGCAGACTGCACTCGTAGGTGTGATTTATTGAGTGACAAGGAGCTGTAGGGTAGAATACCCGCTTCTGTACCTGAGTAAAGTATTAGACATCACAGAGCTGGGGCAGGCAGGAGGGGGCCTCCAAGGAGGGGGGCGTGAAAGCAAAGACTAGTAACACAGCAGCTCCTGGATACAGATCAGACAAGAGGTTCTGCCACAAATCACCTAGAAACATGTCAGACGCTGCATGTTTGTTGTTTTACACTGAGGGCACAGCCGTAGTCCAAAAGTATTGATTCTTTTCTTTGTACAGAGACAGAGACTGTCAGCCCTAGCAGGCTGACCTTGGTATGGCGCAGACAACTATTCCCCACCCTGCCGACCAGATGAACCCCTCAGGAAAAGCCTAGGCAAGATATGCCAGTGTCCACTTCACAGGCACAGAGAGAAACTGATGCCTGCTGAAACGGCTCCTTCTGTTTCTCAAACACTTTTCCCCCTCCCTGGCCCCCGGAGTGCTCCTTGTGACAGAAAATTGGAGGCAGGTTTCTTGGCCTGTGTGTATGTGTGTGTGAGAGAGAGAGAGAGAGGGAGAGGGAACAAAAAGAAACCCTTTTTATTTTATTTAACTGTGAGATAATCTGAAGGGTGTCTGGCCGATGGTGTGTATGTGTGGGCAGTTCGTGTTCAAGAGGCAAGAGAAGAGAGTTTACTTTTTGTTTGTTCATATCAAAGGCAATTTGGTATGTGGGCACTTAAATATGTTTTGATTTTTGGGGGAAGGGGTGAGTTTTCTCTTTCTGTTCAAAAAGCTTTGGTGACAGGTGAAGATATGGGGAAAAATCAATTCTAACACTTAATTCATATGATTATTTCAAAAGGTATGTAATAGATCTGTTTACTCTAAGAACCCACTGTTCTTCTAGTCTTAAACTTTGTAGTAGTCTTAGAGCATTTTGCAGAATTTTAAAAATGCATTTATTTTGAAAATCAAGTAATTTTCATCTGCAAAAATTAGTTTATACTTTAGAATTTATATTTGTCTTTGCTGAATGTAAACACAAACAACCCCAACATTTGAAATGAAAATTTTGGAACTTGAACCCATAAACCATTAGAAATAAATGACCCCAAAGGGCCTTTTAGCAAGCATAGCTGATCTCCTGTCCGTCTGGGCAGCCAACTTCAGAGCATCAGGAGGGCTTACTTCCAGTGAAATGGAGGGCATTTCAAGCGTCACTGCTTGCAGAAGCTGAATGTTTTATTTTGACTAACAGTAACAGGGAAGATGCCTTTCTCTCTTTCATTTTTAGGAACGTTGTCCCATGCACGATTTCTGTCTGTAAGATTGAGCAATCCATGGGGAAAACTCAAGTAGCTTTTTAGTTTTGCTTGAGCGAGAATGTAAGACACTGATGGAGAAGTGGTAGAGTCGTGTGTATTTAGGGATATTCAAAAACCCTGTCTTTTAAAGATAAAGTTTCTTTTTTCCAAGTAAAATAATACTAACAGGTTCAGTTTATATGGCAGAATACTGAATTTGTATAACTTACTCTCATCTTTATTAAAGTGAGTTTTTTTAAGTGGAGCGTTAAAGATAAAAGTTACAAGTACATGTAAGGCATCTTAAACTCATTACCCACTTTTATGAGAAACCTCTTTTTCGTACATATATACTTTCATGTTTATACTGTTTAATTGTCTATTTGAAAACCTAAAAGAAACTTCAATGTTTAAAAATATTATTTGTTATATAGTTATTGTTTTACTTGATCTGAAGGTGAGAGATGTCTTTTAACTATAGGATTTCTGGACTCCTAACAGGAAAAATTTTCTGATAAATATAATATTTTCTGAAAACAATATGACTTAACTAATTATTTTTGTTTCTCATTCTCATTCTAAATATTTCTCATTCTTTTTGTTGGGTCTTTCTCATCCAAAAGAGCCTTACCATTTTGAGGGTGGGGACAGCTGAGCAACTCTTATTTTTGTGTATTTAGGATATATCAGTGTCTTTACAAAAGAGTATTCTAGTTATAAAATTGGAGATGAGGAGTGACTATGCTGTGTAAAAAATACCATGTAAGAAAAAGAGTGCAGAGAGGAGATCTGAACACTCAGGATTGGTATTTTTTAACACTCTACTTTTCTTTAAAAATACATACATGCTAATCATCTGTCTTTCTCTCTTCCCTGTATATGTTATGCCCACTTGATTTACTACTGAAATTATATTGCTTTTGAAAGTGTCAGTTGAGTTATCCCTTGCCTTGTTAGTATCATGTTTGATTTCTTGGACGGAGACATAAATCAGTATCTAATATGCAGGTCTTTTGAAGATGCACCCAAGGTTTATTGCCAGTAACAGACTAGTGGCCTTATGTGGACTTTCCATGAATAAAACAGATTGATGAGCCATTTTATAGCATCGCAAGCTGTATTATAAATACATCACCCTTTTCAGTAATTTAACGTGAGGAACAACCTAATGAGCTCCCAGTCATGATCTGCCAGAGCTGAGAGTTCTGTTTGGCTTCTAGGACAAGTGACTGGTAGAGGATAAGAAACCTAAACCCTGTAATATTTTCCTCAGTTCAGTGGCAAAACCTTTGTAATATGAATCATTTGAAACAATAGTAAAGTCAAGCTGCATTTAGAATTGTCAGAGTAATAAAGCAAAATATGCATGAGTCTGATTTTGCTTGGAACTGGAAATGTAATGTGATTTTGGCCTTTAGTTATTTGAATTTTTTCTTTTTGCTGATTAAGTCATCAGTAAAATTGGATCAGCATATTATCATTTCTCTCATATTATCATTTTGAAATATACATGATTTAACATTTACCTGACAGCTTGGGAGAGAAACAGAAACGGTTACAACATCATGAGGCTGTCTGTTGAAAGTACAGCTCACGATGATCATTGTTTCTGTATTCAAGCCTTCTCTTTTGTACAGTTTACAACACTTTGCCTTAGTATCTAATTAATCCTTATAATATATGTGTGAAGTAGGATAAGTGGGTGGCATCTGAGTGTAAACAGTTATTATCTTCCTCTTTCTGGTGAGGAAACTGAGGCATATAAAGATGGATGTTTTTAAGAGCTACTTGAGTAGAAAGAAGATAAATGAATTATTGAAAGTAAAAAAATACTGTTTAGGTATAATGGATGTCAGCATTTAGAAAACTAACATAAATATTATGGACCTATAATTTTCTAGTAGTTTGGAAGATAGACCATGCTTAGAACTGAAAAGGTGCAGTTTTGTGAATGAAGTTTTGCTACCCAGAGGCTACAACATGTTTTGACGTGGTAGGTTTTGAAAGATATTTTACTTTTCTGAATGCGGTTGACTACATCCTGACACCATATTGCATAATACTGCCTTTGCTATATATCAAGTTGAAACTGTATTTTACATTTTTAGAAGTTAGGCTTTGGTCTGAGGTGGCAATGCTCATAAATAAAATAGGTGAGTAATTAGCCTATTGTAAAAAAAAAACTTTAAAATTGTTTTTTAAATATAATTTCCACTATGAAAGTAGCTAGATAAAGACTCTGTTATTTATACTCCAGATGTGAAGTATCTTGAATGAATGAAAAACTGAAAATGCTTTAAGTAGTCTTTATAGAATAAGTAAAGTCAGAGTAGTTTTGCTGCTCAGACATGAACACATCAGTGACGGCCTAACCCGTTGGGCCTGGTCCCGCCTGCACGCAGACACAGGGCAGCTACAATTAAAAAATAATGATGATTGGGATGAAATGGACCCATTTGTGCACTCTGCTCCTTATTAAAAATGGTAGACAAGTAAAATTCCATTTAAAAATATATCTGTAGGCAGTCAATATTGTTTTGAGTTTAGAGTTCCTGCATCACCCTGGTCAGTGTACCTCAGTTGGTCACAGTATCATCCCATAAACTCAAAGGTCAAGGGTTCAATTCCTGGTCAGGGCACGTGCCTGGGTGTGGGTTCCATCTCCACTCTGGGCATATGGGAGAGACCAGTCAGTGTTTCTCTCCCTCTTTCTCCTCCTCCCTCTAAAACAATAAGCATGTCCTCTGGTGAGGTCTTTTATAAAAGAGAGAGAGACCCTGTGTCTTGTGAATGACAGTATACATTTATATCTGGTATTCGGGGCACAGTACTTTTGAAACCAATCGTGCATTCATCTTTACTTTTGCTTTCTCCTCTGTGCTTACCTTCCTCCTCTAAACTGCAAGACCTAAACTATTTTAAATAGGATTAGATAAACTACTAATCCTAAACTAATAGGATTAGATGAACTAGTTGGTCCTCAGTTTCTCCATTTCTAAAACTAGGCTATAACTTAACTTTCCTTGAGGGAATATTTGGAGGAATATTACAGAATGGATTTGAAAGGTCTCTATGTCCCCAAAGAAGTTGTTATTGACATTTAGTTCTAGTCTTTGTGAAATCCCAGAAGTTTACAGCTGAGTGAATGATTCTGGCATTTTAGCGTAGGCTGAACCAACACTCATGGCTATATCATTTATGATTCTATAGCATTGACCTCTGAAATAAATGAAGTTTATGACAGTACATTATCTGGAAAGAAAATTTTGGTTAATCTATCAATCAGATGTCAGAAATAAATCAAATGTCTTTTTCTTATAGATTTTGACACCTGAACATACAATCATAAAGATTGTAAACTAAGAGTTAGAAACAGAGACCTATAGAAGTGACTTTTCAAACATATAGTCATTGACTTCTTATTGAAAATTCTTAAAAAATAAAGTCAAGGGCAGGCAGAATGTGTTCCTCCCTGCCTCTCTCCTTTCCTCTGTCTCTAATTTGTGCCAGTTCTCTTGTTTTTTTTCTTGAGTTAAATGATACTTTTCATAAGAAAAACATTAGGTTTATGGAAAGAAAGATGTGTTGCCAATGGACTCAATTCTCCCTTTTGATTTATGAGAGTTTTAAGAAAGCACTCCTCCAGGTCTTCTCCTTTTCCCAGGCTCTCTGAGAAAGTCATGTTCAAAACTAATGGTTCCTAAAGAATTGCTCAGCTGCAGACCGCTAGCCTCTCAAAACATTGGCTGGTTAAGGGGTTCAGCACATGGTGCTTTTCAGCTCTAAGTTCCGGCAGTGTGCTGAGGACCATGAGCTTATCTGATGCTGTCAGTCCTGGAATACCTTTGGAATTTCTCTACTAGTCAGGCTCTTTCTCTCTGTTTCACTGAAAGTGCAAACAGATTGTTTTTTGTAGAGCTCATAATTTAACATTCCAGTCGTGTGCAAAGCATGGGATAAATTTATAAGTATATACATGCACTTATATGCCTCTATGTTTTCTTTCATCTTTTGTCATAGAGTCTAAGGGGAATAAGTAGCTATACCTTTTTGACATAAAGACATTATTGGTTTTAAGCCGAAGTGTTTGACTCAAACTACATCTTAACATAGGTCGAGTACCTCATATCTGTTTACTTCCCTTATGTGCCCACCTTGCGAGGGAATAATTCTGCTGGAAACCTATTCCTAATACATGGCAAACAGAAATTAGTTAAGTAAGTTGTGTTAATTATGCCATTTTCAAGATTGCGTAATGTGGAGTTGGTCAAGAGACTAGAAGCTGCTTGTCAAATGTTTCCCTTAACTAATGTGATATTTCATGGATTGCAAATGACACAATTCACCTATCCGATGGAACCTCATTAACAACCCCTTAGTTTTCCTTAGCAAAATTATCTTTTTAAACATGCCATGATAGGTTCTGTCTTCATTACTTTGTATTCAGCCCAGTGAATAGCGGTTGCTGTGTGTGTGTGACACCTACCTCCTAGTCCTTAGTCTTCAGGGAAGCCGAGGGAGTTTCATGTTCAGAACATGTTTCTAATCTGCTTTCCCACATTACACACATGTAATCCAGTTTTGGCTAATAAAACCTGGTTGTGTATTCATCACTGCTCTCATGGTGAACGCTTTTTACCATATAGTCCTTATTTGGCCTTCTTTTGGCCAACTCTCTCGACTCCCTCCTTATAGTTTGATGTCCTGATATTCTACTAATGCTTTATGTAGAAAGCCTAGAAAAATCTCAGAATCATACAGTTTCAATTAAAAAGCCAAGCATATGGCAGTAGTTATGATAGAAATTATAATAGTGGAAGATTTTTCTGCCGTTGTTATGTTATATATCTTGTCTACAAAGTCTTTGCTTTAGAAGCATAGTATTTATCTCTGCAGTGAATAACTTAAAATTTGTCTCATAGTATCTGTTACCTGTTGCTGGAAATTTAAAAGAT
Organism: Micronycteris hirsuta; assembly: GCA_004026765.1. Lineage (NCBI taxonomy): Eukaryota > Metazoa > Chordata > Mammalia > Chiroptera > Phyllostomidae > Micronycteris > Micronycteris hirsuta. Next base: position 143,841 of record PVJI01000044.1, read on the forward strand.
CATTGTCTTTAAAAAAAAAAAAACAACATTGAGTGCATTAGTGACTTCCTATAATCCTTTCTTGAAAGGGACAAGCCCCAGGGACACTTTATGGTGACTGCCTTTTAGTATTTAGTTTCTGTCACTTAATTTTGTTCAGCGGTAGGAATAAATTCCTGTTCATAGTGCATAAACTCTTTCACATATTGGGAGATAGTTGCATAGGGCTGGGAATATAGTCTATGGCTGTGGAATAGAACCAGCTGGCCTGCAAATGAGTTCGAATAGCATAGTGGTGTAAATGTCTAAAATACCTTTAAGCCAGCCTAAGAAAATCAGATCTAAAGTTTGCTTTCTGGTGAGTACTACTTTACTCACTAAATGACGGAAATCGCTTATTGTTGGATCTTTTATATTTTACTTGTAAAACTTTGTTGAAGGCCACTTTATTTTTTAACCTTATGACCTTCTTTTCTCTTTCTTATTATAAAAAGTCCCATCATGGTTGCACTTGGAACAAGTCTCTTCCTAAAGTTATTGTCATCTTAGACTGTTCCCAGAAACATTACCCCAGGGGAAAAATTCTTGTGTAACAGAGCAACCTAATTTACATCCTATATATTAACTCCTCATTGTCTCCAATTCATCTATCCTTTGACCTTCTTTCCCCATAGTCACACAACTGATGAGGCCTGCTTCTGTCAAAATCTGCCTCTAAGGATGTTATTCTTCCTGTGGTCTCCCCTTTTCTTCCCACCTCCATTAGCTCCCACCCATACCACACACATTCCACCAGCTCTCTGTGTAGACTTGGCAGCAGATTCCATCCCAATCCTTGTTATGTAACCCACCACCTATCCCTTTTTGGCAAGTGACACCCAACTCAGCAAGTTGCAACAGGGAGTGGAGTTAATTGGAACATGTGCTATGCTCAAGTCTGGAACAAAAAGGGCTGATAGACATCAGGAAAATAAAACCATATGTAGATGTTTGCTTGGGAATATGTGTATACATGGGAAATGTCTTCTACAAACAAGTTGCATTTAAATAAAATCAACTACCATTCTTCTCTTCTTCCGGCTGTTCACCTCCCTACCTCCCCATATGTAATTCTTGGAACTGGCTCGCTCATGCCTGCTCACGGGTGGGCGCAGCTTGCTGAAACTGACACAATAGAACTGTCTGTGATACTTCACACAAGGAGTCTCATGTTACTTATGCTTGGGATTCAGGTACGGAACACATCCCAGTGGACCTTCTATCCATTCCCAATTGTTGCAATATCGCCTCTATCTTTCCTTGATCACCATCCCTATTTTTGTATCCATTCTAGAACTTTAGCATATCTTTTGCTTGACCCCTAATTTTTTTTAACTTAGGTACAATTTATATAAAATAAAATACATAGATTTTAACTGTAGTTTCTCCCCCCCCCCTTTTTTTTAAAGATCTTATTTACTTTTAGAGAGAGGGCAAGGGAGGAACAGTGAAAGTGAGAGAAACATCAGTGCTAAGAGATACATCGATCAATCTGTTGTGCCAGGCTGCCTCTCACATGCTCCCAGTTGAGGACCTGGCCCAGTACCCAGGCGTGTGCCCTGATTGGGAATTGAACTAATGACCTTTCAGTTCGCAGGCCAGCACTCCATCCACTGAGCCACACCAGCCAGGGCTAACTGTAGTTTTTATGAGTTATGTGATAAAGTATACACCCATGTTAAATTATCACCCCCATATCATTTTCTTCACTCCATAATGTACCTTTGTGTTCCTTGTCAGTCAATCTCCTTTTCCCTAGAGGCAAACATTATTTTTATTTCTGTCAATACGGATGAATTTTGCCTATCTACAGTTTCATATACTTTGGATCATATAGCATGGATTATGTTGTGTCAGACTTTTCGTTGTTTTGAACACAGTGTTTTGAGAGCTTATCCATATTGTTTGTATAGTTTATTCCTTCTTACAATTAAGTAATATTACATTGTAAACAACATCCATTAAAAAAAGAACATTTGGACATATATTATGAATGGTTTCTATGTGTGGAAGCATCCTAAATATCAACAGCTCCTCTTGAATTTGACGGATAGTTGATTGTCATATGTCTGCTGTAATTAGAAGGATTTTTGCGCTGCTCTGCTACCTCTCCACCCAAGGCTGCAAGATTTCCCCAGCAGTGGGCTAACTGCCCATCCCAAAGTCTCAGGCTTCCAGGTGCTGTTAGTTCATACCCCTGAACTTCAGAGGGAATAGTAACCTCCGTGTGTACGGAGATGGTTTCAAAGGCAACAGAGGCAGGGCTTGGATGCTTCAGTTGTTCCCCAGCATCATCCACTCTAGGTATCCTTGCTTATCTTGTAAAGCTATTATGCTACTAGAAGGCAAGGTATTCTGTGTACGTGTGGGGGTTCTGAAATAGTCTTAGGGCCTTTTCAGAGCTCTTGGGACTGGTCAGAAAGGAACTTTGTCTTTGAGAATCTCTGGAAGTGTGTTTTAGATTAGATGTCTGTCCTCACTGTTTTCCTATGTAGGTTTTGAGGGACTTAGAAGTCCAGAGTAGTGCTGGACATGAGTGGGCATCTGAGAAATTCCTGCAGCCCCGGTGGCCTGGATACTATCAGGACAAAAGTGCTGGGTTATGAGGTTAATAATAGTTACTCTTCATTAAGCTACTTAACTGTTACAGGCAATGGGCTAAGACTTAATGTATGTTGTCTCATATAATCTTCCTAACACCCTGTGTGTGTAAGTTCCGTTATTATTTGCACTTGAGAGCTGAGGAAACTAGACTCTGAATAACTTACCCACTGTTACCCAGCTAGTGAGTGATGGGATAAGTATGTGATTCTAGATCTGCTGCCCAACTCAAATATTTTACCTTAGTATCCCAGAAACATTTTTTGGGGCATCATCTTCTAAATATTAAATAGGTAATATAGAAATATAGGTGTATTTAACATTGGCTGTTTTAATGTAATTGTTAAACTACTCAATATTTTAGAAAATATGAAAATGTAACCCAAATAGGAGCCTCAGACCACTTTGGATACCCTTCATTGAAGGGTCTCAAAACATATGAAAATAACAAAATAATAATATTTTGTGAAGAATGAAAATAGTTCAGAAAATTGCACTTATTTTGAATATGAAGAATCTGAGACAAGATTCCTTGACTCTGCCGAAGTAGTACAGAGCTAGAAGAAACCTGGACTGTCTCCTCATGCCTCTCACCCGACTCTCTCAAATACTCTTTCCTCTTATCCAAGCCAGGGTCTAAAGAACATTATTAATTATCTTTTTATTTAAACTCTGATCCATAGACAAACTAGAGACACTCTGGCATCTGTTTAGAATTTATCTTAGAGGATATTATGACAGCAGTCAGTAATGACCGCTTAAATACATGAATTCAGCTTCCCTTGTTATGGCTTAGACTGACAGCGTTGAAGACTTTGTAAAGCATAAGAAGTTGAGGAGTTAGGTGCTAATTTATAAAGTCTGCTTCTAGAATAGGGTATAGTTTCCTTCAAATTTTTAAGAGAGAGAACAAGCAAAATAAAATGTCTCCATAACACTAGCCAAATTAAAAGAAAGAGGAAAGTGCTAACGAAAGAAACCTGCTGAAAGCAGCGGTCGCCCATGTTTGGGAAGTGGGTTCCCGTCTTCCCAGTCCTTGGTTTTGCTGTTGGTATTTGATGTGTATCATATATTTACTGTCTCTTTGTCTCTCCCTCAGTACTCCTAGTCTGATATTTTGTTAACTGTCTTATGTCACTAATTACATATTTCCTTTCATGTTTGTTATTATTAAAGGATAAATTATGATTTTCTATAAATACAAGGCACAAGCTTAAAGAAATGAAGAATGTTTAGAGAATTAGGGATTATTCAGAATCCCAGTGACCCTAAATGACTTAGCATATCTAGACTGCATTTGGCGTCTATTCCTTTTTCTTTCTGTTAATAGCCATAATGTTTAAATAGTGAAAGAAATTTTCAGCTTTCGTTTTAATTTTTGTTGCCTGTGAAAGTCTCTGTTAAACTCTTGATACTGTCAAAAAGAGAATTTTGCTTAAACTTAATCTTACAGTCAAAATATGTTTAAGGTTCATGGAACCTTAACCTTGAATAATTTAGTACAGCTCCTCATTTCTCTGCTCATGCTGTGCTGACATGGTGGGCCACCTAAGGTTATTCCAGAGACCTGGGTTATCTTCCCATTTCTGCCTCTGACTCCATTGGTAAGTTGGGAATGAAAATATCTCTCTGGAATGTCTTTTGACTTACTCTGTGTAGGAAACTTGGATGTCATTAAGGAAAGGCAGATTAGAAATGAAAGGTATTTCAAAAACTTTAGATGCAAATTACCGTTTGTAAATCTGTGAATCTTTACTTTGACTTCTCTGAAGGTTAATTATCAGAAAGGTCTTTTAAGTTTTTCTTGGAGTACTTTTTCAGGTATTAGGTGCATCCTCATGCATGGGTATCCCTGGAACATTACAAAAACTGGCTACTTGTTGCCACTGTTCTTGAGGAAAATGTGCTAAAGAAAGCCGTTTGAAGATTTCCTAAACGTAATATATTTTGTCTTAAACCCTGCTAGGGGAGATCAAAATCGGGGTAGAAAAAGAGCCGGTGCTTGTCCAGTTTAACCCAGAAGAGACCAAAATGTTGTTTGAATATATTCTGTCCTCATAAATACCAAGTGATTGCTGTCCTTAATGTGCTTAGAATATTAAGTCACTATCTTTTTCTGTGCAAGAAAAGATAGATAGAACTAAGACTTCTAGAATTTTTAAAAGATAGAAGGGACCTAAGTTGATGCTACCAAACACTATAACCACTATAATTAGTCACATTTGTGATGGAGAGGGGTATGTGTCAATACTTCTATCAATTTCCACAGATATTTTAAACTATACAGTCCAGGTTGAAAACCATTAATGTACATATGAGATCAACGTGATCACAGAAAGTAAAATTATTCTATGAGATTAAGTAATTACTTGAGACCTCATATTGGAATTCTGATTTCCCAGGTTTGAACCTGAGTTTTTCCTCACCACTCCATATGTGTTAATCCCAAATTAATCTTAGCTCCCCGTCTAGAAAAGACAGTTCTGTGATCTTTATTCATTTGTGTACTCCTCTTTCCGCTATGGTAATAATGGCTCAATTTAGTGAGCACTTATTGTGGTCTAGGCTCTGTGGCAAGAGTTGTATAGGGCTTCCTTCCTTAGTTGGATACCAATATCCTATTTCACAGATAAAGGACCAGAGAGATTAAGTAACGTGCCTACACGTTGGGAGGAAGAGTAAGTGGAGGCACTGGGATTGGAGCCTGGCAATTCGATTCCAGAATCATGGCTCCTGAACTTCCTTGCTGTACGTTCCTCTAGAAGGGTTTGATTACTATTTCACATTCCAAAACAAAACTTTTGTGTAGACAGTTTAAGCTATGGGAACTCTAGACCATACTTTGAAAGCCAATATTAAGAAAACAACAACAACAAAAAAATGTTGCCCCAAGGCATTCACTGCTTTTCTTTCCTGTTTCTTGAATCCTAAGAGAGCACAGGATATTAGTGATGACAATCTTTGTACTGCCAAACAGACCCTTGGCAACTGTGAGGCTGTAGATTTGCCTCAGAGATTTTTGTCTACAGAAGTGAAAGAAGAATTTTAGTGAGGTGGACGCTGTGGGAGGGGCGGTTTTATAGGATGGTTATGTCGTTTTATCATGGAGGAAAATATAAGGAAAGCCATACGGTAAAGAGGAATAAGTTAAACTGTACACTCTATCTTTCAAAGAAGAGTTCGGGTGCGGGTGTCAATACTTAGAAGTTACCTGAAAGGACCTCAGAGATGTTTCTTGGGTTAGAATCAGAAGCCATAATAGTGTTACCTAAAACAGCACTTATAAAACAGAACACCATTGAGACCTGTTGAGTGTTTACAGGTATTGTTTATTTTCTCCTGTTTATTAAAAAAAAAAAACCCTCGTGCCTCCTTTTAAAGTATCAAAGAAAAATAAAATTTATATTAAATATAATTTTAAGTTCATGGTGGGGAGGTGTAAAGAGAATGTTGGCAAGATCATGTCTTAGTAATGTGTAAAATGAGTGTTTTAAAGGTAGGGTCAATGTTTATTTTGGCTAATGAATATGATGGTAAGTTTTAACTAGGACAGGTAGGGGGAAATCAGGTGATCAGTTCTGCATAGTGATGTGCTGCATTGGGTGTTTACCTACTGTGGAGACCAATCTTTAAACCAGTAAGTTGGTATGTATTAGTTGATGACTATTAAATTTTAACAGCAAACATGAAAATGATCATTCCATTAAATAATACCACCTTACATAGTGTTCCTATTATGTCTTGGCTTGTTCCCAAAAAGGACCTAAAGGGGTTGTATGTTTTGCATGCATTATTTCATTTAATGCTTGCACCTCCGTTATAATACAGCGTCTGTCTGTACTAGAGTTGCTGGTGCAATTGCTGGGTGACACAAGTTGTAGAGATAGTAACTAGAGACCCACTGATTTCAGATACTTATGTGATGGGTGTCTTTAGTCCAACAACTTATTTAACTGGCACCTTAATATTTTTTTAATGTAGAAACTTTTAATGATGAGATTGTTAGTACATTTTGAAACTGTGTAGTAAATAGTCTAAAAAATAAGGAAATTAAATAGAGGCAACAGATTGGGACAGTAAACAGCTTTCCTGATAGTAGCAAGGGTTGACTTTAAAGTGTCTGGGACAGGACCTTGGGAGATTTCCTTGGTGTGGATTTTTAATGTTCCCAGGAAAGGGAACAGTCTTAAAAGGAAGAAGTGGCTTCTCACTCATCTGACCAGTACTTTTCTTTCACAATTTAAGATCTTCTCAAATATTTTATTATAATCTTTCAATTGATTTTAAAAATAACTTCAATATGAAGTATTTTGAAAAATACCAAAATGTTATATGTAGTATGATTACATGTATGATTGCATTATTATATGAAAGTTTAAGAAGTAGTCAGTGGACTTTGAGAATGAATATTGCTGGGAATTGATTTTTATAACACAGACCAGAGCCTTCATTCTTTGAAACTTTCCCGTAGTTACTTTATTCAGCAGTTCTCAAGTGTTTCTCCATGAGCATTTCCAGGTCTTGTTCTGAAGGTCCAATGTTCCATATTCCCATCCTGGCAACATCTGTTCACGATGATTGTATCTTAACTTTTCCTAGAGCTGTGAACTACTCCTTATAGCACCTTTTTAAAGCAAGTTTCCTTGTAAGAACAGAAGTTCCTGAAATCCAGAGGCTTGATGTCATATGATCACGAGGGATAGACATAGCCAGGTCTTGGTTCCAGGTGTTTTGATGCCCTATTTGGGTTCTTCACTTACTGGATTGTTAGTGTTTGAGATAAAGTTCACATATGTGATGCCTACTGTTGGATCTTCTTGAAGGGCTTCTAAAAACTTCTTAAATGCATGCCTAAGCTCATGCTTCATTCACAGCAAGTCAGTCCTCACAGTTTCCTGTGTGAACGTGGGTATTTTCTACAAGTTTGCATAGCCTGATGGGATGACCTTTTGGTGGAGTTGTATAATTTTAAATGTTAAACACATAAAAAGAACAACAGGGCTCTCTGCTTTCTGAGGAAACTATTGTTTTCAAAATCAAAGTTTAGTTGAAAACTAGTTAATAATTGTCATTTTCTAACATGAAGAGATTCTTTTCCTCTTGTGTTTTGCTAAACATTGTAAAGATGTCAAAATTAGATGAACTCTAATGTATTTGTATTAAATACAGTGTATTTAGGTTGTCTGGCAATCTGAATATGTTGGCAGTGGTGATTGTAGTTCAGAGAGAGAGGGAGAGACAGAGAGCATGAGTGTGTATATTCATCTATCTTTGGATATTTGGTTTCCTGATTTAATCTGACATAACTGATGCACTTAATTTTACATGCAACCATTACTCTTGGTGTGTGTAGCCTATTGATGCAGTGTTCTTCTTTTGGTGAATTTTATCAACCAGAAATGTGGTTTGGCAAGATTGAGGACAGTGGTGTATCAAATACTTCACTGGTCTCTCTTTTTTATGAAGAAGATATTTATATTGTTATTTTTATTATATCATTAGAAGCAGTATAGTGGAAATGGGTTCATGTATCTTTAAAAGTAAAAATTGGTCTCTAGAAAAAACCGCTCAAACTGTCACTAGTGGGGGCAAAATGTAATCCACTTTGGAGATTTTCTTCTGCTTTTTAACATATGATGCTCTAAGGTTCATTATGTTAGAATGAAATAAAATTTTTTGATACAGAATTAAATAAGAAATATTAACAGATAAAGATAATTTTAAAAAATACAGTAATAGCGTTCAACAATGGTGCACTGAGATTATAATTACTTCTGACAATTTGAAATCATTGTTGAAATATACATTAGACCTATGCCTACAGAAGTAAACAGGACAGAGGGTGAGCTTTTGTTCTTTTCTAGATGATGATGGTAATTAGTAATCTACTACTATACTTTAATATTAGAATAAAATGGCCGTGATTTGTTCCAATACTTAATAGACACTAATGATAGCATTGCCATGAATATGAATTTTCATCATTTCTGTTACTTGAACTAAATTTTATTTTTGATGAAATGACTTCTGATATGTTATTCAGAATACTTTAACTTCTGTTTTTGTAAAAATAAATACAATACTTTTTTATAACATTAATACTTTTTAAGTCAGCATTGAGGAACAATTTCTTTCAAGGGAAAATAGCCTATTATATATACATGACTTCCTTTTTACTTCTTCCTTCTTATGAGAGTTCCTTTAATCTCAGACTTTCTAAATATCTTACACTTTCAAATCAATAATAACTGAATCATCATCCTGAAGTTACATTGCTACCCTCAATGCCATGTCTAATTAGTATCTTTAACTTTTGAGATTTATACTATCATTTGTTTAGATATTAAATTCCCTTCTGACAACTATAAGTCCTATCCAGTGGTCTTAGGTTAGACATTTTATGGTTATTTTGAAATAGACTTATTTTTGTTTATTTAAAATACATGGAGAAAAGGAAATATTAAAAATTGAATCACTCCATTCTTTTCAGAGGTTAATATTGACTTTTTTTTAACAGATGAAAAGGTTGATTCTTTTTCTTTCTTTTAAAGGATATCTTGTTCTAGGACTATATGTTTATGAGTGCAATTTGGTGTAGTGTGTAACAATGTCCTCTATATAAGGGTTTTAAACATACAGGCATAACCTGGAGATATTGCAGGTTTAGTTCCAGACCACTTCAATAAAGTGAGTATACAGTAAAGACAGTTATAATCTTTTTGCTGGTGGAGGGGTCTTGCCTTCAATTAAAAAAAAACAAAACAAAACACAACATCTGTGACGCACACCAAAACAAAGCGCAATAAAACCAGGTATGGCTGTAATTAGTGACCTACAGGCCACTTAAGGAGTGCAGGTAAGAATCTGAATGTAAAGAATCATGTGTTGGAAAGGTCCTGCATTCTTAAGACTTTTGGTTGTTTCATTTATTAATATGTCTTAAGTTTTGACATTGTTAATGCTGGCATAGTTATGAGAATTATCTACTTCTTAAAAAATACAGAATTATTTGGTTTTCTTTATACTTTCAATTTTTCTGCTTTATTCAATAGCCAGTACAACTAGAGATGCCTTGAATCTTCAAAAATAGTATTGACAGATTTCATTTGACTAAATTTAGAAAAAACCTTGATGAAAAGTCTGCATATGTGTGTATTTTTAACATTTTTATCCACATGTATTTGGTTTCATTTGAGATAGGAAATGGAAACAACAAGACACTTAGAAAATCTTGTCTCAGTAGACGGCCCAACCTTGCCAGAAACCACGAGGCACTGGAAATATCACGAGAAAGCTTGTTCCTACAAGACTCCCAGACTGATTACTAGACCAAAGAAGTTCCCAGAAATTTAGCTTGAAGCGATCATTTAAAACTTAGGAGGAGATCCAGTCCTGCTCAGGGTCATCCATTGCTAATTATAGTTACCAGTTAGGTCCCAGTGATTTTGTTATCAGCCACACCCCAGTAAAAGTCAATGTAAAAAAAATCAGCCTCCGAATTTTATATGTGCCCCCACCCAACACGTTCTTGTTCAACACTTAAGTTCTGTGCATTTCATCTAAATCATATCACAATATCCTTAACATTTTGAACCTATGTCTTTTTTTCCTTGCCTGAAATATGTTGTTAACCTTCGATGCAACAGATAGATCTTTTTTAAAAAATCTCATTCCATTTGCGTCTTAAAATTTCTAGTAGTCAGGAAACTCTTCTGCCTTTTCCACTCCGCAGGTGTTTTAGACGCTTAATTGGGTGTGCGTGCCTTTGAAACACATGGGGCTGCTGCCTTTTTGTTTACACCGCTATGTAAAGTATATGTGTGTGTGTGTGTGTGTATTTGGGGGGTAGCTACAGAAATTTTAACATTTCAAATTAGCATGATAAAGCCCAAACTTCATTTTGTTACTTTGTGACTTAAATCACACTCCGGGTTGCTTTGGAGGAGCAATCCCTTGACACAGGCCATCTTGCCTGGCAGAGGCTTGCCCCAGCACGTCTGGATAGATGGCTTTGATGTCAGTGAGTATCACGACTTGAGCTATTGTGTTTATACTGTGTGAGAGTTTGCTGAGTCTCTTGCTGCATCTCTCACATAATTCCAAATTCACTTTAGGTCTGAATACATGCATAGTTAGTTCCGAAAGGGCATTTTCCCTTTAAAAGTACACTTGTCCATTAGACGCCTTAAGAAGCTTATTCCTTCCTGTCCTTTTCCGTAAGGGTTCATTCACAGAGCTTGGCATTGAGAAATTTGGAACACAAAATTAATTCTACAGCTTTTCATGTGCCTAATGAAAGCCATAAAGGTACGATAAGAAACTGAAGTGGAGGGAAAACAATCGCACCTTCCTAGATGGTAAGAAGGAAAACACTCAGAATAGTTTCTTTGAACCACAGCAGGACCTTATTCTTAAGGTCCTCCAATCGGGCTTAAAATTTTTTTAAAATTTATTTTTGACCATGGAATAATTATAGAGCAAATTATTTAAAATTGTATCCAGATTTCACATCAACACTCTTTAGTTTACTAATTAAATAAAGGCTGTGGCTTCAAATAACATCCCATCTGTTTGGCTGGTTGTAAGGATCTGGTGAGATACAGAATTCCAGTAGCTTGGATACAACAAGAAAGACATAAAAATCAATGAATCCAGAAATTCCTCACTTTCCTTCAAATTTTTGGGATGCCTTAAATGCCTTAAATGTGGAATCTGTTACTGCATGCCTCTTTTAGCTGAGTTGCATAGCTCATAGAAATATATGATAGACATTAGACAACAAAAGGCTTCGTCTAAAATGTGCACCTTCCTGAGCAGTAAACCACAGTTGGTCTGACATTCTTATATTTTTTTGTATTAGTGGGTTTTTTTTCTGTAGATACTGCTGCAGCATTATGATTTTTATGACCAACATGCCAATATAATTTCAAATTTTAATTTAGTCTATGGGTGTGCCAGCTCACTTACCCTTAGTCTTCAATTCTAATATTCTTGAGTAGTCCAAGGATCTTTTCTAAAAATTACTTTTGCTGTTTGCTTTGCACAAATTTTAGTATCCTTTTTTATCTTAAGTTTATATTGCTCTCAGTCTCTCAACTTTTAAAAATAACAATCACCCCCTAATAATTTATCTCCTGTTCTAGTGCTGTAACCCTCACTTGCTGGGAGTCCTTTTATTCCTTTTATTGCCTTCCACCTCATTCTCCTACCCTCTGTCGTGTGGACTGTGTGTTTTGCAGTAATCCTTTAAATAAGCTATTTTTCCTTCTCTTTCATATTGGAGAAACCCATTAAAAACCAGATTGGGGCACTTAGGCACCACATCTTAAAAAAGTCCTATGACTTACCTGTTGACTTTGTTTAATATGAAATTCTGTCCAGAAATATATTTAGCTTGTTGTAGTCTCCAGTAAGAGTTGGCTAAGAAATCCATGCAGTAAAATCATCCTTCCCATTTTCAAATATATGACTCAAAATTATCTCTTGTTACCTCATGCAAAAATCTGCACTAGTAATTCAGACTCTGACCTAATCACTAATTTTATTTTTTAACTTCTTGGTAAAATTATATATTCTCATAATGTTCTAACATAAAGACCATGCTTATTAAAATAAAAAAAATACTTGCTTTTATCAAAGTACTCAAAGGCATTATAAAATATTAAATGAAACTAGTTAAAGCTTGTGGCACTTTGTCTAATAAATTTTACATGACAGAGACCAAGGGAAAAAAAACATACAATTGTAAACTAAATAAACAAAATTAATTAGTAACTTCTCAACAAACAAGTATGTTTATGCAAGAGCATTGTTACCTACCAATGTGCAGAATAATATCTGGATGAAGATAATTTATGGTGGTGCCTTTCAGAGAGCCCAATTATCTTGTAACTAATACAACATGGGATAAAATTAATCCGTCCTTAACTACAGTGAGAAAATTCAAGAGCCTTGGTTTCATAGACTTAATTTCTAAGCAGACAAATTGCTGAAATAGTGCCGCAGAATAAGAGAACAAGAGAAAATGCTACAGATGCTCCAAGTCACAGCATTTGTTATTAAACATCAGTTACTGTGAAAATGTGGTTTCCATCTGGGGTATGCTATATGGAATTTATACAAACCATGTATTACTAGATCTCACATGGCACTAAACTCAAACTACAACTTCCATAATGGAATACGTGAGGAAATTGCTGGTGTTACGGGGTTGGCTTAAAACGAAAAGACCTTTATTAGTTAGGTGATTTTCCCTCCCGGCTGTAGTGCATGCCACTTCTGTAGGAGGGCTCTTGGGCTCATTCAGACTTTGGTGTTTAAGAGTGAGATATTTGGAGGTCTATTTATAGGATAATTTTGGTAACTAAGTGGCAATAATTCTCTGAAGTTAGATTTTTGGGCCTATTACTCTTAATACAGTTGTCACATTGAGTTTACCTATTTATCACTAGACAGATATTTGGATTTCATGTGACTGATTATAAAAACTATATTTGGAGAAATTGGTTAAATAATAGAAGATGATGATACCCTCAAAGATAAATGTGTTAAGTAGGGAAGAAAGCAAAGCAAGGTCAGAGCTTAATAGAGAATTAGATATATTGGAGAAAAAAAGAACATTGATATTTGCAAAAGAGAAAGGTGCTGTTTCTATAGTGTACTTAAATCCTTTGAGTGTGCCTGGTAGATAAATTGGATTGTAGGATATAATTTATGTAAATAGTCCTACCAACATACAGTGTGAGTAGAGTCGTGTTATGGAATCAACTCTGTTTAGGGGAGAAATACTAATCAGAAATTGCCTCTGTTAGAAACATAAAGAGAAAATTTAAGTAGCATAGTTTAATAAATAATGACAGCAAATTTGAGTGGATTAGTACACATTATTTCTTGCTAAATAGCCTATAGCAGGACTAAGTTCAGCATGTGATAAAAGCAGTTTTAATATATTTGATATCCAGTGAGATTCTGACTTTGGTTACTGACTTTGGGATATATTTTTGGTAATTTGGAACAGATCAAATGAAGAATCATTTTTTTTCATTTGCATATTAGGTGTTTTCTTTGTCGTGTGGTTCTTGTTATAGACATCACATAAATAAATATCTCTTAGTTTGCAAACTGCTGTATTGAGATCTGTATCAGAATCATTGTTATAGTGATGTTTGAGATACGATATTTCAGAATAGTTTATTTTTCAAGAGACAGGGAGGGAAGGAAAAAAAGAGGGAGAAAAACATGGATGTGAAAGAGAAATAGCAATTAGTTGCCTTCTTGCGTGCCCCACCAGGGACTGAACTTGCAACCCAGGCATGTGCCCCCACTGGGAATTGAACTGGCGACCTTTTCAACTGAGCCACACCAGTCAGGGCTTATTTCAGAATATTTTAATAATTCCTAAGCAGATAACAATGGAGATGAAAATTGTCCTAGAAAATAGTGACGTTGTATAAAACTGGTGAATAGTTTTCATTGGGAACAAACCGTGAATATATTGAAGTAAAAATAACTGGAAAATAGAGCCATAGCACTATGAAGAAAAAATTATTTGTGGTAGTGGGTAGCCATGGAATTTCCAGTTAGAAATGTTTAAAACAGAAGAGGCTCTTCTTGAGAGGAAAATAAAGTGAGATTTTAGTTATTGTAGCACAAGGCTTTAGTGTAGCCATAATGAAGCAAGATAATAGGGCTTTTAATCTGCTGTCTTTCTAGTTAAGGCTCAATAATAATTTTACACATGCCCTTGTTCATTCGTGCACTGGAACAGAACCAGAACCCTGGTTTTCTACTTTGGTACAGGGCCATTGTGTTTCAGTAAATAAAGAGTTTTTCCTTCTCTTAGACATCTAAACAATGGCAGTAACCTATAACTAACTGCTATTCGTTATGTTGCACAGGCAAATTGTGCAGAAAATTATGGATAATTTTAAAAAGATGAAATACAGGTGGCTCATCTAAAACAGACTCCAATTAAAACCACATTGTATTAAGTAGAGCCTGCTTTAGATAGACTCCTCTTCATGCTAAATATGAGTGAAGCAACAATTTTAGATATAATAGCTGGTATCTGGATTTTAATGTGATCAGCTCTCATGTTTTAGGGCCCAGATATTACCAGCTGGTATTAAGAAACCTGCCCTTCTATAAAACTTGATTATTTTGTTTTCCCCAAAGGTATTACATTAAGAATTATTGAGAAAGTGGCTTTTATGGGATATAGACTTTTGCATAAAAATTGGTACTAAAATTTGACTAGTGTCAAAACTTGCATCACAATGTTTTATCTGGTATCTTATGAATTAAATGCATGAAATTAGGCCCTCAGATTGTGTCGCAAAGATACAGTAACACATGCCCACTCTAATTACTGAGCAAAGGTATGGCTTAGTCCTTAGTGTGTACGTTACCTGTGCTGTGACTTACATGAAATGGTTGTAACTGTTTTCTTGTCAAGAGAATAATTTTTCCAAGGTTTGGTTGGTCCAATACATTAATAACTGCAATTAGCAATGCCTCGACAAATTGTTTTCTTTGATTATGACTTTATCAGTTTGGCAAAATGTGACAGATAAAATGATTTGGGAACATTGTGCTTTTACGTGTGCAGATTCTTTTTATCTTTGTCTTTCTTTGCTTTAAGGCTCCAAAAGACAGAGAGGGCCATGCCAATTTCTTTCTTTTTTTTTTTTTGCTTTTGCTTTAAAGAAGTTACTACTAACTGAAGGATCCACAGAAATAATCAAGGTGCAAGGAGCCACTATTGTTTGTTCTAGAAAGTGCATAAAGTGGTGCCAGGCACATAGAGGGTGTTTGATAAATGGTTTTTTGAAAGAAAAAGAAGAAGGGGGGACTAGTTGTATCCTCTTGCACCCTTCCCCTGCCAGAAATGACAAGGATGGTCCTGGCTCTTTGGGAGAATGGAGCTGTGGAGCTTGAGCGTTTCCTACTGTTTAATTAGATGAAGGGAAGGTTGGAAGCTCTTTAAAGGGACAGACAGCATCCTCTGTGATTGGACCCTGCCTCTTCCTCTCGCCTCCACTCTTGTCTTGCCTCAACCTCGATGCCCTGACAACACAGATCACGTTGTAGTTCTCTGCTAATCCCGTGCTGTTTCCCATCATCGAGCATTCTCCCATGTTGTCTCTCTTCTTCCCTATTCCTAATCCTACCTTTTTGGCTACTAAACATGTTGTTTTTAAGTTTCATTAGTTCTGCCCTTTTTCAGAAGTCTTTTCAGAGCCCAAGATGAGTTAGTGACCCTGTGCTATTTCCCTAAAGTGTTCTCTGTGGATTTCTAATCATCTAGAAAGTGTGTTAAAATACTAGATTGTCTAGGACAATCTAGAAAGTGTGTTAAAATACTTGTATTTTGTCCTGCAGTAGATGGTTTTTGATGTCAAAAGCTCAAATAGCCTCTTTGTACAGGCATTAAAACCCAAACATGGACACAGTGCTAGGCCATGTTTACCAGTAAATCCTCCCAATTACTGTGTATGATTCTAAGTTATATATACAAGAATATAGTTGTTAATCTAGTTATTTCTGCCATGTTTAAACCTGGATAAGCATATTTTACAGATTTGTGCTGTTGTATTTATCCTGTTATGGTATCACACACTACCAAAGCCCCTGGATTGTGTTCTGCAAAGCAGCTGCTGTGTTAGGGCATGAAGGAAGGTGTTTCAGTGGTGGGCATGGCTTTTATTTTATGGGAGTGCTTTGGCAATTAGAAGTGCTATTTAAAGGTATTATTTTTATTAGAAAGGTGAAGATTTAGATCTATGGTTCATTAATTTTGTAAAGTTTGAATTAACAAAGCCTAGTTTGTAGCTCAAGTGATGGAGGTATAATCTTGGAAAACGGGGAAGGGCATAAGTAAATTCAGTACTTGTCTTCAGATTTAAAAAAATATATATACACACAAATGAAAAAAGTAGGTTTTAAATAATTTTGAGAAAAATTTTGCATGGTACTTAGCGTTTTCAAGTGTAATTACTAGTCAAGGCCAGAAATGTAGTTACTAGATTTCTTAGTAAGCAAATTTATTGCATTGGGAAAAAATCCCCTCTGAACTTATTTTCCTTATATGTGATTTATGTATAATAAATAAAATGTAGACAATGGAGTTTAACAACAATAAAACCATTGCCAATAGCTGTATTCACACAGGTGTTAATCATTTTAGGGTATTTTCTCTTTTCTGTTCTTTTTCTTGTATTCATTTTAAAAATCGAAATAAGATTATACTGTGTATACTGCTTCATGAGCTGCTTTATGAATATCAATATGTTGTTACTGTCTTTCCCTGTCATTAAATTAATTACTGTGCATTTTAATGATTTCACAGTAATTTGATTATAAGATTGGCTCAACCGTATTAGCTCTTTCTTGATAGATTTCACTGTGTAATTTCATTATCTAATTTTGGATATTTTTCTTCCTAGACTAGCATTCTATATGAAATTTAATATAAACTGAGAGTTCTACAAAGTAGCCATTTGCCAAGGGTGTCCAACCCACGGCCTGTGGGCTGCATGTGGCCCAGGATGGCTATGAATGAGGCCCAACACAAAATTGTAAATTTACTTAAAAATTTTGAGATTTTTTTGTGATTACATATCACAGTGCATTTAATGTGTGGCCCAAGACAGCCCTTCTTTCAGTGTGTCCTAGAGACGCCGAAAGGTTCAACACACCTGCATGTCTTATTTCTTCATCAGTGTACTATTTTTCAAACCCATGTCTAACTGAATATTTGAAAAGTCTTGTGCTTCATGTTCATCATTTGCTATTTTCCCATTACTATTGGTGTTCTCAACGATACTCTTCTGTGTGGCTTGATCCAGCCATACGGGTGGATGACTTCTGGACTCACCCAAAACACTTACTTGCCTTAGACCAGCCAAAGCCTGAACTCCCCTGAATACACACACAACACCGCAGGAGCCAAGGTTTTCTCTATTATTGTAGTGAATCTTCTGACCATTGCTAAAGTGTTACATTGGTGACAATGTCATTAAAAACAAAATTATTCACAGAACTGTGGCATAAGCACAAAGAAAAGATGTGTTAATATGACTTTTGGATTAGAATTTTGCTGAATGGAACATCTTTACAGCATAACCTTAGAATAGTGTGTTTGGCTAAAAGAGGTGATAAAGGCAAACATTAAAAGCAAGAACTTTTCTGTTAAGTCCTTACATATGCCTTCCTTATATTTAAAACACTTGTCAATAAAAAGAGATAATTTTATCTGATTAAGACTTTGGAAAAGCTCAGATGACAACTGTGGGTATTTCCTTTTTGCAGAGCAAGCCTGAGATGGTACTTAGGCACTAATAAAAGCTACTGATCACTTAATGATGTTGGTAAAATTTTATTAGCTATTGCTTTCACACACTGTAAAGGTTAAAAAAATCCCACCATTTCCACGTACATTTCTGCACTAATGCTGCTGGACTTTTTTCCCCTTTAACAGTAATGTTTATCCATTTGAATGTTGTTCCGAAGAAAGGAAAAGTGCATTTGTATAAACATATCTAGGGCTTGCCAGAGAATTTTTCAGAATGCTCTGTGGTTGCAAATGAAGCCTATTGTATAAATGGCAAGTTTACGTTTTTATGGTAGCACCCGTGGCACGAGTTGATAATGTGCAAATTGTTCTGTGTGCGTGCTTTTGTGGGCCTGCCTGCAAGTTGCTGGATCTTGTGCTGTTCCTCCTCCTGCCGCCCCCTCCCTCGTTCAGATACATGGATATGCAGTCTTTGGTCCAGGCAAGCCCTGAAAGATGCAAATGGCATTCTCGGGTAGATGAGGGACAGAGGTGTATTCTTTTGATTCTACTTGACAAAGTGACAACCTTTCTGTAAACTCGTGTTCTTGAGTTTGTGGGTTTTCTCTCCACCTCTGTAACTTCTGAAACTTTCTTTAAACAAGATGGCTGGCACGTTCTGGGGACAGAGCGGAGACGCAGAACAGAGACAAAGCTGCCCTGAGAAGGCAGACACACTTATATTGCTTGTGGTTTTTCAGTACAGCTGCTTTCAGATGGGCCGGCTTGTTCTGTGCTGGTTCCACTGCCAAAGCAAGACTGTCACACAGCTGGTAGTACTTACTGTACTTGCGGGAAAGTATGTGATTCATTAGTTGGAACCGTATGTTTTTCACCAGTTCTGGTCATGTTTTTGTTAGGATGTGGTAAAAACATAAGCAGGGGGTGAAGGGACAATGGAAACATGTGACTTGTTAAAGATTGGCCCCAGCCCATTATTAGCTAAATTGTACACCATAAAATGTCCTCTGTACCTCATAAGACAAATGACTTAATTTTTTATTCCTCAGTTGAGGTCATTTAGTCGTAAGTAGTAAAAATTATCAACACTGAGCTCTTTCTCTCTTTCTCTTTTCTGTAAAGTATTATGATCTGTTTAAACCCCAAATTATAATATGAAGAGAAGTCATGCAAGTAAAAGACATTAATTTGCTGAAAAATGCCCATGACGGGTGAAGAACTTTAACTGGAGTGAACTCTTGCTACTGATAAAATATGAGTATGGTGTTACAGCTAATAAGAAACACTTCCAGTACTAGAGGGTGTGAGGAGAACGGTAAATGGGAGTTCCTTTGTCTACACATGATGGAGCAGACTGAAGTTGTATGGTTGGAAGGATGAGGGACTTGTTTTTCTCGCCGCTTTGGTGTCGCTAATGGTCTTGCATCATGATACCTGAAATGATCAGTCCTGACATTGTGCAGAATTGTTGGTGTGAGCTGCATTGAATATTGGCCTATGATCAGGTAGTTTTTGAGCTTCCGAATATTTTACAACTGCACAGGCCTAACCATATTTTTTGGAAAATGAATGCCATCTCTGCTCTGTTGTATTCTCTTTATGTAAGTATTTGCTTTCCTCCTTGATTCAAACTCTAGTGATGCTTTTCTTTTGTCCCTACCCCCATAACCTACTGTTGAGATATGTGACATTTTTGAAGTCTGTTTTTCAGCTGTTCCCTTTTAAAAGCGTTTTGTGCCATTCATGCCTCAGCACATATACTCCTGCAGTTGCTGGACTCTGCAGAATTAGAACCAGGTCTGTCTCTGACAATTAGCTCAACTGGCTGCAGCATAAATAAAGGAATGCGCTCAGGGGCTGTAGTCTGTGACACGGTTTAACAGAGCGTAAAAAGGTGCATCTGTTCCATGCCCAGATTCAGTCGCCTCACTGTCACCGGGAAGCTATCGGCACAGAGACATGCCTGCGCTGTTTGGTAAACAAGCGGCAGGTATTAAATTAACCACTCTGTGAGTGTGCAAAAGTGCTGCTTTATTAAAAGCTCTGCTATCTCAGCTCACTGCTGGGTCACAAGCAGTCGCTAGAGTATCTATTAAGATGACTCATGGCATAGAATACTTCAGCATTCTGTCCTCACTTCCAGAGAGGACCATTGACCTTTGACGGTCTGATTGAGGGTGGGGAGAGGAAGGAGAGAGAAAACAGAAGGCAGGATGTATGTATATGTATGTGTTTGCCTTTTACAGTCAGTAGCTAAGCAAGAAGGCAGTGAACACTGAGCCAGCCTAGAGCCAGGTTTTAGTTTAAATTGCACAGTGGAATCTACTACCAAATTGTAACCAGGTTTTTGTTTGTGTTTGTTTTGCCTGCCTTTCTCCCTCACCCTCCTATGCCTTCTACTGATTCGAGATCTGAAATTATGAGGGGTTACTGTGTGAGCAAAAGTTACTCTCTGCCTGTCTTGGGTACACAATAAACATATTACACTTGCAGATGCAATTATACTTACGTTATTTAAGCATTTATTTGTCTTTGCATTCATATTTTTAATGAAAAAACACTTTTTTGCTTTCATTTAGCACTTTAATAATTTTTGAAGTTTGTCTTCGTTCCATTTTCAAGAATGCTTTACAGAGAGTTATGTGTAGTTGCATATATTGACATGTTGATATGTTCTTTGTTTTCATGGTCTTAGAATCGTTTCGGGCAAACTGTTTAGGTCTGTTGGCAAACATAACAAGGTAATTTTCAGTATATACATCTGTGCAAAACAGACTGTTATTTCTGAAATTTTCCTGTTTCCCTCCTGGTTGTGTTTCTTTTTAGGGCCCCAACTAGCTCCTCATCCATTAGAAGATGAGGTAATGCCGATGGGATCTAGCCCCACACAGCCTGAATTAAAATGATTCCAGTTGGTGATACTTGAATGTGAATGACCAGAAGGTGTGATGCATTCAACACTGTACTGAAGTGCTCACCTTGGAAATCTCTAATCTCTCTCCTGGTTACAGAGGCCCTTCGGTCCTCATACTGCAGATCTTAGCGCCACACCTGCATTCCTGCTGTCCAGTCTCATTTTGTATTGCTTGCTGTCTTTCTATAGTGATGTCTGGGTAGAGGAGTGATGTGCAAGGGAAATGAGAAGGTGGAGAGGAAGCATCATTTCTTATTGTTTGCTTAGAAGGAGAGGATTGGACAGGAAAGTATTCCACTATCTAGAGAGTGGTGATGCCTCAGAATCTCTTCATCTTTGTAACATTGTTGCTGTATGAAGTTTAATAAACCAGCTGTGCAGCTTTTTAAAAGCCAATGGATCCTATTTTTCATTTGCTTTCCACCCCCTTTGCTCTGAGCTTTCAGTCCCTATTTCCTTATTTTGTACCCCCTCCCCCCTTTCTTTATCTCAGGGGAGTTCCCTGAGTAGCAAGACTGAAAAAGAGCCGAGGTTTATGTTAGAAGAAATTAAGGTTAATGATCATTGGCTCATTTTCATATTCTGTGGGTGTGGATGGAGGAGTAATCAGTGCAGGTGGCCCTGCCAGTTGGGAGTTTTTCTTTGTCATCAAGAAAATAAGGAGAGTGCAGGGATTGAATTACCACAACTATTTCAGGACTAAACATATTTCATTTCCCGATCGGGTCTGGTTTAAGGACACAAAGCTGACATTAATTTTACCCAAAGAAAGCACGGCATTTTTTTTTCTTGTTGTATAATTTGACTGAATGCATAGGGTGGATGCATGTTCAAATTTAATTCTAGTATAATCTTACAAATAATACTCTGAAAAGCAAAGGGGTTTTGATTCAGTTTGACAGTTTATGTTTCTGTGCCCAATTACCACTTAGTTATTGAATGTTAAATAGCTGCTTTCTAAAATGTGCACTCGGACTATACCAGTTGGCTTCCCAGCTGCCTGCTATTACAAGCGAGGTACTCCCTTCTAACTTTTTAAAGGATGTACACATTTAAAGGAGTTATGTTCAGCTAGCAAAGGAAGTGGGGGATTTCGTTAGGAAGTGCTTGCTGGCCTTGAAAAACTATCTTGTGCGCATTCTAATTTCAGCCACATAAAAACCATTTATAAAGAAATATTTGTTGGATTTAAAGAAAAATATAAGTGCCCAAATAAACTAGGGAAATAGCTATTGCTTTTGAAGAAAAAGTATAATTTCTATTTGGATCCTTTCTTTAGAGTTTGTATGTGTTTTTAATACCACTAATGTACCTTTCTACAAGTGAAGTATTCTGACTGAAAAACATGGAAAAGGGAGATTGAAAAGTGCCCAGAGACAGCAGAAGTCATTGAGGAAGAGTGTCAGTGCTAGCCATGCATGGGAGGTTTTGCTTTCTTAGCAGAACACAACAGACCACTTTAGTGACCTGATTTGTTTTTAAAGCACAAGGTTTGTTTGGCTGTTACAGTGTGAGTATAATATTAATGATACTAATGTAAAATTAACTTTTATGTTGTGTGAGCACTTTTTGTTGCCTCCTTCTTTAAAATTACAGGTATTTCTTTGTGCATATATCTAGCTCTGTTGCCATAGTGAGCATTTATATAACTAAAAACCACAGAGTTTGGTATATAGTCAGGTAGCGATGCTAGTTTATGTCTGGCAAGCACACGTAAAGGTGGGTTTGGGTTTTGATATTTCTGTGGTATGAGTCCACATGCAACTGAATATTCATTATATGCCCATTAATATGAATACTTTGTCTGGATTATTAATAACACATGAAGAGACCATTACTAAACAT
This sequence comes from Micronycteris hirsuta, assembly GCA_004026765.1. NCBI lineage: Eukaryota > Metazoa > Chordata > Mammalia > Chiroptera > Phyllostomidae > Micronycteris > Micronycteris hirsuta. The sequence continues at coordinate 166,511 of PVJI01000044.1, forward strand.
TCAGAGGGCAAGAATGTTTTAGTGGTTTCTGGAAGTTCTTTGCTGTGAAGAAATAAGATTTTTAAAAACGTGATAGTTCAGAGTTTTAAGTAGCATTTTAAAGATATTTTTAAAAAGATACTTGGTAAATCTCAAGAAATTGTCTTTTAAGCTAGTAAAACTAATTATTGAATGAAATGAACAGATGATCTTTTGAAATCCATGTGATTTCCAAGTTGAACATTTAAGCAGATTGTTATTTGTTTAAAGTTACATTAAACAAAGGTACAAAAATACCCAATAAACCATTTGTCAAGGTAATATCCCTCCCTGCTTTTTGCTTTGCTCTTTATTGAATTCTTTTTGCCTTGCCCACTACTGATAGAGTTCAAAACTAGCCTTATTTTGATTTTCTCAAAGACTTTTGGTAAGAGCTATTCCTGTTGTGACCCGCACACATCTGGTATTAGCCAAGAATAGAGCAGCTATGAATTGACTCCGCCTCATTCTAATATTTATCTGTTAGGCATTAGGAATATTTATAAAGGCAGATAATTGAAACTCATGTTTTACTTGCATATAAGTTAGGTTCTTAAAATCAATTATACATTCAGACTGTAACACTAAAATTTTAAAATAGTCCTCTAATCGTTTCGCAGTGTATACAGTTGCTTAAGTAAGCCATTCGGATGGCTTACTTTCTTGCAGACTCCGTAGCTTTGGCCATGGCTTTCTCTCCCTTCACTTACACCTACCTGCCAGTGCCCTTCGCTTTTATATTTTCTTTCAAAAATTCCCAGATTGTATGCTTTCCTCCTGTTGGGTACATAAAATGTAACATTCATTGATAGCTCTTTTCTTCTAACTATATGTTAGAATTTAAAACTCATGATGCCAGGGAATAATTCTATTTGGTAAAATACGCTGCTCTCTTTCTCTGCCGGTTTCTAACTCCTGAATCTTGTATGCCACACTTTCAATTTATTATGGCTGACCTGACTACTATTTCTATCTCATTTACTGGAATATATCCATCAATAAGGGGTGAGTCTATGTGTTTTACATATACAACAACATATTCCAACAAGGCTTTCAGTGAGCCAGGATGTGAGGGTTAGTTTTACCATCATTTTGGTAAAAATACACATATTAAACCAATACCGAGTTTCTGCCCTGCATTTAGTCTCCTCCTGTTTTCCATTTCCTTTCTCCAATTCAGGCAGCAAACTGATTCAAATCCTCAACATAACCTGTAAAATAAAATGTTTCTTTCTGTCAAGGAACTTATTGTTCATCATTCCTAAATAGTAGAGAAATAATAGTGTGGAACTACATATTTTAAAGTGTCACCTGAAGTTATTTTTCTTTGGTTGCCTCATCCTTAGTCCTGTTATAATCACATAACATGGACGGTCCAAGTTGTGGGAGCAATAGGCTCCTAAAAATACCCTCTTCTGGGCCTGGCCACCCAAGAGCTGTGTGAGGAGGTGTTTCATAAATTATCACAAAGTTAGCAATGACTGATGTGATCTGTACAGCTAGTGCTTCAAAAATTGGGCCTCTAAAAGGTATCAACCACACCTTGCAATTTAAAATATATTCCTTCTGATTTAGTGAAACAAATCATGAAAGCTTTTTTAGGGGATATCTGCTTTGTAGCCTTCTTACCAAAGTGAATTAAAATCAAATGTACTTCTGATGGTGAGCTTGAATCCACAAAACAAACAATTCAGTTCATTGTTTTATAAATCCATAGCCATCCAGGGTATAGGTAGATTTATACATCACTAGAGTTACCAGTCACTGATGGAACTCACATGACTACTAAGTTTGCCTACATTATGTAAATTCTTCCAAAAAACTTTAGTTAAATACATCATCAGAGGGAGCTGTAGGTTGGTTCTTAAATTAATTAAATAATGACTAATCCTGTTTTGCTATTGTTTGCTCATTCCTGCTTTTTTAGAGCAGGTACAAATGAAAATGGACCATAGATTTTAGGAAGGAAATTCTGAAAAATAGCTGAATAAAATTTTATAAATTTAGGAGCTATAAAATTTGGAGTCTGTATCCTTGATTTTCATCACTCTCACTTGGAAGTGAGGCTTAGAAGGTTAAGAAAAAGGCCATGATCAAATAACCAACAACAGACTGAAGTGGACAAGTGTTGTGGTGTCTAGAGCAGCTATTCAATGGAAATACAGGCATTACATGCAATTTAGAATTTTCTAGTAGTCACGCTGCGGAAGTAAAAAGAAGCAGGTAAAGTTGATTTTAACGCATATTATATAACCCAGTGTGTCAAAAATTATCATTCCCACATATAATAGATGTAAAAATATGTATTCAACATGAATATTTATCAAGATGTTTAACATTTTTCTTTTCCTACTGAGTCTTCAGAATTTATTGCCTGCTGTACACTTACAGCACATTGCAACGTGGACTGGCCACGTTTCAAGTCCTCAGTACCACACGTGGCTAGTGGCTGCCATATTCAATGGCATAGGTTTAGACAACAGTCCAGTTTTCTTTCCAACACAGCAGTGAAATAGCTTTCAAAGGGTTGACTTGGATTTTTAAAGTTCAGATTTGGGTTAATATAGGAGAGCTGGTGACTCTGATATACAAGTGAAACGTAACTGAACCTTAGGTTAAAAAGCCTTTGTTAGAAGGACATTTGTTCAGGAATCATCTTTCTGACCAGCATTTTTGATTCTGTGGTAAATGCTTAGTAATACCTCAAACAAGTAAATATTTTCCAGTTATTCGTTGAGTTTCTTCCTTTCTCATTTTTCCCTCTGTGAAGCCGTGCTGTCTCGGTTTGCTAACCACAGACACATTACAGGCAGTGTTATGGGAGAAGATAATGTCTCCCTTCGTTTCTCCTTTTGGAGGTTGGAGGCAATATAGCCTGGCGCTGCCCGGAGCTGAGGCTGTGCGCCATCTGTGTAAGGAATTCATTCACAATCCCAGACAAAAGAAATTGGCAAAGTCTTCCCTCTGTCTGTTCTCCAGATCCTCAAGATAGCCATAAAACACCTGGACAAAATCAGCAGGTGATGGCAAGGGAAAGAGAATGATCAGTCACAGGCGTTGTTGAATCCTTTGAACATTACTTATGGCCTGGACATTGCTGTCACCAGGCACAGTTTGATCTTGGGTAAGTTTTCTGGAAGAGCTTCATTCCCTGGCTCTGTGACAACAGCAGAACCAGATAACACTGCGGATAGGAGAGAGAAGAGGAAAGCCGAGGCTTCCCTGACTTACGGTATAGCAGTTCCAGGTGGTGTTACCTACACGTATGTAAGCACATCCTATGGAAATAAGTCATATCACCAGATGCATTCAGTGTGCTGTTTAATCAGTGTTCTTACTGTAAACTGGCTAGAGGAGTTAAAATATTCTCTCATCTACTTATAATAATTCATAACTATTTTCAGGATATAGCTGCTTGATTGGCATAGTTCATTTGCTGTGTTTTTAAATGTACTTTAAGATCTGTTTTCTAAACTTACACTGGAAAAGGAGAGGCGGCATTTTGTTATTCATAGGCTTAAAATTTTTTTTTAAAGATCTCCACACACATACTCACTCATTTCCACACAACTTGTGCACCTAGGACTTTTTTTTTTTTTTAAGAATAAGGTAACGTAATGCAAAAACTCTCAAAAAAGCCACCTAAGTTTATCTTTTCAACGTACTCGTTTTGTGTCACGTGGCTTATTTCCATGTCTTTCATTTTCACGATGTATCCACAAGATTCAGCAGATAATAAGGCATCATTTGGACTACCTGAACTTTCTATGACAATGTTATGTGCGAGCTCAATTGCATATCATGGAGTCTGGTAGGGAAAGGATACACTTTTAATGGGCCAGATATTTACCTATAAAGAAATGGCACTTTTGCCAGTAGAAGCTCTGAGTAAAGTCTTGTAGCTGTTACTCCTTCATGGGGTAGTTAGAGTTTAATACAGTGGTGTTTAGCTTTGTCCCTTTTAAGCTATGATCTCTATTTCCAGGGAGAGGGCTAAACCAAAGCAGACGCTGCATTATTTAATTCAGAATTATCTTCTCTCCCTTTGGCTCTGTCTACAAATGTAACCCTTTTTCATATAAATGGCGTCAAGCTTCATTGAATTTAGCTCTGTCTTGTTAAGTACATTAACGCTGTGTTCTGTCATTCATTACATGAGAATTAGTTGTCTATTACAAAGTGGAGGTTTTTTGTTTGGAGGCTGATCTGCAGGGGAAGAAGAAGGCGGCCACACATGGCACAATTTCCTGAGTGCAGTGAACACTGGACTTGTTTATTTGTGACTTGTACACCACTGAACACATCCTGCAACAGGCTGATTCTGTCAATGGGAGGCCCACCTTATTTTAAGCAAGTCCTGAAAGAGAAGAACATTTATCAGCCACCTTCCTTTTTGAAAATCCCGTTTGCCCTATGTATTTGTCACTTTTTTTTTAAGTGATCTATACAGCGTCCTTAGAGTATGTTACAGAAAGTGTTAATATCTTAGAGCAGCAGTAATAATAATCCTTTTACTCAGGATAATCATGTGCTAATCCTCTGGTAAGTCAGAAGTATTAGATCATTTGAAATTCATTGTGTCAGCTCAGTTGAAATAACTGGTATGGTGCTATAAACATTTAGAGAAAGGGAGTCTTTGAACCCAAATAATAACGTCAAATAGTTTGTTAGTGTTACATGCTCATGTTTAAGGGTTTCATAAGATCGACCCATGGACAAGAGCATTTCAGTTTAGATCAGTGTGTAATATATTATTTTAACTGAAGGTTTATTTTTATTTTGTTATTTGGGGAAAGTTCTTTTCCTCTGGCACTTATGGACTGGATTTTTATGTTACAGTTTTCACCCTGCAATCACAGGGGGCTTGGTGTGCTGGAAGTGTTCTTTATTTGTTTTGGTTTTTGTTTGTTTTTGTTTTTTAAAGAAAATTCTTTGAGTTTTTCTAAAGCACTGAGTTGGGGTTGAATTTTCTCCTCGTTTCTTTCTTTCCTCTCACGGTCTTAGGATGGGCATTGGCGGTGTACACATTTAGTTTTCCATGAGCATTTTTACTGGGAGTTGTGTTTCATCTCCAACCCAGCCCTCACCAGAGCCACCACTTCCTTTGAATTTTTGTAATTACGTGAATTATTCTCTTTCCCTCCCTTATTCTAAGTCCCTTCTTCCTTCCATCGTTGATCAACCTCTGGAGAGATTCTTTGTTTTAGTGATCTTTGTGACTAAAATAATTGAACAATTGAAGCTCATGTAGAAGAAAGTAATACTCATTCTGTTTCTACCTCCTGTTCTCACTCCTTGCTTCAATCTGAACTTCGATTTGTAGTTTTGAAGAATTTGTAGATGCTTTAATCCTGGTGTTTATTAAGTATTATAATGTGAAATTCTTCTCCTCTTTTTTGGGGATTTAAATTTATAGACCCTTCCTACTGATTGCATTTTGTAAATAAGGAGAGAGCCCCGTACCTTATGTTGGCTGTCCTGTCTCAAGTCTTCCTGCTGGGTCATCCATGAACAGACTTTGTTTGGTAATGAAGGAATTCATATCAAAGAAAGCTTTTTCTATGCTATTATAGAATGAACTGAAATCTGTGTAAAATAACTCTAGAGCTTATATTTGGCCAGAGAGAAGAGAAGTTGTTAAATGCAATCTGAGTGTTTTTAGGCATGCCTCAGCTCAGAAACAAGGCAGCCAGATGGTCTGGTTTAAATCACAGAGACAATGCAGCCAGCCGGCAGACCCCTGCCATCTCAGAGGTCACGTGGCAGGGAAGGGTTGGTCATGACAGTCCCCAAGGCACTGGCCTCACTAATAGTGTAGCACTGCACTGAATATGGGGTTGGGAGTTATTGATATGAATTCCATCAAAAAAAGTCTGTTTAGAAGTATACATATTTTAGAATAGGTCTCCTTGAAAATCATTTTTGGTCACTGTAAAATGATACTTCACTTTAGAGATTAGTCCAGCATTGGTTTCACAAGTGTTAATGGGAAAGGGCCGCATGGCACACCGACAGAACGTGGATTCCAGAGCCAGGCTGCTTGCAGTTGAATCCTATTCTGACCCTTTGCAGCACCTACCATATTTTTCAGACTATAAGACACACTGGACCATCAGACGTACCTAGGTTTCAGAGGAGGAAAATAGGAAAAAAAAACTTTTGAAGCAAAAAATGTAGTAAAATATTTAATAACATAAATAACATAATATTTCACCAATGTTAATGTAAACAGCCAGGTAAGCTACTTAGACTATGACACACCTCCATTTTCATACCAAATTGGGGGGTGGGGGTGGGGGCTGAGTCTTATAGTCTGAAAAATACGGTACGTGGTATTGGAGAGGATACTGAAGTCTCTGAGTCCCAAGTTCCTCATCTGCGAAATGAGGATAATAACACCTAGGTCCTACATAGTTTAAATAAATTGTGGGGATTAAATGAATTTATAGTGCCTAAAACAGTGCCTGAAATAAATAAGCACTATCTGAGTTTGAGTAATAAAATAACACTGGGTCTGAGAACTGCTGATGATCCAGAGATACATGAAACCTAGGCCCTGGAACCTTCCCCTTTGTTAAGAGTGAAAGGTTTTAGTAATCTTTGTGCCTGCCTCAAACACCATGACATATGCACTGTGTACTTAGAGGCTCCTGTAGAGAACCTCAGATTCCCCCACTTAATTCATGGGTCAGACTTGGAGGTGCTGGCTCTAAAGGGTTCCATGGGGACTCCCTCGGGTGAGAGTGTGGCCTGAATGAACTCCACTTTGGTTTAGAAATGCGGCTGTTTTCATAGTCCTTCTTTATTGTGCTGCTTTGCTCTCTGTGAGTGATGCGTTCTTTCTGAAGCATAATGCAGTTTGTTATAGAACGATGTTTTCAGTTGCATTTTTAAAAACTAAACTGGTTAACTTTCAATTTACATCTTACCAAGAAGCTGTATCTGACCATCAATTTTAGCCCAAAAGTGGGTAACTCTTTTATTCTTGAAGTATTTTTGGAAGCTTTTACTTATTAATCCTGAAAACATCTGAGTGGATGTGTTATGCCTTCTTTCTTTTTCAGTTACGAATAAGTGCCTCATTTAGATTGCAATGCCTTCTAAATGGACTTGAAGATCAACTATAAAATTTAAATTTATCAATGATTATCATGCCCCCATATTAATTTTTATATTCTAAAATTTACTGTATGGTTGTCTTAAGTAGTACAGATTTGCCAACACTGTAAGCCTTTCACAGTTACCTGTTGTAATTCATGTAACTGGTATGTGTGGCAACACATAAGGGTTTCTCAAAGATATAATCATACATGCAGAAATGGAAACAAGGACAGAGTGGTTCAAATTGGGGAAAGAGCATGCTATGGATACTGGGGAGGGCTACTTAAGAAAATTTTCACATGTGTTCAGTCTTTTCAGCATGGTTGTGGAAACATAATTAACTGGTCATGGTTTCCACATTTGCCAATTTAATTGGAGTTATTTTGATGTAATGTGACTTGATGTAATGAACAATTGTGACTTACTGAGCTGGTCAGACTTGGTTTTGAATTCCACTATTTCTGTTGACCAGCTATAAAATTTTGGTTGAGTCATTCAGTCTCTTTTGTTTCCTACAGAGTAGTTTTCTAATCTGTAAAATGGAGGTGATGATAGTATCTATCTATCTTGCTTGGCTGTCATGAAAATTAAATTAATGAATGTGAAGTATTTACATGAATGCAAAGTATTTAGCCTAGTGCTGGCACATAGCAAGAGCTTGAGAAGTGTTAACTCTGAGATGGTGCGCTATAAGAATGTGTTAAGCAAAATGGTTAACTCAGTTGCTATATTACATACAAGTGGTCTCACCATTCACTCATTGTATCAGTAATGACGGATTCATTGTGTTGCATCCTCGCTCTTATAAGCATCTTCGTTGTGCTCAGCAGCAAACACTGCCTAGCTAGGGCATCATGGTGTATCTGCAGAGGTTTTTATGCAGGTGTGAAAAAACATGGTTTTAACTCCATAGCTCATGATAGTTAAGCTGTTTACATTAATGAGGTTGAGTTCTTTGGATTTTTCCTTCATGAAAAAAATAAAGTTTTCCAAGTGGTTTTGTTAGCTTTTTAAAGTAAAAGCATCCCAGTGAACTGCATTTGGTCCTGAAGCACATATATATTGATTGCCTACTCTGTGTTAGGTTCCATGCTGGAGTTTGGGATCCTGACATGAGTAATACACCATCCTTGCTAATGATAAGGTTACGCATTAATATTCTGCAAATATTTTCAAGTTTTGGTCAACAGCTAACTATTTCTATAAGTATATACTTTGAAATCTCAGGCTGTACCCCGATATTTTTGCATTTTTCTCTGAAGTTTGTGATAGTCAAATTGAACATGTTTGGGTTTCAGTCCCAATTATTAATTTCTGATGCTTTATAGGATGTGTAATTTGGTTTTGAGCCTTATTCCATTAGGGCTGGCTCTGGGGGCACATGAACCAGGAATCTGGATTTGTCTTCAATTTGTCTTTCTCTCTTTGGTGGTGATTTTCCATAAGGGTACTATTCTTCTCCCTCTTGTGGCTTTTACTTTTTTGTTAAGCCAAATGTCTCATGGTAACATCTAGACAATTTAAAATGTACAGTTTTTCTAGAATCTCAGACAACTCAGAAAATTTTGCAATCCTGTATGACATGTCCAAATGACAAGCATGCTTGTCACCATCTCTTCTTGGAAATCCTAAGGAATTGTCACAGTCTGCTCTGGTTAAAAAGGATTTCTCACTTAACATTGACTTGGTGGCTGTATATACAGGGGTGTAGGGGACGCTAAGTCATGGTGCCTCCCCTTTATATTTGCCTAGTGTCACTTAACTGAAAGGTAGTAAGGGGTACTGTTTGAACATACCCTAAGGAATTATAAAACACAAGCGAACAGCTCATCTGCTTTTCCAGAGGAGCACGAGTGTCTGTTCTCAGGAGCCTGAGCAGCAGGCGTGGAATGCTCCCCACCCTGCTGCCACCGCCAGTTTTGAATAACTTATGGTATTTGGGGCTGCCTTTCTTTGATTTTCCTTTTCTTTTTAACCTAAAATTTGTTAAAGAAATGTTTTTCTGGGTTCCACACACATAATGGAATCCTTTTTTGGCCTTAAAGGTACAGTATTAACTTAGCGGTCAGAGAATTTGCTGGTTTCTAATTATTTCTTTAACCTAGCACATTTTTCTTCCCTGTGTGCTCCACATTTTGAACTTGGAAAAGTACAGAGGATATATAGTCTTACTTAAACTAGTACAATAGATGTACAGCTCTACTAAATATATTATTCATATGCTTAGAAATTCTCAGTGTTCTTTGCGGTTTTCAAATTTAAAATAAAACTTGCTGGCTATACTTTATATTGGTCCAATTAATTTTTTCAGGCTACCTTTCTAATCTTCTGTCCCTAGGTATTCTTTTTTATAAAACTTTCCTGTTCTTTCAACAAGCGCATGCCTTTTTGCAACCACCAGCAGTACTTGTCCATTTCCCCCCCATCTTGGCTTGTTGAAATCAGTTATTTTCTCATAGTGCCAACAGTCCAGCACCATGCTGGTGTGTGTGTGTGTGTGTGGGTGGGAGGGTGGGGGTCATGGGGATGGTGGGCAGGACAGGGAGATGCCAAGTAAAAAAGACATGGTCTCTGACCTTGAGGACCTTCCAATCCAGTGCCTCTTGAAAGCCTATCCATATTCCAAACCACTTCCCTCACTAAGCCTTTTCTCATGACCTCAGAAGAAGTAGTCTCTGTCCCCTGAACCCGAAAGCATTCTGTTTATCTGTCTTTTGTCACATTGGTCACATTCTACTTTATGGTACTGTTCAGCTTTGTGTCCCTACTCAGTTACAGATTCCTCAAGGACATATTTATGTTTACAAGTCAGAGTTTATAATTGTGCATACTACATAGTAGTTATTTGATAAATGTTTAATGAATCAATGGGTTCACGAAAATAGAAATCTTGCTAAGAATTGGCAAGGGTATCTCATCATAATGTTTTGTACTTATTCAGCATGGTTGAGGAAATTTAATTTTCCCATCTTAGTCTGTTACAAGGAAGGAAAATAGAAATACAAATGCTTAGTTCTCTAAGTTTGATATGAAAAAGGTGGCTGGGGAAGGCCTGGGGGTAGCAGACTGCTTAACATGTACAGTATTATATCACAAGGCAGATACTTAATTTCAGGAAACAGCCTAATGAATATGAACACTTGGAAAATTAGTTGCCCATTCCATTAATTGTTTATTTGTGAATGAAAGGGGCTAGTCAGACTGGACAATTGCTTAGTTTCTGGAAATCGGTATGCTAAACTATGTCCAGATGTGGGGAGAAAGAACGACGTCCACATTTTATTGCATACAACACTTTGCACAATTCGCAATCTGAGCTTGGAGATTTTTTTTTTCTGCTTCTGTTTTCTAGCACTTCATTTTATTTTAGTGTTAGATCTCCATTCTCCTTTACACCTCCTGCAAATTAACTATTAAAATAATTAAAAGGAAACATTTACTAATGTGCTTTTATTGAAGTTCTGTGGTGTTGTTGGAAGAAAGAGGCTAGGTTATTTTTAGTATGGAGGAGCAATTTTTCTTCCTTGAGCCATTTTCACTGGGAAATACTTATTTGATAAATTTACACATGTAAGAATTTTGAAAATAGATATATAGTTGAGTTGAATCAACAATAGCTTCTTTACTCTGTGGGTAGAACCTTTAAAAATTGAGCATAGCAGTCGTTATTCAGAGAGCTTGGAAAACACGTTTAATGAAACTTGGGTGCCATTGCTTCACAATGCTGCTCTTACCACTTATTTATTGACTAAATGCTAATAAACTGTAGAATTCTTGCCTTAACAAAGTATGAAGTGAGACTTCTTTTTACCTTGAAAGTTTTTTAGTCTCATGCAATTATTTAAACAATAATTCTGGCATAACTCGAATGCTGTACTCCCTCACCTTCCCTGCAATAAGTGTCCCGAATCCCCTTCTTTGAAGCTTCTCGGAAACCTGGGTTTTGTTGGATAACAAGTCAAAAATAACATCAGATTGATGTCCGGGATTGTATTTTTAAATGTCACTTAAAAATAGCATTTGTGCCACAGTTCACTTTATAGTCATTTTCCAGGTAATTCACAATAATAGAAAAATCCTTCTGGCCCCACTGGAAAAACTGTCCAACAAGCCTTTCTCTTCATCTGCAACTTGTAGAGGAAACTCTGGCCAGACGCTTTGGTGACTAATTTAAAGTATGTGGCAGGACGATTGATAGCGACTCTCTTTTGTGTTGTGACAAATATATTTCGGCTGCAGTTTATTAACATAATTCAGCACAACCACAGACATATTGTCCATATTAGAGCATAGAATTAGAACCATTTTTTGCACATCACAGTCTTCTCTTGCTTGTACTTTTTTTTTTTTTGACAAGGATCTGGATAATTGCTTCAACAAATGAACTGCTGTGTTCAGTCTGTTTCTATAATTTCATAAATTGTTTTCATGCTAAAAGCAAGCAAGCTTTCACTGAGTTAACATAAAGAACCACAGTGTAATTACAGGAGCTGTATTATTAAAAAGTGTGACAGAAATGGCAACCTAACTGACAGCTACTTTCTCCTTGCCTTATCATAACAAATTAAATATCTCTTTTAAGTGCTGGTGAGCAACAGTGTCTGCTCTGTATACATCACCTTGGAAATGGGTATATAGTCACGACTAATTATTTTAAGTATGTATGTGACAGGGTGCCCTGGGAAAGGTGCCATGTACTTAGGATCTTCTAAATGCTGGCATTCTTGAACTCTGAAGCATGAAAAGGTGAAATACTTTGAATTAGAACAAGAAGTAAGCTTATCACAGAGTAGATGACTATTTAAAAACAGATAGAAACTGTTTTTTTGGGTGTATATTGTATCCTCCTCATTGATTCCATTTAAATTTTGTGGGGTAAACTACTCATACATACCTAATGCTGTTTCAGCTCACAGGTTCATATAACCCTGAAAAATTATAGCCATTTAAGTATTATGTTGGTTTCTCACAGGACTTCACCCCTTCAACCTCATATCTATAGTATACTTTTTCTTCTCATACATAAGTTGTTGGGAACCTCAGATTCCTTCTGGGGATATTTAGGAAAAGTGTTACTCATTGGTCATTCTTTTCAAGTTTTAGTGAATCTAATTACAGTCGTGTGTCTGGCAGGCATGAAAGCCATTAAATGAGCAAAGAGGGCTCCCAAATGCCACTCCATGAGTATAATTTAAAATGTCTCAGATTCAGCATATCTGTCTGCACTTGCGTTATTAGGTACATTCCCTTGTACTGTAATCCTTCTGGTTGTGGTTACATGGTGCGTTGAATCCTTTGCCACCCTTCCTCCTCCCTCGCGGCTGCCCTGTGTGATATCTGTATTATGTTGCAAGGCCTTTCCTGTAGAATGGCTGGGGATATATGTTATGTTTACCCATAACATGTGTGAGATATAAATGATTTGTTATTTAGGGATAAAATAGAGGTGACTCACCTTCTGACGAGTTTGTAATCCTCAGACAAAAGACAATTGAGTGGGAAGCAGAGAACAATAAGAACAAAGCAAAGTCAAATCTATTTTTTTCTACCTCTTAACTCAGGACTGAGGACAATGAGTCCCAGGGAGCAAGGGAAATGGTGAGACTAGAAGGAAGGCCCTGAAAGGGATTCAAGACTTAACGGCGAAATGAGTGGAGGGGAAGAGGGAACACTGCCGCTACAAAGAAAAAGAACCTCACTCTTTCTGGGAGTCCTACAGAAAAGACTTTTCTTTAGATGTGCACTCACTTCTGTATCCTTATATTTAGCTTGTCTTCCAGGTGAGTTCCAGACTTTTCCCTTGGAGGAACAAAAGCTTCCTTTCACCTTTGGCTCCTACTTCAGTTCTTCCCAGTGAAGCTGTCTCCAGAAGATGGGTTAGGGATACACCATCTCTGTGCATCGTAGCATCCTGTGTTTATACCTACTCTAGTTTAAATCGCTAATTTACTTACCTTGCCAACTAAGCTTCTTGAGGATATTGTCTTACGGTACAGTATCTTCATCCATAGTTCCTGGCACAGAGTAGGCACTCAGAAACTATTTGTTGCACTAATTACTTCATTTTTTGCAACTTTGCTAGAAAAGCTCTTTGAGCCCCTGAATAGTGTCTCTGAAAGACCCGGATGCCATTTCCTCCAGCCTAGTCAGGGATCAGAGTTGGCCAGCCTTCTACATCAAGCAGCCTTCCCTTCAAACAGCCTGTGCTGAGCATCTTCTACAGGGTGGTGTTCTGAGCCTCCCAAAACCCAATGTTTTTTTCTGTTCAGGAGACTAAATTTAGGTTGGAGAAGTATGATATTTAAGAAGTGTAAGCATATAATAACAACAAGTAAATTACTATAAAATGTGGAAGCCCAGAGCTTGGAGCATAATCCAACTTATGCGTGTCAGGGAAAAGGAAGTGTAGAGTTTGATGTTCTCCTGTTTCAAGTTCACATGCCAGTGAATGATAGATCGGAAGTAGCACCTAAGGTTTTTGGGTCTCTCTGGCAACCTCTTCCTGTCAGATTCTCTTTTTACCACATGTGCTTATGTAGTAAGTGGTAAGGGCATATTTAAATGTATATAAACTGTTTGTCTGGAAGCTGTACATTATTTATGTCAGAAATTTATTTTAATGCTTATTTTGTGTAAGATAGGATTCATACTCATAATAATAGTTTTCATTTATCATTCAATGCATGTCTGGCACTGCCTGGAAGCTCTTTAAACAAACGATCACTAACACACTATATAAGAACCCTATGTAAAAAATAATATCATTCTGTTATTTCAAGTGAAGAATTAGGGCTCAAAGTAGATCAATATGTTCCACAAGGCCACACAGTAAGTGGGGGTACCCTCAAGGAATCTTTCTCTGTTCTTGAAAAATGGAGGATATGGGTAGATTTAGTTAATTACAGGTTTCCCACTCCTCTCTCACCTGCCTCTCCCTGGTGTGAATTAGTTGCTGAAAGTTTCTTGAAACTTTTCTTGCTCACTGTAAGCAGTGCTGTGTGGTCACTACTGGCAGTGTGGCCACCAGTTCCACCACGGGGATTTTTGGAAACTAGGAAGTAGATAATGGTAATGAGAGTAGGCTGAGGGTCTCACAAATCCTACCTGACTGATTGAAGTTGTGCCCACACACTAACCTTTCATGGGAGCCAAGTTTCTTATCCTTGTTTTGTGTTTTTTTAAAAGATGTCAATTTTTGCTAATTTACAAATTAGATTACTAGAGCTTGTGACTAGAATATTAAGGGTCTTTCCATCTAGAAATCTGAAATGCCTGGAAAGGTTAGGAAAACATCACCTCCAATTTCCAAAAGTCTTAAAAAGGATCTCCTCTGCTAATAAAAGTGTCTTGTTCAAGTAGAGTTGTTAGTTTCTCAGTGTATTATTTTTAACAAAATTAGTAAGGTAGAAAAACCAAAAGCCATTTCATGTTTTTTGCCTTTAAAATGTATTCCATAAAAATATAGTAAAATAGTTTATTCACCCCTAAGTGTAACCTTTATCATAGCTCTTTCTGATTATACCTGAAGCACCTAAGGAAGTTGAAATGGTCGCGACCAGCTTTACAAGTGTGGCCTGAGCCCGATGTTGCTCTAAATGGTAGCTCCTGGGAACATCCTCCCCTGTCCTCTACATTGCTGTGTGATTGTCTCTCTCCCTCCTTGTCGCCTCAATTTTGTCTTTCTCTGAGGTTTCACATTACTTTTATCAAAGTGAATCCCTTTTAAAAACAGAAAAAACTGACTACCTATTTATTTCCTCCTCTAATCCATTTTTCACCACTTCAGCTAGAATGATCTTTTAAAGTGAATGCTTCTAAAAAATATTTTCCTCGGTTACCTTCAGTTGTGTCTTTTACACATTTCTTCATTCACTCATCTAAGTAGCACATGTGGGCTAGTTTTAAATAATCATTTCTCTTACTTAGGACCCCAAACTTGCTTGTCATCGAAGTTGTAAGCCCTTTCTTCCCTTCCATGAAGCAGGTCTTCTAAATGACTGGTTTTAAAAAAGTTCTTGAGAGATTGGACTAACTCTTTTATTAAGTAAGAGAAATAGTACTTGTTACTTCATGGTACTTGTGGGACGTAAAGAAAGGTTTAAGAACTTCAAGGTAGTAAAGTCCAGTGGTTCAGAGCCCGGACACTGCACTAGGCTTGCAGAAGCTCAAGACCTGGCTCAGCCTTGGGAAAGTTCGTTCATGTCTCTGTGCTTCAATTCCTTACCTGTAAAATAGACATAATGACACTGTGATATTCCCTGAGAAGGTTAAATTCCCTGTCAAGATTAAATGGATTTTTCTATATAGAGTATTTAGAACAGTGCTTGGTATATTGTAAGTGCATAAGAAGTGTTGGCCAGTATTATTATGTTAACTTTCCAGACAGAATATGAAATATGAAAAGAAAATAAGAATATATTCTTAAAAATAATGTATCTTGTAGTAGGATATTTTACCTCTTTATTCTCACCTGCTTATTCTCCTTAACAATTTATTTCTGGTGTATTAGGTAGGTACTTGTATTGAGACTGCCTATTCAGTGTGTTTTCAAGAATGCAATTGCAGTGTTAAATGTGCTGTTTTTAAAATAGTGACTTTTTCTTTGACGTGTGTGAGAGGACATTATGTGAAGTCTGTGTTGAAGGGGATGTGTCCATTAAAAATACTCTTTTTATAATTCCCAACAATAGGGGGATTTGTTTGGTACAGTGACCTTATTAGCTTAAGTAAAACAAACACATAAAAACAGACCAACACTCAGAAGTATTTTTGTCTTTTGTTTTACAAGGTCTATTTTTTTTTTTTGAGGTAAAATCCACATAACACAAAATCCACCCTTTAAAGTGTACGATACAGCGGCTTCTAGTGCAGTCACCGTGCTGTGCAGCCATCACCGCGGGCTCACAGGACTGTTCAACTGAAAACAATTTATTTCTAAAGAAAGTTTTAGGAATTTTTCTTTGAATTCAAATTATGTCACGTAGCTTTTAAATAACAAATGTGTTGCTTGTATAAAATTAAAAAGTGTTGGGTTATAATGGTGTTACAGAGCATTGCTTCTCTTTGTAACAGGCTCTTTAATGTTCTCCGTGTACGTACGCACTCAGAGGGGGGGGAGGCTGAGAGAGTGGTGTTCTAATGAAGATAGTGCCTAAATATCTGCTCTGTAGTAAGTTACATTTCGGTTGAATAAGGAGGAAAATTGTTAGCGTTTTTAAAACAGTAAGCTAATTTGAACAAGATAGAAAGAATTGACTATCTTGCCAATATCAAAATCAAATAAAACTCACGACCTTTAATATTATTTATATAAGATTTGTTTAATATACAAACTCACACAAAGTTTTGCTTTGAGTAAACAAAGTAAATATATCTTTATATCTTATTATATTTGATTTGAGCAAGGAAAGGTGTTGTCAATTTATATGACATCTCTAAACATGCTTTAGTCAAGACTGTGAGAATTTGATGTTTTATAAGAGATTTAATTCGTAAGAGGGAGTTTGAGAGGAGAGCTTTTTTTAAAAATGAGTATTTTATTTTATTTTTCATTTTTTTATTGTTGTTCAAGTACAACCATCTCCACCATGCCCCCCACCCCACCCATCTCCACCTCCCACCCTGGAACCTACCTAGCCCTTTGGCTTTTTTTTTTTTTTAAGAAAACCTAAACAGAAAAATTTACACCTTTTGCTGCATTAATAAACTCAACTGAGATTATGAGCAGGAACATTTACAGCAGATTTGAGTTGTTGAAGCTGACCTAAAATTAAAATATTGTTGAAAAACCTCACGTTATTGCCAGATTTCATAGTACTTTCATCCTCCTATCTCTTTTTGGTTCTGTCCAAACTGAAGCATCTTGGACCAAAAAGTATGTTTTGATTGTTGGATGTCTCTATTATGAAAGTGCTTGGGATGTAGTTATTGCTGATAAAAGTTTATGTACGTGGATGTAAAATGTTTTAAACTGATATTCTTCAAATGAGCAATTTTGCACATGGACCTCTTTTGAGTGGATTAGCTAGGACAAACCTGGTTGTTAAAACATTTAACAGGTATTTACATGGGTTGCATTTAATAAACCTATGTTTGCTTTTGAATGCACATTTTAAAGAATATTAAAATTTAAATTTTAACAGATTGCATGCTTTCTTGTAGAACATCAGCGTTCTGTGTGATTCTGTGAATGGAGGTAGATTTGTTTTTAGCACTGTAGCAGCACATGTCCATGAGTATAATGTCCAAGGCTGGGTTAGGGCCCCAGGCTGGACTTTGCAACAAAAGTTTGAACATTTCTGTTTGCAATGCCTGACTCCATTCTTTTCTAGACTAAGGAGTAGGATTACTTTGGTTTTTGATAGATTTAGTCAAATCTAATACCGGTTTAACAATCGGAGGCATAAAAGGGTAACCATCAGCGTGTTTTCAAAACACAAAATACTACTCCAGAACGCTATTCCAGTAATTAAATTTCTTGTTTTCAGCAATTCCCAAAAGTTTTAGTAGGTGCTCTAAAGACCCATAGAATGCTCTTAGTGCAAAAAGTGAGACAGTTCTATTTCTAAAGTATTTAGTTCATTATTTTATTAGGTGATGTCATATATCAATATTAAGAATATTGATAGGGAGCGAGGAATAATGTAGAGGAGAAAGGAGAGGAAGTGACTGGGTAGCATTAAATGATAAAAATCCACATTCCTGGCTGTAGTTAATACAGAAATGTAAAAATGTTCCCATCTGTGTAAGCCATCAGTTTCTGACGTGGTCCCTGGAGGAAGTGGCTGAAAAGTCATTTCCACCTAATGGGTTGTTAGGTTGCCTCTGTACAGTAAGTTGGTGGTTGCAGCCTACTTCCTCTAAGACAAAGGGCCGCGTCGCTAAAACCCCATCACAGCTGACACTAATTGGCATAGCTGTCGGCCGGAGCTGTGAAAGCAGGCCTGCGTGGGCATACAGTGGGCGCAGGAATGGGGCGTGTGGCACCGAGGGGAGGACTTTCTCTCAAATTTTGCTAGTGGGTACACATATTATGATTTTCCCTTTTTCTGACCCCTGTTTCTGCAGTGTATATCACCTTCAACATTGTTATTTGACTTGTGAGAAAATTCACTGGAAGGCCCTTTGCTGAGCACCGTGTCCCTGGGAGGTATCCTCACCTTAGACAATACTGAGACTTCCAAATATTATCACTTAGCTGTGAAGAATCTCTATTATATAATTAACATTAGTAGTAAATATAATACATTAAGAAACAACTCTTTACCTCACATTTTAATGCATCTAATAAACTAATACTTTTTTTTTCCTTTCTTAAATAAGAAGCCAGAAGAGGGCATATTAGTCTTTCAAAAATCAGTTTGGGAGCCATTTGCCCCAATTTACTTACAATGATCATAAATTAGGAGAAGAACTTGCTTTGTATTCATAAGGGTCTGGAGCGATGGATTTAGTTGCTCTAAGGAGTTTGAAATAACAAAAAAAATATGAAACAGATTAGCACCCTGTCCTTAGCAACTTTTTAAGTATGTCAAAACTTGATGGCTTCCATACTTCAGTGATTACACACAAAGGATGGAACTGGGAAGGGACGAGAAACATAACTGAGCAGATACATTGGACAGACTGTGCTGGTAATGTTTAGGCACTTTTCTACATGTTATTTTTTTTAAATGTACAGGTATTATCTGCCCTCCATTTGTAGAAAAGTGTGACTGCAGTCATTGCCAGTTGTGGGCAAACTCTACTTTTTTAAATGCATATTGAAAAATTGGTGAGTGGTGGCAGTAGGAAGGAAGGGAATTACTAAGGGAATTGATTAGTCATTATTAATCATTTATGCCTCTTCCCTGCATCCATTTAAAATGAAAATGGATAGCCATTTAGGTACTCAGACCCTGGCCCTCCCTAGCTTCCTCTTTGCCTCTCCATCCTTATCAGGCTCAGGAGGACATAGTGGGACCTTGCTTCAACAGTTGGCTTGGACCACAGTTCCCTGTGAGAGGCTCTGCATTCTAGCATTGGAAAAGCTCCTGAGGGCTCCTCAGGAAACTGCTTACTTCCCTCACAGTGTTCAACGGGATGAGAAACAAGTTTGGGATTTCCCTTCACCTGTGAAGTCCTTCAAACAGAGCATCTTCCTGCATTTTGGACAACTCCATGCCTTTTACAAGCACCAAAATGATATTAATAATTACAGGGCTGAGACTAGGGTGAGGCTTCTCAGGTGTCTGGGGTGCAAAATTTGATGAGGAATAGTCCCGCTCGGGGATGTGTAAGTGCACTTGAGGTTCTCATTCATTAATTCAGGAGTCTGCTTCTGGACCACTGTACTTCTGTGACGTGCCACAGATGATTCTGATACAGACATGTCCTCTTTTATATGTAATAGGTAAGGGTTTTGTTTTATTTTGTTTTTTAAAGAAATGCAAACACGTGGCTCATAGCAAAAGATGAGGTTGTGCTAAGAAACTCTGTTTTCTCAGCACGTTGATAAATGCACCTTCAGTGTACCAACTCCCTCGATATCTAAATAATAAAAGAAAAGGCACATCAGCTCTACTTTCTGTGATTCCAAATTAAAGCAAGAAGTAGTTTCACATTAGAGGCATCATTCGCACAGGCTTCTCATTTCTCACCCCTGTTCTTTGTATGTTGTTTTCTCAGATGGAAAGGAACTTACCTGACACCTGTGTGCAGAGAGCCTCGTGTTATTAACTCGGGTGTAATAGCCCCCCACACAAACAGGCTTTGCTGGCTGACAGAACACTGCTGCTTTACACTAACTTCAGCACCATAGGATTTTTCCTCCTCCTCATTGATGTTTTAAAATTAAGCAAGTAAATTAATTAGATGGGGATTCTATTTCAGTGAATTAATATACAGAATCTAAAATATTTTTTCATGGAGAAAAATGTTACAATAATGTTTGATTATTAGCATTTGGCTAGATAAGCATCATGTAGTCTAACTTTAAAATTTGTTAATCTCTGATTAAGAGGTAAAAAGCCAAATCTGTCTAGACTAGTAGTCTGAAAAAAATAATACTGTATAAATACACGCCCACTTCTAAAATTCTATCACTCATACTTATATCCGAGGCATGCCATCTGGCAGTTATGCCTCAGTATTAACTTGAACCACAGGTAATATATTTTATAATTAAAATAATAGCTTTACATTTACTGGATATGATCAAACATAAAATATTAAAATATTCACTGTCAGCTGTATGGATATTCAGATAATGTTTAAGTGAAATCATTGAATTGTACTTTCCTGACCTATTTATGGTTCACCAAAGTGGAACATGCTACTTCTGTAAATAGTGTAGGAAACAGTCATCTTACAAAAACTGTGAGGTGCTTTGTAGAAAACCAGATTGTGCTGTGTCTTTGTTTGTTCTTTGTGTATTAAGGAATAAAATGGACAGCTATAAAAACTGACTTTAAGCAAAGAACATTATGTATATAATAACATACATATGATATATGTATTGGTATTGGCATTTTAAAAAATGGGAAGTGTGTCATTTCATTGCCAGACAGAAGCCTGCAACAGAGCCAGCGTCTAATGCATAGCTCTTGAACTGTGATGAGCCTGGTTTTCTTTTTCTTTTCTCCCCTCTCCCTCTCCCTCTCCCACTCTCCCTCCCCTCCCCCTCCCCCTCTCTTCTTTTCTTTTTTGTTTAAGGCACACTATTATTAAGGTAGCCTTTGGGAGCAGAGAGATGGTAATGGTGGGGAAGAGGTTTGTTGTTGTTGTTTTTTTCCCCGTAATGACAGGGAGACCCCAGGTTAGAATGTTGCTAGTGTTGCCTAGAAAAAGAGCTAGCTAGGTGTGTGTCTGTAGAGTAAGACACTTGTTTTGAGTATATCTGAAGTGTCTTTTCCCTGCAATGGTGAGTGGATTCTGCCACAGCCAAGCCTCTGAGAATGTTACCTCTCATCTCTTTCCCCCCTGGCATTAGATGGCCTGGAAGTGATTTCCATACAGCCACTTGCACATTTCGGTAGTATATGTGCTGTATGACTTATGTGAGCTTCATAATTTCCATTTTCACATAGACACTCCTGGAATTTGTAGCTGCTACTCAGTCACAGGTGGACATTTTAGCAAGTTCACTTTTTCTTTTCTTTTTTTTTTTTTTTTGAAATTCACAAAACATTACAAAAATCATGTCTGCCTAAAAAGCTGTCTCTGCTTTCATGTTCCCCCCAGGATGCTAGTACTTAGAATCATGAATTTAATGTGAATTATATATTGATAGCCTCTTAGCAGTCTATCAGATTTCAATTTCTTAGAAAGTTGTTATGGGACCAAAAATTTGGTAGATAAATAAAAACTGTCTAGCAAATGATGTGAATAGCTACAGAGATTTTACTTCATGTCTGTGAACTACCTGTGCTGTTACTAATGGTACAGTATGTGGTTCTTGTTCTCTGCAAGTGTGCACGTGCGGTCTTTTCCATCACGGCCACATGTGCCTGGACTGAGAGACAAATTATTGGTTTGAAATGCTTAATTATTTAATGAAGAGATTTCATGAGATTTCAATATATAGATTTAAATCCCTGATATTAGAGGGGACAGTGTAGGAAAACCAGGCATAGAATGAAAGAATATCATCTTTATGTGATAAATGAATTATGATAGTCAAAAATCACATTGAGCTTTGTACAAAAAGGAATGAATTTATTCTGTACCCTTAGATTATGGGAAAATTTACATAAAAGCATGTGCTGATAAAGCTTGTGCCTTCTGGTGTGTAAAGCAGATATCTAAATATATGTCTATTTGTGTTCATATACAGAGATAAAGGACAGTTTTCCATGAAATAATGCATTCCTTTAGAATTGCTGTACATTTTCATAATTTTTAAAACATTCCTATTGTAACTTACATCAAAAGGGCAGCCAGGGTTTTTTTGTGCCTGACTATACATATGCATTATAAAAAAAAGTGAGTCTACTGTAATTACCAGTTTGCAGAGCGAATTCCTGCAGGGTTTGTACTCTCCCCATTAGTAAAAGAGATAAGTTGAAATGTATTAAAATTTCACTGTACAACTGGGAGTTTTTGTTCACAGTAAATGTGTTAATGTTTCTTCATTGCTTGACTGTTTGTGTTTAAATTTAGGCAGCGTGCCCAACAGGGACAAAATTATAGGATAAAGCTATGTATAAAAGAAAATCCTTCAGAGAGCACCAATAGGGCTCTTTAAAAAAAAAGCAGTTACATATAATAGTACATGGCTGTAGCCACAGAGAAAAGTTTTATCTATCTATTTCAGAATTATTGGAATTTTTCTTTCCCTTGTGTAAAAGTTAAGAGGACCAAGCTTATGTCAATAGCTAGTATACTTTGATGTAAAAAGTCTATTATTTTATATAGTGTTACTGCCATAAGAAGAAAAAGATTCCTTCTTGTCTTCGTGATGAAGAGAAGCTAATAGCATTTTGAGAGAGAGGTGATAGATCACATTTTCTTCCCTAGTAAAGGGATTCTTTCTTGTTAAGAATTCTAATTACAGCCTGTTATAATTTTGGAGCATTTTTCTCTGCTTTTCTTTATTGCCATAAACTTAGTAAATACAATTATTCATGTAGATAAGCTTATATTTTTTTTAAAAATTGATCTACATCCACTATCACCTAGTAGTGTGAATATGCATTGAAATTCACAAATATGAGATAAAGGCTACAATTTCTCTGCTTTCCAGAGTGGGCAGAATTTGCAGTTACCTGAAACACTGGCCATACAAGCTTTAGCCATCCAAGGAACTGATCCTCCTCTCTCTCTTACATGTTGAAAATGTGTTATAGAAACTACCTTTTGCCCAGCTGGTGTAGCTCAGTGGATTGGGCGCGGGCTGGGAACCAGAGGGTCCCGGTTCGATTCCCAGTTGGGGCACATGCCTGGGTTGCGGGCCAGGTCCCCGGTGGGGGCCATGTGAGAGGCAACCATACATTGTTCTTTCTCCCTCCCTTCTCCTCTCTCTGAAAATAAATAATAAATAAAAATAAAAATAAAAAAAAAAAGAAACTACCTTTTGTAGTTTCTTTTACCCACTTTTCCATACGTGAAGATGAAAGCGGTTGCCAATATCTATATGCTGTCCCAGAACACAAATCAAGTAAAGAAGCAAGAATAAAATATAAATCTTTATTTTTAGTTGCTATCCTAGAAATAGATTTGTAATTTACTTAGGCATAGTATGTGTAGGCATGTTGAGACATATGAGAGAGAGAGAACATGTGTGTGTATTTCATTTGTTTGGATCCATACATTCAAGCACCCATAGGGAAATGTGAAAAGCTCCTAGAATGTTTCCTGTGTTATACTAGCTTTCCGTCATAAAATGTATTTTTCCCTTTAAAATATGTTGGGGGTGGGAGATCAAGAGAGAGAGACATTTAATTCTTACTTCCTCCTCTACACTGTTCTTTAAAAAGTAAATTTTTAACTGATAGACCTTGAAGTCCTTCAGAGCTATTACTTTCTTTTGGCTAATTCATAGAAAGGCACCATATGAAAATTGGATTTTTGATCTGATGGAGTGATTCTTGAGTTCTTATGAACCATTTATAGTCTATCAAGTAAATCCTTCTTAGTTCACGGATTATTGACCCAATGGACCATATTATCTGCTTCGAAGCTGTTATAGCCCATTATGTTGATTCAGCTGACACACATGTGAACCCAGTCCACATGCCCAGGATGACATTAACATTGTTCTGGAAGACACCCTCTTTTTCCACAAAGCTTTCTATTTATTTCTTAATTTTTAAGAGTTGGCTCCGAGTTCCTGACAGCAATGGGTCCCTTGATTTGTCAGTGATGTTGAAGCTTTTGTTAGCAGCTGGACAGTCTGTTCCTTGCTGTCTTTTTAAAATAAATATATGTCTTTCTTTGTCCTTTAAACCTACTAATCCTTAAAAGAAAAAAGAGAATAATGTTTGTTCAACACCTGAAGGCACATTTTATCCTCACATGCTTGTAGATTCCATAGAAATTTGTGGGATTTCTCTGAGCATTTGAATGCACCCCTTTGAATTTAAGAAAACCACCTTTCAGAAGAAATGATAATATTATATTTGTTTTTAAAAAATGTATTACCTGAGAGGCTTCACTTGAAAAATCTCAGTGACTCTTGCCAGTGGTAAAATCAAGATGTGCCTTTAGTGATTTATATGACACTCTAATGAAGCCAGTCCAGGTCTCAGCACAGACCTCTGGGGAATCTATGACCTAACATAAATAACGTATAAGAGGGCATGTCGACTGTTCATCATATCATTATTATTATATGTAATAGGTATGATTCCTGAGGTGGTGTCTGCTCTTGGGCAAAGAAACATATTCTTTCATAATCAGACATAATTATGATGCACAGTTATATGCACAATGGTAGGCATTAAAATGTTTATTGATGTTTATTAAGATATGCTACTAATGGGCAGTCCCAAGACAGGTAGAAGTTAGATGATGTAAAATAAGTCAAGTGTCCTTGGGCATACTTTGCTTCACTTTGTTCAGATTATGGACTTTCTTAATATAACCATTTAAAAATTCCATAGAAAGCTGTTCAGAGTTGCTTGTCTGTCTAAAATGTACATCTTTGTTTGTAGAAAATCCTGGTGTAAATTACCTGCTTACTTAGCAGTTTCCTTGTTTTTTCGAATTGCTTAAACCTCCACCCCCTCCTCTCCCTCTGTGTGTAGTTTCATCCACATCTCTTATTTGGTCTTAAACTCCTATTGGAACTGAAAAAGTACCTGAGGAAATCTCACTGTGCGGGAGGATAGCAAGGGGGATTATTCAGCCACTTCACACTCGTACATAGGCAGAGTGGAGAGAGCCCTGGATTACTGGCTGTGGCCATTTAAGGACATCTCTGAGTCTTATTTTCTGCTATTTGAAAAATCTCTAATTTGTGGGATTTTGATGATTAAATACAAGAATATATTTGAAGTATTATGCAAGCTTCATAGCACCGTGCAAACATGGGGTTATTATTAGTCTCACAAAGACTGCCTCAGTTGGCCCTGATAAACCAAAGTTGTCATTTGTAAAGTTACATTCTAAATTGTAACAACTTATATCTGTTGTTGCTTCACTGAGGTAAATTCTTTTTACAAACCTAAAGGAGCAAATTTAGTTAAAAGTTCATCCATGTTACTATATTCTTACTTGGTAAGCAAGTTGATTACTGTGCTTTGGCATTTGAAATAACGTGGCTGGCTCCTTTAAAGGGGGATAAAGATTTAGAGGGACTTCTTCCTTCAAAGAGTCTTTCCCATGCTGTCTACCTGGGAAGGAGAGGCATCATCGATTTAGGGTGATTCTTACGTTTGCACAACATGGGATACATCTTGGGTTACCACTGCGCGTCTCTACCTGGTCACCGACCTGTGTATCGTCATGCAGATCATTCTTCCCAGAATTGAGGCTGCTTCTGAAATACTACCAGCATTTATGCTTTATCTTGTCTTGTTTCTTACCTAATGAGGAGTATTTCTTTGTAAAGTGCTTAAAGGTTTACAAGTCTTCTTGCATCTCATTATAAATCCCTGTCTTATTAATGTCTTCCCTATCATATTATATTAGTAATTGTTTTCATGAATGCCACAGAGAAATATAATCACATTACCACCTTTCAAATTGCATTAGTGAAAATGAATAAAATGGATATGCATATCAATGGAATACAAAATGGCTGATTCAACATTCAGGTGAAATGAGATGAATATTACTTAGCTTTCATATGATATTGGAGGTGCTTTGACTCCTCATATAAAGTTGTGTATTCTGGTAAATGTAGACTGAGTTTAGTTGAAATGTGGTGATTTTTTTTTTTATGGTGAGCTAACCCCTTATTTTCAATTAGATGATAAGTATGTTCATGGAAAGAATATTTCCTTTCTAGTTATGTTAGCACAGCTGCCTAAATAGTCTGTAAAATTTGTAAACTTACAGGCAATAAGTGCAATATCTTAATTGTTGACTGTTAGGTAAGAAAATAAAATGTTCCTGCCCAAATTGAAATGCCTTTCATTTCCTGTTTCTCTAATATTACTAACTGCCTAACAAAATCGCTTGTATTACGATAGGCCTAATTTAATTGGGGGAAAGAAAACATAACACGCACACTCCGAAGCCTGCGTGTGCTTTGATGCCGTAGAAGCATGGGTATTTTCCTTATATAATTGGCTATATCCCGCTGTTGATTTTCACTCTGAACTCCTAAATTATTTAAATGGGGTCTTCCTCATGTCGATTGATAGCAGGTTGTGGTCATAAGATAATGACTACAGATGCTCATTGGATCCATGTCTGTGAAAATTTATGTGCCTGTGTTTATGTCCCTTTTTCCCTGTTTGTATTTACGTATTCACACATAGTCATAGAAGCATTCACACTCGGCTGTAAACCTCTATTCAGAAGTTCATAGTTCTCCCTCTTTGCCTCCTCCACCTAAACCAAATTCATTTCTTGACTTTTGTTGAAGTAATTTTTTTCATCACAATAAATTGAGAAATATTTTTGCTAGTGTACGTGATAAAATTCACCACTGTCAATTTGAAACAACTTAGTTTTTTAGTATGTTAATATGCAAGCATTAAAACTGAGAGATCCTCCTCCCCCCCACCCAATTTTTAAAAGATATCCTAGATTTTCCTGGTAGAAAAGTAGCAACAGATTTTTTAAATAATTGTAATATTTAAATGGATATATTAGGTTTTAACATTTTCAAAGTAGAAGAGATTTTCAAATGTAAGCAGCAGTGAAATTCTTTTGTTTGCCTTCTCTTTATTCACTGATGTAGCATTTGTATATTGAAGAACTACTGGGTTAAAGATGGATATTATGCCACATTATGTCTCCTGGGGGAATAATCTCTTATGAATTAAATGATTTAATACCACTAAAAGAAACTAGGGTGATTCAGAAAGTTTTGCTGTCCCCCTTTTAAACAGCTTTATTGAGATGTAGTTCATACACCATACATTTTTATCCATTTACAGTGTACAATCCAGTGGATTTTAGCACATTTATAGTTGTGTGCAATTGTCATACTTGATTGCAAAATCCTGTACCACAGTAGGTATATATACCTTTACTTTTATCATGTTATAATCAAGCAAAAGTAAATTTCTCATGCAGTTGTGTCTAGTTCATGTTGGCTGGAAGTAAGCTCAGAAGCTGTCCACCATGAAAAAATAGAGAAAAAGAAATTTCTTTGCTCAGGCTGCATTGCGACTTGGCCAAATTTAAGACACTGAGTTCTTCAACGAAGGCAATATCATGTAGGATTTTCAAGTCTTAGCCAACACTCAGACTACTTCTTTTGAAGGTTGTTTCTTTTCAATTAGTTTTATGTACCAGCCCTGTGAAAATGGAAGGAAAAAACCTGTCCTGAAAATTACACAGGGAGCTATTTCCTGACTTAATCACCATTACTGTCATGTGAGTTCTCTAGAATCTTTGTGACAATGCTTGAAATACTGTCTTAGGCTCTCATGCACAAGATGTATAAGTGTGTGTGGAAGTCCTGTTAATCGCTGTGCATCTTTTTGGTCATGTACAAGATCATTCTTTTCATTCATAATGCTCAATAACTGTTACTTTGTAATTACTGCTGTGTATTCTGTGACAATCCTGGGAAAGTTAGCTTCCATATTTTTATTTGTTTATATATATTTTAGATAGAAGTCTTTGAAGGACACTTTTCCCACCCAATAAAAATGTTCATTTGACTTTTGACACCATGCGTGGATAGTTTGCCAGTTCTACATATATATGATACCTACATGTGACTTCCAAAGTAGAAAATTTAATTTATTAAGACATTCATTCTTTTTAAAACTAAAAACAGTGAAACTTGTCACTGATATTTATTATAGCCAATTAATTTATACACGTAGATTATACCACCTATGTTTATAGTAAAAACTGATGGGACAGAATGGATGCTATAGTAATGATTAACTTTTTCTATAATTTAGTTTTAATATAGGTCATATATTTAACTGTTAAACATTTTTAAATGACTTAAATAAAATTTCATAATCCAAGTTGTAAATCTTGATATTCTCCCGAGAAATGAACAAGAAGAAAGTGGATTTAAGAAGCATTTTTAGTTACATATGGGAGATTGGGAGATTTGGCCAAGGATACTTGAACACTTGAAGGATCCCTGCAAATAAGACAAAACCCAGAACTGAAATTCGTTTTATTTTTAGTAGATGTTTGTTTGTTTGTTTGTTTGTTTGTTTTGGTGAATGGTTTTCTTTCTATGATTGCTCCTTCAGAGTAATGTTTCCTGTTTTATTTTTCTATTTGACCATGGCCTTATTTTTTGCCTTTTGTTATTTTGCATCAGGTAAATTGTGTGTTCCCAAACAAGGAACAGCTAACAAATTTATTAATTAGCCTTGTGTATAGTTCTTTTGTAAGGTACACTAAATATTAGCTGAAGCATCAATCTGTGCTTTGCTGAGAACTGTCGTTTGTGAGGAGATTGATGTTCAGGTCACATATACTTGCAGAGTTCAATATAATAAAGTGAAAAAGACTTTAGCTGTAGCAATAACAGAATCTGTTATTGAGTAGGGCTTTGGAACTCATCCAGAATACTTTCAAAAGCACTCTTCTTTAATATTCAAATATAAAAAGTGATACTGACCAAAACTGAATTAAATGTTTTTATATTAAATTGGCCTGTGTTCTGTATTTAAGATATACTTTTAAATGTGTTTATAATATACTCATTTTAATTGTATGTTTTCTTCCTTTTTTATGATTAATAGAAATAAACTGATTAATAATTGGGAGATCCACCCTATCATTTAAGAGGAATGTAACACCCATATAAACATTTCTGAACCCTGGTATTAAAGCTAATAATCCCTGTCTTACCCATTGTAGACAATTATAGTATACATAATATGGCCTCATGTATGTCAAAGTGTTCATTTATTAATTAAGACTAAATATGTGTTAAGCATTTTACAAGCTGTTGGAAAAACTTAATGCATTGGGAAGAATCATAATGAAAAATACTTCAAATATATATGGGAAGTTTCTCGAGGTCATAAATGGTTTTTATTTATTGAGCTTTTACTATTGCTAGGCACAATGCCACATGCTTTATATTCATTATTTTATTTAAGTCTTTTGACACTCTTGTGATGTTGTTGTTGCTGTCCTTTTGCAGATGAGGAAAGGGGCTTGGAGAATTTTATGTTTCTCTAAGTGACTTCTGAGCACCTATTATTCACCCAACAGGTGTGTTGCCCGGCCTTGATGGGACTTGAATTTTAGAGGGGAAGACAGGCCTTAACCAAACAATCGCACAGATGTATAAATAGAATATTTTATTTATCTGTACTAGGTTATAGGGAAATGATCATGTTCACAACTATGATAAGTTCAATGACAGATCCCTTGTGAAACAGGTGACTAACGGGGAATTTGCCTTGATTTGGAGATGAGGGCAGCTGCCTTGGGGAACGGAAGTGCTGTTTGCATTGAAGCCTGAGAGATGAGCAGGAGCTAACAGTACGCAGTGGCGACGGGATGGTTGGCACAGAGAGGGGCTCCACTCCACCACTGCCTAACTGGGGATGGGATGGTAGCTCACGATTTCCAGTCAGGGCTGGAGAGCTCGCACAGACCTGGGTCTGATTCCTGAGACATTACTAGTTGAGCAACTTTAGGCAAGGTACTTAATTGTCTCTACCTCAATTTCCTTGTTTTGTGAAATAAAGGTGATAATAGTACAAACCTTGGTATCTTCTGAGGATTAAGAGAGTTAAAGTTTGTAAAGTTTTTAGCCCAGGATCTAGAAAATGTCAATTATCTAGTAAATGTAGCTAATGTGAATAATAACATATAATAGTTTACTGTTATAAAGAAACATAAATAAATGAATGAATCCTACCTTTGGTAGAAGAAAAGACAGGAATAAAAAGGGAGAGATGGTGCTCATGGCCCTGTTTAAGGGCTTCCTTCTGTTCTTAGGGTCTCTCCTCTAAACCCACTGCCCACAAACTCTGACTCTAAAGTCCGTGACCGCACGGCCTCTGCCATCTATTTCCTGCCACTTAACACAGCACTTGGCTCTAAAGTGATGATTTTTGCATAGTGATGATATTTGAAGCTGTAGGAGGAGATGGAATTGCCAAATTAAAGAGGGAAGAGCCTGGTCGTGGGAAACACCTGTATTTATTTACAGTGGAGACTGAGAAGTTGCTGCCAGAAAAACTAGGATAGTTGGTCTCTCTGAAGGAAAGTCAGTGCTGTAAGCTGCATCGAGGTCTGGGAGGACGAGGAGACTAGTGCAGGCCAAGATGTGGTGAGAGCATTCCTCTTGGAGAAAGCAGTTTCAGTAGCAGAATTCAGATTGTGAAAATAAAGTGTAGGTGGTGATAAAGAAGTGGAAGCGGTTGGGTACTTGAGTGCATGGATCTTTCACTCAAGAAATCCATGGTAAAGGTAAGCAGAAGGAGTAATTACTTTTAATGAGTTGCAGCTTAAGAAAGTTTATTATTGCTGTCATTATTCAAGGGGAGTTGGGAATGCTGGTCCTGTAAGAACGGAGGGAAGAGTTACAGGGTACTCTTGATGACTCAGGATCCTGGAGGCATGGGGGTTGATAGCCTGAGTTAGCCTGACCTATATAAGGATCCCTGTGTATTTAGGTGGAAACAAACAGTCTGACTCAACTGTCTATACTTTATTTTGGTGTCCCCTTTCTGCCTCTTTTTCATCATCTCTGGATTTTCTGTAGTTCATAGTACATAGCAGTGAGTGGGTTGCACTCATACGTTAGCTGAATGAAGGAAGAAATGGACGTGCCCATAAAAATGAAAACTTACCATTTCTGCTCTTCCCAACTGTCTCCTTGTAAAGCATGTACATTTTTGAGGCTTAACTGGCTTTGATAGTTTTATGATAATTTATTTTTTTAAAGTGTGGGTTAGTTGGCCAGTGATCACACTGGTTCTATTTTATTGTGAATAAATAGTATGTCAAAGTTTTATGTCGTTTCAAAAATGTTATTTAGAATAAAACTTCCTTTGAAGCCACAATATTCTCTTACTCAAAATATTTATTTAGACCATATTTTTTAAATATATATAATTCCCTTAAGGAACGATTGTAGTATATATAAATCTGGATTTAAAACAAATAGACCTGGAATTCATAGAAATACAAAATGGATATTCCAGTACTTAAGTGTTTATATACAAAAGTAGTTGAGGTGTTCCAGTGTTTGTATGCTTAGGAACAGAAAGAGTAGAATTTAGAAAGAAAGATGATGATCTGAGAAGTTTAATTCCCAAATGTGCCAGATGTACAAAGTTATTTAGGAAGAGAAAATATTTGAATCATAAGCTAGCTTAGAGTAAGTGAATCAACGATTCAACAAGTGAATGAATAAATATACATAAAAATAAAGCAACTCCACAATCTCTTAATTGTTCAGGTCCTGAATAAAACTATAATTGAGAAATGTGCTTTTAGGCCCTAGCTGGTAGCTCAGTCGGTCAGAGTGTCGTCTCCATACGCCAGGGTTGTGGGTTTGATTGCTCTCCAGTCAGGGCACAGACAAGAATCAACCAATGAATGCACAAATAAGTGGAACAACAGCCAATCTTTTTCTTTCTCTTCTCTCTTCCTTCCTCCCTTCCTCCTTCCCTCCCCCACCTCAAATCAGTAAATAAAAATGTAAAAAATGTGCTTTTAAACACCATGAAAAATTAGGCTATTGTTATAAAATAATTTAATATTATCAAATTAATGACTTAAAATATGTGTGCCTTTTGTGCCTGGGTTAACATATAGTCCTTGAGAGACCATCTCTTTTTATTGGTCATCCCTTAATTTTGGTAATGCAGGGGGTTTTTTTTGTTGTTCTGTTTTGTTTTTTAAGGATTTATGAAAGCTTCTATGATCACACTTCAGATTATATAAATATATTTAATGTCAACTTGGTTGCCATATCTGAATTTATAATTGGATAGTCTGTAAAGTACTTGTTTTTAGTAGAAACACTGTTCTCTATTTTTTTTTGTTTTGACCATGATTCAATCTAGTTGTGAGTTCATTAACTAATGATCATGTTAATGTAAGAAACTGTTTCTAACCTGGGATGTTTTAATATATTTAGTTGGTAACTATTGAAGGCGAGGTAAGAAATTTTGGGAGAAACATTTTGCCTTATAACCTGTAAATACATATATTATTCTTGCTTAGTCAGTATTTCCTTTTGTGTCCCTATTATTATTACCAGTTCCTTTAATTACTAATACGTACAACAAAGTTTTACAACCTAGCTAATGTGTCATTGGACTGTTGACAGTGGAAGAGACTCTGAAATATCAAGCAGATTATACAGTTGAGTGTTTCCCCAGAAGTAAGAGAGGAGCAAATCAGGGATGGGGATGAAGTAAGAAAGGAGTCTTCAGTGAGGAATGTAGCATCAGAAACTCAATAGGAACCTACAGATTTAATGTTCATTAATGAAAGAAAAATATTTTAAACTTGCCTCATCGAAAACATAGGGAAGAATAGGACCCTCTTCAGTCTTATTCTCTGCAAATGGACTTTGGCTCAATGATATTAATGATATCTAAAGTACTGTCTGTTATAAATGGAACAGTTTATTTAAAAATCCAAGTGATTCCAGGAATATGAGCATCCGGGGTATGTAAGTGAGCATAGCTTTGGGGCACAGAATTGCAGTTTCAGGTAGCCCCATGCCTTTGCCCTCCTTCTCTCTTCACCCAAATCAGCAATCATTGATTACATATAAAACCATAGAGAGAGCTTTTCCTGGCAGTTCAGGTAGTTACAGTAGATTGTTAATCTGTGAATGATTGGACTAAATCCCTTCTGTCTTCAGAATTTTCATGCAAATTAGAACTAAATGTATGAGATAACTTTATTAACTGTAGTTTAGGGCATAGGTCAACTTTAGCACAACCCTTAAGTATAGGATTTTATCCATAAAACAGTTGTACTTCATTTATGCTAATTTTCTATGGATTTACTTTATAATATAAACTGGTGAGATGATATTTAAAAGTATTTTTAAAGAAATGAAATATTTTTCAGTGTGTTTTTCAGTTTTCTAAGATACAGCTGGATTGTTCCAAATATAAAATGTTTGCATAAATGGCTTTTCCTAGTCTATATCTGATCTTAAAACAAATTTAGATTTGTTTTCTTACATCACCATTAAAATAAAAGGAGAGTTGTTTCGTATCTTTCAAAATAGGAATGAAAGTGGAATTACAATATCACAGGGGTACAAACAAGGAACTGGGAAGTGATAAATACTACTGGAAGTATACAGTATCGTAGGGCTTTTGGGGCCAATGGGGTTTCTTTAAAAATGTCCCTGAAAGATTAACAAAATATTTAAATGAAACTCAGCAGGAGAAAAGTAACATCCTAATAATATTTGTATGTTTTGTTGTACTTTTATCAACATTTCACTTGAACATTGTCATTTTCAAGTGTATATTTTTTGCATTATTGCTAAATGGATAAACTTAAATTATATTAGCAGCAATATTTTTTGTTTTGGATTCTGAGGTTATAAATCCAGCATGTTGTAGAATAAGTAATCCTTTATTCTGATTCTACTCTACGTGTCTGGGTTAAAGGCCACATATGAGTGACATGAAACATTCTATTAGTGAATGAGCCTTGTTTTCTTACATTTTTAGAAGAGATTTTGATGGCGTCAAAAAACTCTCCAGGCCTCTACCAACATGAAGACTTTAAAAATGGAAGTAGATGCTTCTTAGTAAAATGTAGAACAGATGCTGATGCTTTTCTCCCTCCTTTATTTTTCAGGCCATCCGTTGCACACTGGTAAACTGCACGTGTGAATGTTTTCAGCCGGGGAAGATTAACCTGAGGACTTGCGATCAGTGTAAACATGGCTGGGTGGCACATGGTGAGGAAAACCTGGACCTTTCTTTCTGTTCTCATGGTGTTCGTGTGAATGTGCATGTTGTTTTAGAGCAGTCGCTGGTCTGGAGAAGGGAGGGGTCAACTGGGCTCCAAATGTCAGTTAACATCCATCCTGGAGCTCCCACATAGCATACTTCCAGCTCCAAGACGTAAGGCTTAGGTGAGGAGTTCTCAACAGAAGGGTGAGATGTTTCTAGGACGGCTGGGCCGTGGGATTCTGACTGAACAGAGCAGCAGCCAGCAATCACCCAGCTGGACGGAAATTCAGACACACAACGGTTCATTTTCCAGGGTCTAGACCTCAGAGGGAAGCTGGCAAATCCTTTTTGCTTGAGGAGCACTTCATGATGACTCACCACCTTTGTCATATGCATTAGAGGCTGAGTTTATCCTCCTAGATATTAACTTTTGGATAATCTAAGGTGGGTGGCAAGAGTGAACAAGAACACTGTTTGGCTGATATCTGAGAAAATAATCTGTGCACCCCTTTCAGTGTGTGTTGAGGTCAGAGGTGCCCAGTGTTGGTAGTGTGTGAGCTCTGTGTCAGTGTGTTGAGGGCGAGTGTGACCCATGGCCAAGGCTGGAAAGTGTTTAGGCTTTTTGACAGATGCACAGACCTGTTCCAGCGATGTATCCTTAGCGTTTCACTTGTTCTTATATATGGTTTATGCTTTTTACATTTAGGCAAAAGGAGACATAAATAAGCAGAGATATTTTTTTTACTTCCTAGACTATAGAATATTAAAAGATAGGTAATGTTTGTAAAAGAAATTTTGGCTTGAGATTTCTTTGCCAGCCTGGGGCATTGGCTCTTAAGTGGACATATTCTTCATTCCCAAGCAGTGTCAAATATCCAGTAGGTTGTATTTTTATAAATGCCATGTTATTATAGCAAGATCTGAGGTAACGCCACCGGGCCATGCCTTGAAATTCTTTTAATTTATCATGTACCTGGCTTGTTAGAGCATGCATGTTGGCCTTGTGGGGACGTTTCAGCCATGTTTCTGTGAGGGAGGGAGAAAGGAGGTAGTTATAGTAGCAGGAGGGGAGTATACTAGAAGGACTGTGCCTGGCAGACATGGCCACAACCCTTCAGTGTCCCCTGGGATGGAACTCTTTCCTGCTTCAATTGAAAGCCATCATCTGTGACAACCCTCAGCCCGGTTCTGAACAGCAGACGAACTGCTCTTACTTATGCAGTCTGTGTTTGTTACTACATTTGATGATTTCTTCCCTGTTCCTATATTAGTTTGCCAGGGCTGCCATAACAAAATACCACAGACTGGGTGGCTTTAACATCAGACATTTCTGAAGACTACAAGTCCAAAATCAGGGTGTTTTCAAGGTTGGTTTCATTCTGAGAACTCTCTTCTTGGCTTGCAGGTGGCTGCCCTTTCTCTGTGTCCTCAAATGATCTTTCCTCTGTGGGCACACGTCCCTGATGTGTCCGTGTATGCACATTTTCTCTTCTTAAGAGGACAGCAGTCAGGTTGGATCAGGGACTGCTCTCCTGACCTCATTTTAACTTAATCATCTCTTTAAAGGCCCTGTCTCCAAACACAGTCACATTGTGAAGTACTGGAGGTTAAGGCTTAAATCTAGGAATTTGGGGGGGGGGGCGCATAATTCAGCCCATAACACTTTCTGAATATCCTTCTTAATCTGAAGAAGCATGGGCTTTTCAAGATAATAGGTGCAGAGCTTATGTCCCAAGCCCCTCAAGAATCATGGAGGCGGTATTGGGTTACATCCTCGCTCTACAACTTCAGTGGCATGCAGGTTATCATCTCTACGTCTTGGTTTTTTTTTTAAACACATAATATAAGATTAATAATACTTACTTTGTAGGATTATTATAAGAATTAAAGATAAAGTATATGAAGCGTTTAAATAAATAATACATGTTTCAAGTAACAAACTGGACAATGGATGAACACTAAAGGGGGGATCAACTATTAAACAAAGGACTTTTCATTTATTCGCTCTCATTTTTTCCAAAGCCATCTTGTGTTACCATCATCTATCTGCTGTGGTAGCTTTGTGAGTATAAAAGTTTACTGTGTCACTGGTTTGTTTTATCTCTCCAACATCCACGTGCATATTGCATTAGTAGTGGAAGGAGGTAGGGGGAAGCAATATTTCTTCCTTCTTGAACAACATAAATTATTCCTGGCCAATGGTTGTTTCTAAGGATTTCTAAAGGATGTAATTTTTCACCAAACTTGAACAAGGTATTTCTGTTATATCAGACTGCACTTTTCCTACTGAATCATTAGAAATTCTGTGATACTGGGATATTAATTTTGGAGTTTCTCAGATTTTACTTTCCTCACCACCACGATCACTTTGACCTCTGTTTTCCCCCACAACACGGATACGTCTATATGCAATTCAAGATATGCACACACAGAGATACAAATCCCACTCTTCCCCCATTCATGGGCAAATTAACAGTGAAGGCTTAGCTTCCAGCTTTTGAGTTGGCAGTGGGATGAGAGCACCCACTCTTTTTGCCTTTAGCATTCTAACTAATTGCTTCATTCTCTCCCCCTGCACAGAAACCATGAAATCATGTCTCCAATTATTTCTGCTCAGAGGTGAAACGCTGCAGTCTTCCTGGCTGCTTTGCATAGTACAGTGTCCTATGTGTAGGACAAGGAGGAAGCGACTTGTTTTTTCTAGTGAAAAATTTTAAGTGGATGGAACAGCAATAAGACTACCAAAGTAGATCTTAGAGAAGTCTTTCATCGTAGCACTGACCACATTCCATCTTTATTATACTGCAGAAATCATCATTTTTGCTATTGAAAAATAACCAAATGCCACAATCAGGTGTTCTCTATAGAAAAAAGAATTTAGAAAATTTTGGCCTCTTTTGAATAAACGTCTTTCTGTATCTCCTTTGTTAGCAGCATCTGCAGTTTCTTTGTAAGATGTTTAAGTTTCATGTGTCATTGTACATTTTATACATGTATGCGTGTGTATATACAAACACATATATACATGCATACACACTTCATTACTTTACACATTGCTTCTCAAACATGCTTGAATTGTTGACATTAGCAGCTTCACAAAAATCTTGAGAAAGATGTTTTTAAAAAATTAAAGAGAGTGGGTGATTAATTTATCATACTATAACACCTGGGTTTTAAAATTACTCACTGGTGCCCTGGCTGGTGTGGCTCAGTGGATTGAGTGTGGACTGCAAACTAAAATTACTCACTGGACCCTGGTGCTATTCACAGATTACTTCCTTGAAATCTTTAGCACCATTGACTTAAGGGAATGAGGGGGAATCCTCACCCCAAAATAGAAAAGTTTCCTTGAATATAAATAGGTATTTCCTATTGAATTGATAAAGGCTTTCCTGCTCTTTTCCCTCCATTAATGAATTTCAGCTCTTTCACTTTGATAATAGAAAGCAGGGCTTTATTGCATTTAACTTTATTTGAAACAAGCTTTTTTGGCTATAGAATGTCCATGCCTGTAGCATACGTAATTGGTGTGCCAGAAATGGCCCAGGGTTTCTAATTTTGTCACATTTCTGTTTAGAGTTCTTGGATAAAGGACTTCAGCACATTGCCACTTAATTCATTTAACAACTACATATTTTTTCCTCCTCGGTTTTGCATTGTCTTTTCTATGCTTTTCTTTCAGTCACTGTAGTGATAAGAGTGAGTCTTGGGGGGTGAATAAAAACATATCCTACAAATTTTAATTGTTCTTGGTTCAGAAGTGTCAAAATAAGGTATCAGGCTTCTTTTCTGGTGGCATAAATGTTTATGTTGGTAGAAATTTCAGTTTGTTGTGTTTTGACTGTTTCCTACCACACTAGAATAGTAGTTCTTCCAATCACAGACTTGAAGCTTCAGCCAAATATTTTACATAGTCGTAGGAATTATCAAATACTACCAGTGTATCCCCAGTGGTGGGGACGGGAGAAGAGTGCTCCTTACACATCGCTTTCCTTTGAGGAACCTGCTTCTAATGAGAAGTGTTACCATTGTCTTTTGAAAAACTGAAGGCATGGTGAAAGGGTAAGAACTGTTGTACTTAACCATATTTATTTATTACTTGCAAATCAGTTTTAATGTCCATAGTCTTGATAAAGACTTCATTTCTAAACTATTAACTTAATATAAATAAAGTAGTAAAACATTTTAAACAGTAAACTATTTTCCAAATGATTTTAGGAAATATTTAATGATAGTCCAAAGCACCTGGAAACTTTGTTTGTAATCATGATTGGGTATATTTGATAAAGAGGTGGGCAAATTTTAAAAAGGTAATTTTTCCCTTTACTAGACTAGTAAGTTTCACTTCTGACAAAGCCCATTTGTTACCTTCAGAAAAAATCCACTGTTTCTTGGTATGGCTACTAAGCATTTGGCAAGGATATGAGGATTGATGAATAAGAAATATATTGCATAGTTTAATGAACCCCATGGCAGCTTTCCTGGTGCAAATTATTTTCTTCGTAGAATCCTTAGACTGTAAACCAATAGAATGTGCTATTCCAACAAGCTGTGTGATGCTGGAATTTTCATTCACTTGTAAGCAATCTGAACTAACACTAGTTATTTACTTTGGCTGAGGTCTGTCTGTGAGAATGCTTGATGCATTGGAATTCTTGAAACCTTTTCTTTATTATGTTCCATAAATGTGTTTTCTCTTTACTAATATGATTTCTCTTTACTATTGGTAGTTCATTCAAGGAAAAGATAGTCCTTTATTACTTTAATTGTTTGCTCATCAAGCCAGCTGCTTCCCTGCCAGTTTCCAAACTATTCAGGTTTTTTTTAATGTCAAATGAGTAGGGTTGGCCTGCATCATCTGGACCATCAATCAATAGATATTTATTAAACATAGATCATATGTGAAGTACTGTGCCAGGTATCCTTCAGTTCTTCATTTCTGTGTCACGGGAAATGGTGAACAGTATAAAGTTACTGTAATGTCATATAGCAACCAGCTTTATGGTTTAATGTACTGTAAGACTTAATATTCATATAATCCATTAATTTCAAACTTTTCTTTTTTATAAGTCACTGAAAATAATTTTTCTTTTATTTATTTTTTCAGCATCACTGAATTTGAATTCTCAGTTCTGTACTTGATATGTCTTATAAGAACAGGGGTATTTATCTCTATAAGTAACCCTCACACAAATTAAAAATATCAGATGTAGTATATACTTAAAACTAATATAGTGTTATATGTCAATTATACCTCAACTAAAAAGACATAAAAAAAGAAAATATAGGATGTCCCATTAAATTTGAATTTCAGATAAGCAATGAAATGTATGTATTTATATGTAAATATAAATATAAATATATTTTTAGTATAAGCATGTACCATGGTAATTTAGCTGAATTCCTGTGTTTTCACTAGCTAAGTCTGGCAAGCATGTAGCTAAAAGAAAAATTATAGTTAGGCCTAATTTGCATAAATCAGGGCCATTGGGTCTGAGCATTCTATAATCCAAAACCTTTTGATGAGGTCAGCCCTACATTTAGAATCACAAGATCTCTGTGTTCTGTTTATAAATTCCTCAAATTTGTTGGTGGCATGATACTTTATAAGGACTTCAGCAGGGCAAATCAAAAATAGTAATTTTTTGCCCTGGCTGGTGTAGCTCAGTGGATTGAGTGCGGGCTGGGAACCAAAGGGTCCCGGTTTGATTCCCAGTCGGGGCACAAGCCTGGGTTGCAGGCCGGGTCCCCATGAGGGCCATCTGAGAGGCAACCATACATTGCTATTTCTCTCCCTCTCTGTCTCCCTCCCTTCCCCTCTCTCTAAAAATAAATTTTAAAAAAATCTTTTTAAAAAAATTTAAAAAAATAGTAATTTTTCATTTTAATCCATGGAAGGTCACGTCTTTATTATTTGTCCCAGTCTGTGCTCTTCTTATGAATTGTCTAAACATCTGTGAAAGTAGTTTTTCCGCAACTTGCAACACTGTAATATTCTCCCTGATTTGGGTCCCAAAAGCTAGTATAACTAAAGTAGTAGTAACCTTTCTATCCCTATCCTTTTCTCTTCCCTAGTCTTCTCCCTTTCCCACCCCAAACAGTTCATAAGCAATAAAGTATGATATGTCTATGACATCATGCTTATTCTCAGTAACCCAGCAGCAGTTTCTGTAAGATAATTTGTAAATTTGTCAAGATCAAGAGAGAGGAGGGTGAATAAAATTGGGTTTCCTCTGACAAAGGAAAGTGGTGCTCCCAGAGATTAACCTGCAAGAAAGTGTTAGCCTCCCTCTGACTGCCCTGGAGATTGTCCCAAGAAGAGTGAATTTTGCTTTGGGAGAAAATTGTTGCAGGGGGTTATTTAGGGTTTAGTGAGAATTGTAAGAAAGGTATTAATGTCAATCCTTAGGACAGGGAATTAAATGCATGCTTCCCAGTGAATATAGGCAAAGTGAGAACTTGATCCTTTGGGAAGATATAGGTAGGTGGTCATGTTTCTAGGGCTTTGCTTAGAAACTTGGGAATAGGTAGGAACACCACAGTCCTCTTCCCTGATACACTGGTTTGGATAAGGTGGGAATTAATACTTTCTAGTAGTCTTAGTTCATCCAGTTTGTGCTCTGAAAACTGGCTGTCCCTACCTACAAAATCTTCTTTTAATTAGGGAAACTAGCTTTTAGCTGCCTCTGAGCTCTGGTGAGGCACTGGGCCCTGATAGTTCCATGGACAAAGTCCCTGAACATTTCCCTACTTATTTTTATTTTAGAGAGCAAAAACAAGGCCATTTTTCTGCTTGGTGCAGGGACTTTATTTGCTTGACCTGAGGGCATGGTACCCTCTTCTGCTTCTCTCCTTTACTCCCTGATCACCACTGATTAGTTTTAAAGGGAGGACATCCCCACAACCGCAAAGGTTTGGTGCTTGATTAATGACATTAACTATATTCTCAGTGTGTCCCTGAGCTGCTTATTTTGATGTTTCTCTGCCTGCCCACCTTTCAAATGGTGCTTTGAACGCCCTAATTTTTTTTTTTAATCACAACACAAACAATACCTCCCCTTCAAAATCTTGGGCTCTCTGCCTTTTAGCTCTCCAGATTTTTTTTTTTTTCCTGGCTCTATTTTATTCAGCTGGAACATGAGGTGGATCCAGTAAATTCTGGCCTCTAAAGTATACAGTAACAATCCACTGCTGAGGAGTTTCTAGGGAGGATCTTGAGATTGAAACACACAAGGCAGGAGCTCCAGCCTGTGAAGAAGCTTCAGGTGCACGAATGGGAGGCACCACAGAAGAGTAGGTCAGAGAGCAAGTCTGTTTAAACATCCTGGCTCTACCACTTACTATCAGTAGAACCTTGGCTAAGTTATACAATCTCTTTTCTCATCTATGAAATGTAGATAAATGACAAGGCCTACTTTTAGGATTAAATGAGGTAATTCACTTAGTGTTAGTTGTTTTCATTATTAAACTCTTACTGAAGTGAAACTTCAACCTTGAGGATATAATAGCCATGTTTAGCTTAGTTTAGTGGATAAAAGTTGGGTGTGGCCAGGCCAGCGGTCAAATCCCATTGTCATCTGTAGTTAGTAGGCCCCAGTTCTTTTATCTGTAAATTCAAATATTAATAAGAATGTACCTAACTATTACAGTGAGCTTTTGAAGAAAATTAAGTGGAAGAATGGACATAAATTTCTGATATCTAGAGCCTCACCTGAGGTGCAAAGGTGGAAGGTGATGGTATGAGCTTCCTTCCTCTTCCAGGGGAGGTTTCTTCAGTGCCCAGTGGCAGAGTTTAGGTCACCAATTCTTTTGGCTGTGGGATCAAGTATTTCCCAGGTAAACTTGTTTTCCCCAGCACATTCGGGACAGTTCCATACCTTTTCCATTTCCCTTTAAAGTTTCTTTTTTAAAAAAATGTTTTTTAACATTTTATTTATTTGTTTGTTTTTAGAGAGAAGGGAAGGGAGGAAAAGAGAGGGGGAAAACATCGATGCGAGAGAGAAACATTGACCAGTTGCTTCCCACATGCCCCCAACCTGGGACCTGGCCCACAACCCAGGCATGTGCCCTGACAGGGAATTGAACCAGTGACCTTTCGGTTTACAGGATGATGCCCAACCCACTGAGCCACACAGCCAGGGCTCCCTTAAAATTTCATCTCAGCCCATATTTGAAAAGAATTAGGAAACACTTTATCTCAAAAGTCACATTATAAGAAGTGCAGACCAGTTGAAATGAATTGTAGGAATATTTATGTGTTGAAAGTCCCAAAACCAGTACGTGAATTTTAAACAGGGTTAAAGCTACTTTTGCCTATTTTCACACCTATATTCTTGCATGTGAAGTGCTTTGATGGGCTAACCACTTCATCATTTTATTGCCCTTTATTACATCATAAATTTTTATATCTTGCTAACGATCCTACAGGAAGCTTAATTGTTTATAGGAACATCTTAATTAACTGGAGTTCACCAGGTTAAGCAGAGCACAAATTGAAGGGGTTTATAAATGAAATACACTGGACTTCTCTCGTTTTACTCAGGATGTCCTGTTTAGATAAACGAGCTTCTTCTGGGTCATAAGGACCCAATATACCTCAGCAATATCATGTTGATACTCTCAGTTTTCTTCATTTCTTTTGTGTCATAGTGATGACTTCTTCCAACAGGGACATGTCCCTGTCCCTCCTTTTATTGAAGAGTAATATCACTGAATGAGATAAATATGGTATTTTAGAAGAATTCTGACTTGTGTACCAGGCTTTGCCTTCTTGCACAATATATGTTTGTAACCCTTCCAAAACTTCTTGAATTAATGTGTTACTAGTTAGTGAGCATATGGCCAAAGCATCATATGGAAAGTATTTTAAGGCATTA
Organism: Micronycteris hirsuta; assembly: GCA_004026765.1. Classification (NCBI taxonomy): domain Eukaryota; kingdom Metazoa; phylum Chordata; class Mammalia; order Chiroptera; family Phyllostomidae; genus Micronycteris; species Micronycteris hirsuta. The sequence continues at coordinate 209,475 of PVJI01000044.1, forward strand.
TTGCCACACAGATAGATGCATAAGCAGTGTCTTTTAAGGGGCCATGTATAAGGTCCCTCTTTGGAGCTGTTCTTTGAGACCCAGGGAAAGCCCCACTTGGCCTCCTAGGCCTCCCACCTTGCTTGTATTGTCAAGTGACACTACAAATGCAAGTGCAAACCCACCTGGTTGAAAGCATGGACTCATTGGGCCTTAAATTCAAGTGGGGCCAAGGAATGCAAAGGCAATTCTAGAACTGGCTTTTTAATAAGGAAGCTACTGTTGTTCGCTTGAACACCTGAAATGTGGCAGGTCCAAATTGAGATAGGTTGTAAGTACAAAGTATATACTGGCTTTTGGAGACATAATCTTTAAAAAAAATTTTTTTTCAAGAATTGTTCTTATAATGCCTACACATTGATAATATGTGCTAGGACCTGAGTGTGGAGAACCAAAGCTCGGTTAAAGTGGGTTGCTGGTAGAGTAGTTCAAATTGGTGTTGAGAATCCCAAAACCCAGAATCCAGGATCTTGTCCTCCCTTCACTCATCACTGTAAACTCTTTCCCAGGCCTTTATGCTTTCACACTTGCCACACAGTTGATTCTGTCCAGTCTCTCCTCTGCCTTGGTCATCAGGAGCAATTGTGTTCCCTTCTCCATGCTCTCAGTGAACTTCACCTAGACCAGAAGGGTAATTTCTGTGGACTGCTGATGTCTCCGCTAGTTTGGGGGCTCAGGGAGGGCAGTTCCTCATCTCTGTGTGCTGATACCAACCCAGCTTCTCTCACTTGGGAGCACCTGAAACAAAGGTTTATGGCAACTCTTAAAAGTGTGTCTAAACGTCTCTGATTTCTAATTGCCAGTTTCTTTTTCCAGCAGCGTCTTCTCATTTTGAGTGGTAAGCACAGTCTGCAAACACCTTGCCTGTAGTCCCATTTCTGCATTTCTCTTTTCCAGCCCTCTGTTTTCACCTTTGCTGTTTCCTTCTGTGTCTTCAGACAAGAAAACAAGTGAAAGGTAGGTGGGAGGGTTTAGTAGCCTAACTAAGCAGGAAGCAAATTTTAGAGAAGTTAAATTTATTTGATCACTAACAGATGTTGGCATTTTTATTTTATTCAAAAGATAAGATCTTGAGTGAAATATCTTCACTTTTATTTAGTAGTTCTTCAATACTCCTTTGCCTGCAAAATCTGAGAGTAAGAAATTCTCCCCTCCCCACTTTTGGCTGTTTATGTTTTCTACTATCAGTAAAAATTAAAAAACACATCAACCTCTAACATAAAAGAAAACACCTGTTTGGCTTGGAGAAATTGGCCAGGGAGGTCTTTTTCCTGACAGTCCAAAAGCGACCATCACAAGGCCCCTTATTAAAAAAAAAAGTAATTTTTTTTCTGTTTCATGTGAGCATTGGCAGAAACTCTGACAAGCAGTTCTTCATATTTTATTATGTTCTTGTCTGCAGAATCTCTGTCAGGCAAAAACCTTGTCAGCGGAAAACCTGTCGTAGGATCAGAGGAGACAAAAACAGGTGTCACACAGGCAGTCAAAACTGAAGGAAAAAAAGATTAGGCTAAAGAGAGAGAGGCAGACAATTACATTAATGCCATTGCTTTTATCTTATAGATGTGTGTTATTATCTCGGGGTGCTGAGTGCGCAATTGCCTCAAAGAAAAGTAGACAGGAGACAAGGGGAAACTTGATAGTTATTAACTGAAGAGGCAGTGTGTCAAAGCTGGATGGGGTTCAAAGTTTTGCAAAGGAAAAAAAAAACTGCAGGCAGCAAGCAAAGGCTGTGTGGTTCTGCTTTCGGCTACATAAACCTAGTAGCAATCTGACGTTTTCTGCTTGGAAACAGATCATAGAGAGAGAAATTAATGAAAGATTTCATTTGGAGATTTTGGGGGTAACATTTATCCTATATACATGCGACTGAATCATAATCTTTTCTCTCTTATAAAATCTTGCCACAATGTGAGACATGGTGAGGCATGAAGGCAGGCATTTGTCAGTTCAGCTGTGTTGTTTGGATATGTTTAAAACACCTATTATCAACACACTTTTAATTAAAAAAATCTATTAAGAAGCCCTTTTACTAAGTGTGAACATCTGTACGTGCAAGCTGTAAATTAGGAAATCACATATGTGTGCCTCAGTCAGAGACTAAATGAACTTGGCAAGTGTTTTCTATTACTGGTTTTTAAGTACAGTAAAATGTCTTAAGGAAAAATCGCTACACTTTAAAATCTGGATTTTTAAATATTTCTTATTGTGTCTGTTGGTAATAATTAACAGAATGTTTCTTTTAATTAGAAATTAGATTCACTGTCATCAAGTTAGTAACCAGGATTCAAAGTGCTAATCGGAGTCTCCCTTTGGTTTCTTTGTTCACATCATCTCAGGAGACTTTCCTTCTCTCCCCAAAGTTGGAGCTTCATTAAATATTTGTGATGGTATAACATAATGTTATTTTGCCAGTGGCCTCAAAGATAGTTAGCCTTGTTGGTAACGTACGCGAGCCTCACAGCCCCCTGGTAGAGAATGGGATGGTAACTTGAAGGCCTTGCCTGTGCCATCACCCATTAATCATGTTAGTGGAAAAATCAGCAAGTGTTCCTCCAGTCCTTAACATTCTTTTGCTCTTGCATTTAAAAATTGCTTAGCTTAGACTTTTCTTAAGACTTGAAACTGCCTTTTTAACCCTTTTTTTATATGGGGTCTTTTATTCCACCAGTTGTAGATGCTAAGAGGTTTGATACTTGATGTATGTATTAAGCAAATCCAGCAATCCAGAAGAAAACACACATCAGTGTCAAAAGTGTGAGTGATAGCCCAGAGTTTTACGGGATTACAGTGGGAGAAAAAAGAGAAAGATTGATTATAGAGTTAGAGTGAGATTTCAGGCTGACTTACTGAGAGTGGGAAGGCAGAGTACTTACAGCACAAAGGTAATGTTCATTTTTTTAAAAAGAGATGGAATATAATAATTTCTTTCTTTTAGGTATTTCCTACCAGATGCTGGCTTTTTGTATCACTGCTCTCTCTTAATTTTGAAATATTTCTTTACCTCATCTGATTAAGTTTAAAGCATATGTTCTATCAAAAATGAATATGCCTTGTATTTACGATGTTATCTTAGTGCAATTCTTATGTAAATAAATGCAGTTTCAAGAAAATTTAGTCTTTAAAGCTCATAAACTGGGATAGAGTGATTATTCTCTTACAAAAGAATTCATTTTTTATTTATTTAGTAAAAGTATTTACATGTTTCATTCTAGTAGCATATTTCAGTAGTTACTTTTAAAATGGGATGTTTTGTAGTTAGCGTGCATTTGATTCATTGATCTATAAATTACATACAGCAAGGTCTGTGGAGTCAACTTTCAGCTAGCCCTGGTGACTAAAGATTGGATAGAACAGCAGCGCTAATAATAATAATCCCCAAACCTGGTTTCAGCAAGTAGATTCAATTACCAAGTCTCTTCCTAGATTTACTGTCAAGTTTGCAGATTAAATTTTTCTCTTTTCCCCTTAACCACCTCCTGATGGAGTTGCTGCAAATGAGGAAAGACATGCCCCCAAAAGTGGGCCATGTAAGGAAGAGGAAGGAGAAGTAAAACCAAGAACCTGTTTAATCTACTAGCCAAGAGAGTGAGCTTCTGAATAACCAAGTGTTGACAGTCTACTTTTATGTGTGCCTCAGTCAGACTTTAATGATTTCCAAAGTCTGTTGTGAAGACCTTATTATGCATAAGGCCACAGGGGGGAAATGCCAATCAGTTTGAAATATTACCTATATAGTCTCAAGTGGAGCTCAAATTCTACCCAGGACTAATTGTGGGTGTTTGTGTGTGCATATTCACATCCTCTCAAAGCTGCATGTCAACTAGGGATGATTAAAATCCATAGGGCAGTGGGGGGCTCACTGGAGTTACTTTTGTCCCGCTTCCCTCCCAACAGTTTAGAATGACATTCATAATGAATCATAAGAATATTCATATACTTATTTCTCATTTTATTAAGGGACAAGAGAAAAAAGAAGGACCGTTCACATAAGGCATACAAGATATAGTCATGTAATCAGGTTTATGGAGGCTCAGTGGAGATGTTTTGACTTGAAAACATTAACACACTATTTGTTAAAAATAAATAAACAAACACACACGTCACACATAACAGCTGACAGTTTTTATCACCAGGCTCAGGGATCAACTCTTTCAGCTGCATGTCATTCCTTTTCTTCTTTTTTTAAAAAATTCTAGAAGCAAGCCTTCTCTCTCCTTGGTATTAAATATCCTAATTAATTCAACCTTGACAGTTACAGTTAGAAAGTTGTGACTTAAATGGAACATGAGTTATTTTGTACTTAATTTGCTCCCAATTACATGGTTCTTTCCCCCAAAAGTAGGAAATAAAATGTGCAGATCTAAATATTACTTTAAGTCATAAGAAATTTTCTCTTAATGACAATCATTGCCCGCCTTCGTGATTGATCCCTTGATTCACTAAAAAGTTTTTATTATATCATCATTGCCATTTACTAATGTTCTCCCCAAGTCTATGGCTTTTATTAGGATCTGGCTTACAATCTATGGGTAAGTTAAGTTTTTGCGCCCTGAGGCTCTTGCCTAGTAAGAGAGCTGAGTCTTATAATGGGAAAGGATTGATGTTATAATGATTCCAAAGGGCCCCTTTATGATGAAACTCTAAATACGCAAAATCCCATTAAACCTGTACAAGTTCATGGGCTAGCTACATTGAAATGACATATCATTATAGTGGGTATAGCGTGCATATTATAAAGTATGATATAATTGGAAATTATTGGTCATATTAGCAAGAATGAAGAGCCACCCATAGACATCCTCATAAATTCAGAAGTTATGGCCTGGATAGTTGAAGTAGGAAAGAGAACAATATTCTGTTTATAAGTAATCAAAACTGTAAAATCTGGACCCCAGAAATTCCTCTAATAAAATCCTGTCGCTGACAACTTCATTTTTGAACTCTTAAAGTAATTGTGGAAAGAATTTCTAAAACAACCCTTTAAAAACACGTGTTAAATGTTAATCAATTGGAAATTAAAATAGTACTCTAGGCCCCAGAGCTCCTAAAAGCTGACCACTTCATGCTGTTATAATTTGGAATCCTAAGGGGAATTGAGGCAGGAGACAGGGAGTTCTCGAAACAATTAGCCATGCAATTTAAGGTTCACTTGGCTTTCTCCCAAAATAAAAAAAAGTAAATAAGGCTGCTTTAATTTTTTAACTTGTAAAATTGCTTCAAATTAGCATTTAAAAATTTTAAAATATCCAGGGCAGGATTGGAAATTAGTGAAGTAAAAGGTTTCCTTTTAGACCTTTTCATACAAATTTTTAATTGTTTTAGTCTGTGAAGTAGGTGGCTTTGAAAACTCACTCCACTTCGCTCACTCCTTAATTTATTGAATGGCTATAAGCTTCAAATTGCCATGCCTGAACACTATTCGGTAGAGTCCACTGGACATCAGGGCCTGAATGGTTGAGCATATTCCTGTGAAAACCATCTAAGTCACTTGAATTTGGCTTTTAAAGAAAGTTATGTAAAAAAAAAAAGTTGTGGAAAACTAAGAACTATAAACTATCACTGAGAGCCAATTTTCTAGGATCAGTGAAAAGCACTTTTATACTCCTACATTAAGAAAAAAAAGTATCTGAATATGTTCTTATTCCTGTGACCTTCACAGAAAATATTGGAAGTGAAGTCTGTAGAATTACAGGTTTACATTTATTTTAATTTATTTGAAGGTTTGGAGAGTAATTCCTGTTATTAAAAATTGAAATAAAAAATTGTTATTCACATTTCATTTAACAGATGCAAGATCTTTTATAACCACACCTTACCTACCTCCATCAGTGTTTTACACACTTGAAAACTGAATTTTATAAAGGACATTACTTTGTTCTTTAAGTTAGCAATATGTTTAAAAGTATATATTACTTACATCTGTTACATATTTTGCATTACATTTTATACTTATTTTAGATTTACATTACACACTTATATTAATGAACCACAGAAATTCCAGCTGTTGTTCTCAGTTCTCTTCTTGACAGAAATGAGTGTTCTTCATCTGGACTTATGTGCCATTTTTGAGTCATGTGAATTAACTACCACTTTTCTTTGGAAAACTATACATCCTATCAAAGTGTTTATTGAAATGATATCCAGGCTTAAATTTCTCCTTTATTTTATAGCCAGAAAATTACCAGTTTAAGCTTCTGTTTCTGACGTTTTAAAGAAATCCAGGTAAATTACGTTCCCTCGGTAACCTAATTCACAGTTTAAGAAGCTCTTATTCTATAATTCTTTTTCTTTTTCTAACTAGTACCCATATTGTACAGTTAAACCCTTTTTTCCCCAGATAAAATTCTGCATACTAAAGAGAGTTCACTTTTCATTTCTCCAGGCATTTTTCAAAAGGAAACAATCTTTTCTTTATAGATGCTATTCTTAGTCTTATTGTGTCACTTACTCTCTGACCACTTTCTGACTATAGCTATGAGACCATAAATCTAGCACCTTTATCATATATCTAGTGATCTGTACTATGATTTTCATAAGGTCTATTTCTAAATGTTTGTACATTATGGTCTATTTTATGCACCATGATATGAAGCTCATTTTCTTTAACAATACTAGAGTTCATACTGTTTTTACCTAGAAATCCATTGGATGGCTCCAAATAATGTTTGAAGTGGTAGGAAAGGGAATAAATTATGCAAAGTTTGGTCATGCCCAGTGGAACAGCTCCAACTCACTTCCTAAACTGCCTTAATTACCTACCCCCACTGTTCTCTAGAAGAGTATAAAGCACAAAGGAGAGGGTTGAGAAAGGGACGTGGGTAAAAATAAGAATTTGGTGGTACAGTGGAATCATACATTTAACTCTTCAGTGCAAATAATAATGGCCTTTTCCTATTATATGTACACTTCACTGTGTTCATTCATTCAACAATATGAGGGCTAAACATCTTGAGTGATTATATTTCAGATAGGGTGGCTATTTAACATCAAATTCTTGTTATTAAATAGGCACATAACTGACCCAGTAAATAGACAACATATGGTTGGGATGTACATTATTGGCATATGTGAGTGACATGATTTGTCGAGATGGTTTGCTCTTAGAAGTGGTGACCTCTCCAGCCATCATGGAAAAACAAAATATAATTTGAACTGAAGTTAAAAGGGTAGGCCAAAAGGTAGATAAGGAAGAGGAAAAACACTTAAGGAACAACATTGAAAGAAAAAAATATATGAGAAGTGTAGCTCAGTGATGGAACCCTGTCTGTCTCTCCAGCTTCATTTTGTGCTACTCTCCCTGTTCATATCCTAGCAGAACTGGCTTTGCCTGGAACACCCCACCCCCACTCAAATTATGTTTTCATGTTCAGTACCCAGTTTGTAATTCTGTGTGTTAATGTGTATTTTTAGAAAGCCCGATTTCCTTACTAGTCGATTCACTTTCAGAGGGCCTGAATCATGTCTGTTTTGTTCTTCATTAAATCTCTAACACTTAGTATAGGGCCTAGAAATACTCATTTAGTGACCAATATGAAAATATTAGGAATATTTGAAAAGCAGTGGGTAGCTTACTTCGGTTGGAACAGAAAGTTCATGTCAGAGTTATTAGGATGGGAAGTAAGTCTGTCTGTACAAGGTCTTCTAGCCCAGGTTAAGGATTTTGTGCATTGTCATTGGGGGTGGGAAGCAGCACCACTGGAAACCCTTGAGCAGAGATGAGGCATTCTAAGAGCATTTTGAGAAGACTAACTTGCCAGGAGTCACTTGCAGTCATGGAGTTATGAGAGAGTCACTGTACAAAAGTGATAGAAGGTAGGCCAGAAAGGAGAGATGGATCCAGAGGAAATTTCGGTGTAAAAATTTGGGGGTGCTAAGTAGTCCCAGGTAATTTTGAAGGTTCTTGCTATATTACATTCAGTGAGAAAAATACCACCACCAAGATAGAAATTTGTATCCATAGTGTTGCCTCAACTATATAAAATTATGGATTAAAAACAGTAGATGCAAGTATATCAACATGTGGACAGCAGTTGCCTTTGGATGGTAGGATTATGGGTGATTATCTTTCTGTTTTCCTTTTTCTCAAATTTACATTTTTTTTTTCAGTGAGCACCCATGGTATATCCAATCAGAAAACACCCCTCCCCATTCCTACCCCCCGCCCAAAAAAAAGGGTATGATTTCAAGAATTTTGCTCTAGTTTATTAGCCCTACCCTTCACAACAATAGGGATCAAGAACATGTTTAGAGCTGGAGGCATGGAGCTTGGGTAGAGATCAATTTATCGGTTAGGGATCACCCTGCAGGGTGCAGAGGTTGGATTCCTAGAGGCAGATTATCCAGCCAGGTAGCTGGAGAGACAGCTCCTTTGGAATCCTGATGCTTCCCCTGCATTTTAGTTGTTTTCTCTTTCAGTCTCTCAAATTTATCGTGTAACCCTGCCTCACCTTCACTTCAAGTATCTGTTTTTCTCCTGTACCTCTTAGCTTGGTCTTGATTCTATATTCTCCTTTCCTGTCTCCTTGAAATTAAGGCAGGGCTCTTCAAGCTATTGGCTTGCCTGCCTCTAAAAGAATTTTGAAAATGAGTCATCCTAACATTTTCATATGCTAAGTAACTCGCAAAGGTCATATAGCTAGTAGGTGGCAGAGCTGGGATTTGAACAGCCCTTGGAATTGGTCTCTAGAAATTGTCCTTAATCTGCAGGACAACAAGCACTTTTTAAACATTGGGAACTTTAAATTATTGCTTTAAGTCATTATTTGTTCAGTTATCACTGCAGACTTAACTATTTTAATTGGTAAAAATCTCTACCACTGCTTATGATCGGATCAAACTGCCAAATCTGACTTATTTTTAACTGGGTAAAAATAAAATCACAGTGCAATTCAAATAAATGTATTAATATATATTTAGAGAGGAACAACAAAAACAATGTTATGGTCTGTGTTTCGTAGATTACTAAAACAGTCCAGAATAAAATGTGGAGCTAATAAAATTAATTTATTTGATTTACAGTAGAAGTGTTATTTCTCATTAGTTAATAAACAATGATATACTATAATACATAAATAGGTTTTTTTATGAAATGAGTATGTTAAAAATCATGGTAGTACTTTGATAATGTGGTTCCATTTGTATATCACAATCTGTTGTTGGACTTTAGGAACAAATTGGATAAGGCTCATATGCAAAAACATTTATTAATTTTGCTGGATCTCATGGTCAAAATTTTTTATGTATTTAATGAAAGACATTATATTCTGCTAAAGATTAAATGCTTTGGCATTTGAATCATAATTTATTTTAATTTTAGTTTTACTAATAGGATGTGGAAAATTTCAAAGATGAAAATTATGAGTCATAATTAAAATAAATATTTTTATATCTTTTGATTAAATGGGTTGTAACTACCTTATCAAATGATATTCACAGGTTGTATCTAGTATCTTACAAATTTTGTAGGTGCAGGAAGATATTCAAACTGAATTTAGGAGAGTAGGCATCACTTATATGCAGTGCACTCTGGACTTTTCTTCCCAAGTGATGACACCACCTAGGGAGAGATGTTTGTTAGGAATAGTTAAAAAGAATGGATATCCTCAGAGTATGTGGGGCCAGGGTCAGGGGAGCCATTTTCAGTATTGGACATTTTTGCTTTGCTATCACAGTATATTTAATGAAGAGCGATACATCACCAAAATAGACAGGAATGCATTAGGTGGTGAGTGCGTTATCATTGCCCCATTTTACATTTTATTTGAATTCTGAACACTCCAACATAGGTCCAAATGTCAGGTTCTAGGTACTCTTTAATTGTATATGTATAATCTAGAAAAAAGGGTCCTTTTGAGGGTTCTTGGTGCTTTTATTAATCATTAAAGGAGGCTTTCATGCAGCAGTTAAAATCATCAATTATTTTGGCATCCAGGAGAGTTTTACACCCCAGGCCTGTGAGTGTAGCCTCTAAGTCAGGTCAGACTGTACCTTTATTTCGTAAAGAAGACAGGGTACTGTCTTCCAAGAAGTGCAAATGGATTATCTACATGGGCATATGGCCCTGTTCCCAGGTGGATCAATTTTAGGAAAGTAAATATGGGATTTTAGGATCTGGAAATTGAATTCCTTTTTCTCCATACCTTTTGGAAGACCTTCGCATACCCCAGGTTTACACATATAATAGTTTGAAGTCCAGTGAATTAAGGCATCTCTCAGTGATGTATTGCAAACATTTCCTACTCTGTTCACTTGACTCCAGGCCAGCCCTGCCCCAACTCTGTCTCTGTGATTTTCAGTGCAGCGTGTGGATGGCTTATATCAGAATCACCTGTGATGATGTTTCAGCCTAAGTCTGACCAGCTCCCTCCGGGCTCTTCTCCTTTAGGGGATGTGGCTGTCATGGCTGAGCATGTGCCATCGTCCCCAAAGCTGACAACCATTGCTTTAATTAAGCTTATGAACACTTGTCAGAGTTTTGTATCTAAAATTATAAATTATTTCATCTTATAAAATGTCTGATATTTTCTGTATCCTATTAAGAAGTAAAATTTTGCCTGGCTGGTGTAGCTCAGTGGATTGAGTGCGGGCTGGAAACCAGAGGGTCCTGGTTCGATTCCCAGTCAGGGCACATGCCTGGGTTGCAGGCCTGGTCCCCAGTGAGGGCCATGTGAGAGGCAACCATACATTGCTCTTTCTCTCTGCCTTCTCTTCTCTCTGAAAATAAATAAATAAAATCTTTAAAAAAAAAAAGTAAAATTTTAAGCTTTCTACAGGTTTTGGCCTTTAGTATTGTTTCCTTACAGTCTGCTCATCTGACCGTTTATACTTATCTCTGTTTTGCCTCAAGAGTTACACATTCTTTGGATATCAGTTCTCTTACACACACACACACAGTGGTTATTAAAATATTGTCCCTGTCCAAGCATCCTGTGGAGATTTGTTAGAAATGCATATCCTTGGTCCCCACACCAGACCCAGTGAATCAGAAACTCTGGGGAGGTAGCCCAGCAACCTGTGTTTTAACATGCCCTTCAGTTGCTGATGCACATAATGCTTAAGAACTTGATCTTACCTTAGCCCTCTTCCTTTCTTGCCTGTAAATTCCTACTTATCTTACAAGACTCTGGCTTCTTGACAGAGTTGCTCTCTCTTCTGTGTCTTATGGTACTTTATCAAATCTCTTTTATAACATTTATATTGCTTGCATCTGTCTACCTTTGAAGGTGGAGGCCACAATGTAAATTACTTTTGCGTCTGCATGCAACACCTACTTTGGTGATAAGTTAAGTGCTAGTGAATAAATGAATGTATGCATGAGTGAAGGAGAAGAGCATTTAGGAGGAGTGGTGATCAATAAGGTCAGCTGCTATGGAGAGATCATGGAAAATAATGAAGGAAAAAAGCTATTGGATTTCATAGTAAAGCAGGTGTTGGTGACCTTTGAAATGCTTGCTTCAGCACAGTGATGGGCAAGAAGCCCAGATTACTGGGAGTTAGGGACTTCTAACATGATGAAGACTTTCAAGTTCCCAGAGGTTCTTATTGATTGTTTATCTGAACATGTGGTAGAAACAGAATTTTGGGGGGAGAAATAACTTAAGTGACCTTAGGCTGGCTACTTAATCTCATTGAGTCTGTGATTCCAAATAGGCAATAATAGTAATAATGTGTGTTTTTAATTTTTTAAAATAATAAAACAAGATCATTGTAACACCCTAGAATGGCGCCTGACATTTAGTACTTATGGGTCATTTCCCTTCCTGTGGCCAAGGGACTGGGATATACTGGTTTTCCAGGCCTGGCTTAAGGAATACTCTGTTTAATAAAACAGGTGAAGAAGAGTGGTTCCCCAAAGGGAAATCCAGTTTCTGTTACTTAGAATGAAAGGGAATAGATACAAAGCAGGTAAAACAACTGATTCCATCTTATTGTGTACAAAAGTGTGTTTTCAAACTGTGCTTCTGAGAACTCTAGGATTCCAACTGAGAGATTGACAGAAGTTGAAGGGAAGAAGAGAATAACAAATGACTGCAAGTTCTCTAATCCATGCTCACTCCAGCTTCCCCAGGAATAGATTGCTTTTATGTTTTTGTACCCAATTATGGGTTAAAATTTCATTTGAACATGGAATTTTGGCAGTACCATTGGTATAGAGCAATTTAGCAGGTAGTTAGGTCCATAAAATATAAAGGCAGGTGACTACCTTTTCTCACTCCATACCACTGAAAAAGTTCTTGCCCTAACTTTCCTGCATCCCAATACCCAACTTACATTCCTAACTCTACTAAGATCCAGATTCAGACGTGGGAAGAACATGACATCAGGCAGAAGTCCAGTTCTCAGTTTATTGATGTTAATGACACTTAAAAAAACTCATCATTTAACTTTTTGCTCATCAAGGAGACATCCCTAAAAGTTGTCAGCAACTTGGTGACTCAGTATGGTCTGGTAACTATATAGCAGAAAATTTTGATATACTCAAAAAATTGACAGATCATAATGTTTGATTATATGTTTATGCTAGAATTTACAGTTGACATTAGCAAGCTGGGTAGTTAAATATTTTTCAGTCCTTTGTCTATGGCTCATCTCCTAGGTAATTGCTGCTTAATCACACTCTTAGGACTTTTTCCTCCTCTACTATTAAGTTTTTAAAACATATGCGGTCCAGCCTTTCATCCTCCATATCAGCCCAATGTGGCTCAGTGCCTGTTTATGTAAATAAAGTTTTATTGGAACACAGACATGCTCATTAGTTTTAGTCTCACCTGCATTTATAACAGCAGAGGTGATTGGTTGTGAAAGAGAATGTATGGGTCACAAGAAGTAAAAATATTTATTATCTAGTCTTTACAGAAAAAGTTGTTGACCTGTGCTCTATATTTTTGTGGCTTATAACAGAATTCCTACATCTTGACATATGTCATACTTAGGAAGAAGGATCAGGTAATGTCCTTATAATACTCTTACTCTCTGAGGTTCTCAAAAACATATCTAGGGAAATGCTTTTGCCATACCTACTCTACCTGTGTTCTTTCAATTCTCTGAACAATTTCTCTTTACTTCTCTACCCTCAAAGGTGTTATCTTCTTCATCTTATAAAACTGCCGCTGTTTTCAAGGAGTGGGAGCTAGAGGAGTGATGTGACAGCTTTCCCCCAGCCCTTGAACACATGGTACACACACCTGCGTGTACTTAATGCATAGGCACAAGGTCCAAATGCATGGACAAAAATCAGGATTTGGTATCGTTTTATTTCCCCTACTGAACCCTCTCAATTTCATATTCGTTGTAGTATTAGCAGTGTATTTTGTGAAGAAGCGATTGAGCTGGGCCAAGAGGTTTGATGAAGAGAACTGGAGGAGGAGCAGATTTTTTCTGACCTGGTCACTAGATTTTGTAAGCAGAACAGCCACTCATCAGAAGGCTGAGTAGTTAAGCTGTATTTGAAGAACGGGGATAATAATACCTCTTTCCTGCATTTTTGCAGTCTAAATGCCCTGTGGAGTGAGAGAAGACTTCAATCCCTAGGCTTGTGAATCCCTTATCTTTCCCAAACGTTAAATTAATTTTTAAGGCTATTTATTCAAAGTTGACTTAACCACTAGAATAGGAAAGATCAGACAAATCAGCTGCAAGAAATGAAGTATGAGAAAACCCGAACTCTTTGACAAAGTATTCCTGGGAGTAAATGTGTTGAATGAAGCCAGCGGGTAAATGATAAGGCCCTTTACACTATGGATGTAAGAAAGCAATTTATCAAGAGTACATGAACTCTCTAGTGACCACAAGTCAAGAGGAAATGAGAGTAGAGGAGGATCCCTGAAAAACTACATTTGAAATACTAAAAACCGTGTGTGTGCATGCATTTTTAAATACCTGTATTAATATGCAGAAATACTGGCATATTGAAATAAGAGTTGATCAGAGTACACATGTACAGTACGTACTATTTTAAGCAAAGATGGTAGCGAGAGCGGGTGAGAAAGGCCAGACTGATTTAGAACTTGCAGAAACTTTGGGGTACTGCACTCTCAGGTGTAGTTAGGGTTTGATGCTGGATGTTGTTGTCCGACAGTGTTGCCACTATCCTCACTCATGAGCTTAGATGGCCATCTTTCAGGCTTAGGTGTTTATCTGTTCTAATCTCTAGAAGGTCATATGTTTATAATTCTGACAGTCAATCTCATGCTTTTGTGTTCTCTTCAGGAGTTCAAAGCATCTCTCATTCATTATCTCATTATCTTTGCAGCATCTCTTTGAGCCCTGTAGATGAGACAATGTTATCTTAATTGTTCACTTTAGAGAAACTGAGGGAAAATGTAATTACATTATCTACAGTAGGGTTCCCAGTAACTCAGATAAGGGTGGGGATTAGAATGAATGATCTTATCTTGGCTTTAAGATCTAGGGGAAATACTTTTTTATATTTGAGGAGGGGAAAAGACCTAATTTTGAAATATTAGTCTTATTAAAAGTATTTACTTTGAAAATGGTCGTCCTCAGTTTTTTGTATTGAGATAACACAGCAGAAGTATACAGAAATTCTCAAACTTCTATTTTACTCTTTTTTTTTCCATTTTCATTTGACACTAAACCCTGGTCAGAGCTTTTTAAAAGATGGCTAAATTATTACTTGAATCTATTTTTTTTCAACTGAATAACTTTTTTTATTTTTTAAAGGACTTTATTTATTTATTTTTAGACAGAGGGTAAGGGAGGGAGAGAAACATCAATGTGTATTTGCCTCTTGCACACTCTGAACCAGGGACCTGACCTGCAACCCAGGCATGTGCCGTGACTGGGAATCAAACCGGTGACCCTTTGGTTTGCAGACTGGCACGCAATCCACTGAGCCACACCAGCCAGGGCTCCTGGATGACTTTTATAGAACATGCCAGTGAACACTAAACTAAATCGAACAGGTGAACAGCAAGGGGTAAAATTGGGAGAACTAAGTCTTGAAATAATCTCCCTTTGCTAATTTAACCTGAGAGCCCTCAACACAGATGTTAGTTTTCCTTATTCCTTCTAAATTAGGCCTTTTAGGCCACTATAGTCTAAACATTCTTCTCCTCTTCTTTAAACCATTCAGGTTCTATAAATGGTGTATCTTTCTTTTAAAAAGCGATACTGGTTGAGCCTATTCTTAGGGCATGAAGTGGGAATTGTTTGTTTTTTCTTTGGTGGGAAGAGAGAGGACTCCATGGTAACTTGGGGTGAATCATAGTTCAATTAGCAAATTAATTAGTCTGGTTTTTAGAGTCAGCCACAGTCATTTAGAAATATCCTCAGTGGCTCTCTGAAAGTTGAATGTGTTTTGTATTTGCTTGCTGTCGTATGCAGTCTGCAGTGTATAAACAAAACAAGGAGGAGGTGGGAAGAGGATTATTTACATTGCCAACTGTTACTTAAACTTGCAACATGTGATTATCATGCATCCTAAGAAATGGAGTCCTGATAACTTCCAGTAACTTGTTTCTGCTTTGTCTGTTTCTGTCTTCTCCCTTTGTCTCTTTATTCTCATCTACCTGCGGAACCACCACAGCCTTGGATAAGCTCAGCACCCAGCACCTGTACCACCCCACGCAAGTGGAGATTGTGCAGTCCAACGTAGTGTTTGACATCAGCAGCCTGATGCTCTATGGGACACAAGCGGTGCCTGTGCGGCTAAAGATCCTGCTGGACCGTCTCTTCAGTGTCCTGAAGCAAGAGGAGGTGCTACACATCCTGCACGGCCTGGGCTGGACTCTGCGGGACTATGTTCGGGGGTACATCCTTCAGGTAGGGGGAGGACGTTGGAGCAGATGTCTGTGGCCAGCTCTAGGCGGGGTTGGTGGAGAACCCATGACAAACCTGATCTCCTTCCTGTCTTCTGCAGTCCCAGGCATGCACATCCTCTTCTGGTTAAAATGGTCCCTTTGGCAGGCTTACCAGGGGATTGGAAAGAAGGATTGATGCCCCAATAAGTCGGCATCAGGCTTCTGTGGTGTACGTTAGGAAGGAACAAGTGGCCTGTTGCCTAGTGTCACTTTGCATCATTTTGAATCCAACTCTCTCTTCCTGCAACATGAGCTTCCTGGCTTCTCTGGCAAGTCTTGTTGTAGCCCTGCTAAATAGGAGGGCTCTCTGAGGTGGGTGATGGGTATGTGCAAATCTGAGATTACTCTTCATCTGGGTTTAGTGTGGCTTGTTCTTACCCTTAATTTGTAGGTTTGGAGTTTTCTTGGTTGTCTCTGCACCCTAACTAATTATTGCTTCTTCATCCAAATCAAAGGAAGAACTGTAACCTCTATAAATTCCCTGCTTTTATAACCAATCAACCTTCACACTCCAAAACACACAGATATGGTTATAGATTTGGCCTTCATAGCACCTGTTCTTCCAACCTGAGACCCTTCTTGGTGTCAGTGGTACTTCCAATCTGGTAAGGGTCTGAAAACTTTCCGGGAGGCCTGCAGCCTCCACTCCCTTCCCCCTCAACCTGCTTGCCGTTTTCATCGTAATTTGCAGTACGTTATGAGTAGTTTTGCATTGTGTACTTTGCCTCTGAAATGTTTTTATGGCCATCTGTCTTCCTACGACCCTTGAAGGGTAAATGTTGAAAACAGCATGTTGGGAGACCCCAGGATCCAAAAAGACTACAGTGGATGATGAAGAAGTGCTCCTCCTGCCAAAGGAGATCACAGTTGGAAAAGGTAGACTCTGAAGTGATTTTTGAAATTTCCTATGGGGATAATACCAGGAGAATTGACCCCTTCAAAAACATTGTGTTGTTTTTTTTTTTTTGACTCTGCCAGCCTGTTTATTTCCTGAGTTACCTTGTGTTGTGTGCAAGGCCTTGGCTGCCAGCATGGTATGTGATGAGTGGGGCCTCAAGACTTCCCTTGCTTTAACCTGTCATTAAAACACACACATTCTGGTCATTCTCCTGTGATACCTCCAGGTGTTAACCAGGGAAGGAGAGCAAGGAGGGTTGATGAGTGGACGTAGAGAAAGAGGGGAGATGGAATAACCTTTCTGATCCCATGACTGCTTTAGTTAGTAGGAATTGTTTTTTAGTTTAGTGAGATGTCAGTTTGGAAAGCACAGAAAATTTGGCCTTCTGAAGATGATGATAGGAATAACTACGTGTTACATTGTACGTTTATAGAAGACTTTCACAAACATTCTCTCATTTGCCTCATTTTGGGGACATTTCAGTGGGGTAAGTGGAAAGTTAAGTCCTGGGTGGTCAGGGAACCTGAGGGGGCACACGGTCCAGGAGGAAGGGGCCAGGAAAAGCAAAGTGTGGAGCCAGTTTAACAATCCCTGATTACACTGGCCTCAAGATATATCTGTGCCACATCTTTCTGCAGACGTTTCCACGACATGATTATTAATGTCTGTTTTGGATGGATTTTATCGTACATGAAAGAACAAACCTCTTGCAGATTTTTTAAATGGAACTGTTAGCTTGGCTAAGCATTTTTTCCTGTATTTAAAACTTAAAATATTTTGCCCCAATCTGGTATTGTCTTCATTGGCTTCACTTTGATGCTTATTAGTGTTATCATCAATGCTGCATTTCAGTTCTGTGTGTGTATTTTTGCCTAAGATAGTGGAGCATATGCATGGTGTCTTTCTGTCCAGACAAGTAGATATTTGCATGACTGTGATTGTTTGCCATCTTAACAACCCAGTTTGCTGCAGCACTTTGTTGTCAGTAAATACAGAACCTTCTGGATGTTCTCTGGTATGGTCCTAGTGTTCTGCCTTGACCAGTGCCTGTTTTTTGTTTTACTTGAAATTATTGCGTAGATATTAATTTCCCCCCCAAATTTCAACATAGCTCTAAGATAATCATAGAAAAATACTCTGTAGAGACAAAATTGCAAGAGAAATTAATATGAGAGAAAAATTCAACAAAGTCACAAACTAACTGTTTATAAAGTCTCTTATTTTGGGGTGAAATATTGCAAATAAAGAATATGGTCATTAATTGTTACACTTAAGTTATGATTAATCTTCATTAATATACATACATTTGACAGTTTCGAATTTAATATAATCTAGTTCTCCATTCAGAGTCTAACTTGACATTTTGAGAAAATCATAGATGATTTTTACCTTAGAGGAACGCTGGGTTTAATTTCTGTCATGTTTATTGATAGAATTGATGTAATATATGGTAGATTTTATTTAAATGATGCTTTTTGTTATTTAGCATTTATTATATGCTTATTCCTTGGACAAAATAGTTATTGTTTTCAAAAAAAGCAAGACGTTGAAGGACACAAAACTGTAATCACTTGTGTACTGAGAAAAAATGCTCATTTGAAAAATAATAAAACATCCCCCCACAAAAACAAGAGCTAGATTATACAAGTAAACCCCTTTCCTCTAAAGCAATGTTATTTGCTTATTGGCCAATATTTTAACACTTATATATAGTAATGATAAGGTATGCACAAATAACCTTGATAATAATTATATGTAACATTTTCGCACAAGTAGACTATAAAATGTGTATCCAAAGGTTGTGGAACCCTATAAGGCACTATTAGTGTATAAGTCATTTTATCTGGCTAAAACTCAATTGTCTTGTAGCCCTCAAGGCATCAATTTTAGCATTATTGCTCTCAACAACAGTATATTGAATATTATGTCAGTTAAAGGAGAATAATTATCAAGTCAGGTTAGGGTGGCTGTTAGTCTTACCACATATTGACTTGGTTAGCAGTCGGCTATAGATTGTGTTACTGGGCAAATGAAGATGTACGGGGAGTTGAACTGGTGAAGCCAGGATATTAATTTAACTCTCCCTGGGCCCAAACCTACATCCCTATGTATATGCAGCTACTTCTGGTTTCAGAGATAGTTTTGAATGTGGAAGGATTGCATATGTCTAATGTTTTAGAGTTTTTGGCTTTGGATGTGGGTGGGGACAAAAAGGATCAGGCCATTCACAAGTATCATTGTAAGCATGTATGAAATGGTTATTTAAAGAAAAAGGGGAATAATAGTGATGCCATAGATTCATTTAAAAGACTAGCAGTATCTTTCAAGAACCCTGTACCGTTTTGATAAAAATTACTTTTCGCCTTTGTGATTATCTATGCAATTCATAAACTACCCGGCTGGGTGTAAAATACATAGTATAACTTGGACTAAAATGATTTAAGAATCCAGGAACATCTTAAAGGTAAACAGTCCAGTATTCTCCTGTGTACCAATTAAAGTATTCATTCAGAAAGTATAGGAAAAAAATGAGATAAATTTGAAGCATTTTCCCACAAAGTAGCAGTAAAAGGAAATATGCAATTAGATGCTAAAATCTAGACATAAAGGAATATAAGGTTTTTTCCGCTGCTAAAGAATAATTCTTTTTTCAAGTTTGTATCTCATGGTACATTTATTGATGACAAATAAAAGCAGTGTCCTGTTCTTTTCCTGTTTTCTTTTTCTTTGACCCAGGATATAAAAATATAGGTGATTATCGTTGTTGAATTAATCATTTAAAAATCAAATTTTCACAGTCTGTTTTCAGTTGAATTTGTAACTGCCTTGCCTGGGCTCATACACCAGCCTATCTTTGGAAATCCCCTTTGCAAATGAGTCCTGCCAGAATTCACAGAACCATATCAGATACTCCGCATAATTAGCTGAGGTGTCAGCAGCCTTTTGAGAGAATGAGTACTGATGCATATTTCAAATCACCTGTGTCTTGAAACAATCAGAACTAATAGAACAAGCAGCACATTAGAAGAACATGCCCCATAGTATTCTGTGGCAATAGTCTTCCAGAGATATGAATTTAGACTTGGGAGCAAGTACTCTCTGGATCTTTTTCTCTGAGAGCCTCTTGCTAACATTAGCATTATGAAGGCTCTGGGAAGGTCTGGAGTGAGTGATTTGTGAGAGTAGGTAAGTAGCTTCCATCAGCCTTCCACCACTTAATAGCCCTTTCATGTCATCGTCATAAGAAGTCTTCAGTTCCTGAACACATTCAGCTCTTCTTCAACTTGGTGTGTTTGTGTGTACACTTTCTTCTGCCTGGGCAATTTCTTGTCCTTTAGGTGTCAGCCAAAGTCCCACTTTTTCCTAGAGACCTTTTCTGTCCAGTTTCACCAGTGCAGGTTTTTCTAGCATTGGCTCTATCTGAGGACATTGTTTCCCTTAAGCTCTAAGCCAAATTTAAATTAATCAATTAAATCAACTGTTAAAATGCCCCTACCCCACCCCTGGCCCCCAGGCTTCCTCACTAGGGAACACTGAAAAGGCAGGGTACTCAATAAATATTTGTTAAATGAATGAGTAAAAAAACCTGTTATAGCTTGATGTTTCACCATGGAACTCATGGGGTATTCAGGAACTTCATCTGGTCCAAAGGCCCTTAGTCTTTCTTCAGACGTCCTAGGGACTAAACTCTGTGACAGCTGGGCTGGTGAGGGCAGTAAGAAGAGAATTAAGGCTCCCACACCCCCTTGCTAGTGTTTTGTGCTATCCATGTGGTAGAAAAACATCAATATTAAGCAAACACTTGTACTTAAACAGCCCCTTGTGGAGCAAGTTCACATACACTAGTTAGCTTTTTGAATTCCCAGTGAATTAACATTTGAAGTAGTTTAAGCTCAAAGAGGTTAAGTGGCTTTCCTATGATCGCACAGCTGTTACTTGGCACAGGTGATGCACTGTAAGCTTCCTGAGGATAAGACCACTTACCTCTTGTTCATCACTGCAGCCCACTCTCAGCTCCCACACTGGCACACCATAGGGCTTACTAAATATTCAGGGAGGAAGTTTTGAAATATGATTTGAACAAGGTCTCTAACTCCATGGGCGACATTTTGGTGTGTTTTTTTTGTTTTTGTTTTTTTTTTAATTTTTGTGTTTTTAAGACTACCAAACTGTCTCTGCAAAACAAGAATCTTGTAGCATGAAAGTTATATGGTTTGGGGTACAGGGAAGGCCTGAGAACCCTGACTGACAAAGTTAAGATCTCTCTTATATTTGGTGGATCATAACCACCTGATGATAGACAATACTAGGTTAAATTGGTTCCCCTTTTATGTTATTTTTCTCAGCTATTTTTTATATTCCATCTTGTTTCAGGTTACCTTTGCTTTCTCATTTCCATGCCCCAATTTTTTCTCTAGATCTGATATTTATTAGTGCTTCATTGTAATTTGGGCTTTTTGCTTTACCTTTCCAGGGATACATGCCTTTTGTAATTAAGTGTTAAAAAAAAGTTTTTTTAAACCTAATTAGTAAGATTTCAGCTATATCATGTGCAGGGGGTGGAGCAGAAATGAAGTAGCTCTTTTCTGGGTCCATAAAAGGATATCAAATTGTATGGGAAATGGGGAACTAGATATTGAGTGAGACAATTGGGCTGAAGTCCCAGCACTGCCACTGATTGTTTATGTGAGTATGGAAAAACTTGCTATTCTCCCCCATAGTTTTTTCATCTTTAAAATTGAGGTAACTTCTCCTACCTCTCTTGCTTTGAATGGCAAAGGATGAAGTCATGCAGTTGAAAGCATGTTGTAAATTCCCACTGAGGTTGGTATTTTTCACTTACATCTATGCATAAAGCTAATTCTGACCAGTTACTGCAGGGAAATATTAGGTGCCAAACATTTTTCTCTGCAGATGTCAAATGCTTAGAAAAAGATAGGAAATACATGTTAGACTTTAGTTAATATCATTAGGATAAAAGCTAGTTGTTTTAGTAAGTAAATCCTGAAATGCTAATGGCCTGACACAGTAGGAGTTTGTTTCTCCCTCTCATCAAGACCAATCAGCATTCCTGGTTGGTGAAGGCTTTCCTCCCAGAGGTGATTTGAAGAGAGGTCATTTAGGACCTCTGACATTTTATGGCTCTTCCATTCTCTGGGGCCTCAGCTTCTTCATCCAGGTGGCAGCCCTGAGAGAGGGTGGAGGCTCTGTGGGGAGATTTTCATGGACCAGCCTGGAAAGTAGAGTGTGTGACTTCTCTCATGTCAGTGATCAGAGCTTGTATCTAAAGGTAGCCAGCTGACTGAGGGAGACTAGGACAGGTAGTGCCAGGCTGAGCAGCTGCTCCCAGTGTTACCGGCACAGCATATGGGATGAGCATAGGTCAGGGTCCCACGCAGGTGTGGTGGCATAGCCATAATTTTGCCTTTTTTTTTTTTTTAACAGTTGGACCAGGAAAGCTTAAAGCAGCAGATTAGTGTTGATGAGGCAGGTTAATGGGTTTGAATCCTGGCTCCAGTTCTTAATAGACTTGTGAAAATAGGCCTGTGTCTGTATCTACCTAAGCCTCTGTTCCCTTACCTGTAAAGCTAGTACTTCATGGGTTTATTGAGAAAATAAAATAAGATGATGCACATAAAGCATTTACTAGTGCCACTTGCTAAGTATCCAGCAAATGTTAACTATTAACATTTACTCTGCTGATGAAAAGCATGATGATGATATTCACTATGACAGGCTATTGTCAACATGGGCATTTTAGACATTTGTATATAAAACAGTCCTGAATGTTTTATATTTCACCCTGTGTTTTAGAACAGAGTGCCTTCCAAACCAGTCAGGCTACAGGTTATCTGCTGTTCAATTGTAAAGAAATAATACATATGTGCATAGGCATATACATATATATACAAACACATATGTAAATAGTACAAGCTTGATTACAACTAATCAGCAGGAGGGCATAGTGACAGAAATTTTGGACTTTGGAATAGAACAGGCTTGCTTATGAATTCTGGTTTCACCTTTTGATAGCTCTGTTACCTACAATAGATCACTTAACATATTTGAATCTGAGTTCCTTCATCTGTAAATGTGAAATGAAATGATATTTATAAAGTATTTAGTGCAGTAACTAGCCCACACTCTTACTAATATTATGCAATATTACATTGTGAGTATCCATGTGTGTTATTATTTAAGTTATGACTCATTCCATATATGACTATCATTTTATTACCCTTCCATTTCTCTATTTCAGTAACTCTTCTAATACTCTTCCAAGCACCTGGCACAAAAACGGATGACTACTTGATGAATTTATTAAAATTATTAGAGTATCTTAGCTTTTACCCCATTGCATAAAGTTAAACTTACTTAAAATAAGCACCCTTTTTATGACCTCACAGATTTTTCAGAAATTCCAGAGCAGACTTGAATAGTCCTTGAAATAGCAAATTTTACTGATTACTATGTGCTGAGTACGCAAGAGAAGATCTCCCAGGAACCCATCGCCCTAATGGACAAAGCAACTCTACATAAATCATGCAAGTTGTATGATCAAAACCATAAAAATGCACAGGTAACCGTAGCATTGACATAGGAGCAGCGTTATTTGACTCCAGCTAAAGATTGCATTATCACCACCATGATGTAAGGAGTCTTTGCATTATGTCCTCTTCTCGTCAACAGTATATGAATCTTTTTCAGAAGAGAAGGATCACAGGTATGAATAGTTAAGATAGCCCTGTCTTTGTCAGGGATATACAAAAGGTAGATCATTCAGGGCAATGTACTGTGTTTATAGTGTCTGTTTTCAAGAGTGCTTGGACCACTTTATAGACGTTATCCCAGAAATCCTCCTAACCTCCCTATTAGAGAGATATTTTCAGAGACTGTTATCCCCGGTTTTTTGTTATCGTGGCTGAAGGCCTCAGGCAGGGTCAAAGCTGGAAGTAGAATACAGGGATTTTGAATCCCTTGCCAAAGCTGTAACTATTTGAACAGCAATGAAAATAAACACCTTATATCCAAGGACATAGCTTGATGTTTTTTTGCTGAGTTAAAATAAAAATATTCCTCCCTTTACCCTTGCAAAGTAGAAATAGATAGCTCACCAAATTTCAGGATGGAATGCAGTGACTGCTAGAATAGGATTTGTGTCTATGGGACACAGAGAGAGGATTTTGTATTTCCCAGAAGGAGCAGAAATGAGTCCACGACTCCCTGGTCATTCACCATTTGATAAAAACCAGCTCAGGTTTACTTGAAATGGATATTCTCTGTGATGGCACTGATTAAACCATGTGATCTCCAAAGCAGCACTCTAACATACTCCTTGTTGAATTTAAAGTGAAATGCTCCTGAGCTTTGGGTTTAGACCTCAATTTCACTACCAATTAGCTCTCCAGCCTTGCAAAAAGTATATCATTTGCATTAGCTTCATTTTCCTGCTGATATCTTCTTGGTAGATTTTTGAGGATAAAGAGAAATAATTTTTTAAATTCATAGACAAACTCAGTAGATGTTAATTCCTTAAGTACAGCAATTTTCCAGTCCCCTGCCCACCACAACCCTTAAGATTCTAGAGCAACACAAGCTTTGTGATTTTCTGTTTGTCCGTATATTCCATATATTATATTTGAGCCACTGTGTTCTCTTCTACTATTTCCCCCACTTTGACAGAAGGGATGGGTAGAAGATGAGAGGAACTTGGGCAGGAACTGAGTCTGTTACAACTATAGCAAAGAATGGAAGTCTCTCAAGACCCAGTCCTAGTCTACCATCTGTTTCTTTCGAGTGTCCTACATTTCAAATATTCATATGTGAAATCATGAAGGGCTGTGAAAAGTACAAAGTGAGATGAGAATCTGTGTGAGTTTCTGGAAGCTTTTGCTAAATCCATACAGATGGGACAAACATAAATAATGATTTCATATTAATAGGTTCATATATGACAGCAATATAAGTAATGCCAGCAGCAGTTGGAAAATGGAATGCAGGCCAGTACATTTGCTAGTAGAATATATGTAAGTACAACCAAATTAAACTACTCTAGGACAGCGATTTTTAACCAGTGTACAACAGCAAACACAATGATAACTGTCTGGTGTGAATGAATCAAAATTATACCTTTTTTTCTTGGTCAGATTGTTCAAAATATAGCATATATTTTTTTAATGTGTTGCAGAATTTTATTTTATTTTATTTTTTAAAAGATTTTATTTATTTTTAGAGAGAGGGGAAGGGAGGGAAAAAGAGGGAGAGAAACAGCAATGTTGTGGTTGCCTCTCACGTGGCCCTCACTGGGGACCTTGCCTGCAACCCAGGCATGTGCCCTGACTGGGAATCGAACCGGGACCCCTTGGTTCCCAGCCCACACTCAATCCACTGAGCTACACCAGCCAGGGTGTGTTGCAGAATTTTTGTAATCAGTTTATGTGTGCCATGAGAAGAAAAAGGTTGAAAATTGTTGCTCTAGGAAGACCTGTTGAAAGAGGAGATTCTTAAAGAAGAAGTAAGGTATTGTTACTTAGTAGAAAGGATGGAATAAACCTTTTTCCCAACAGGAAGAATGCTGTGTAGGGAAGAGTAGTGAACAAATTTATTGGGGAGAATTGTATTTCAGTTAGGTGAGTAGTGTTGGTGAGTGTGGTTAGGCCAGGCCTGGGTCTGCTGATTGGAAGGCCATTTTGATTCTCCTGGTGTTTGCATCACCATCCCTTTCTTAGGGGTGTGACTTCTGTTGGTTCACAGACCTGGCATTTGTTGCTAATAAAACTTCAAACTTAAAAAGGCAGATCTTCATGAACAATTGTTTTAGAAACCTACCCCTGAGGTGAGGTCCCTTTGCCATCAAGGAAGTGTTTTTGTTTGTTGGAGGCTGAATTCAGTGGCCCGTTGTATACTCTTCCTCTCTCTCTTTCTCTTTCTTTCTCAGTCAAGGTAGAGTTGGTTGGAGGGTAGCTTGGACACTGATAGTTTTGCATTTCAACAGAGGAATATCTTGCAGTGGCTACAATAGACCATAAAACATAAGACTTCAAAATAAAAGCACGAGCATGCGTTTTTGGTGCAGAGCTTATCTTCAGGTTACTGTGTATTTTTCACCTGTGGCCCTGGGAAAGCATTTTTAAGAGACTTTGAGATCTGCAAGTCCTCTCTGTAAGGAAATGCTTTTTAACCTGGTTTCCTTCTCATGTAATTTTCTCTCTTTAACAAAGCCATAATAATAGTGTCCGAGGCAGCTTTCTAGTTAGTATGAGTAATGTGGTTAGTGTATTTTCTATTTTTATTTTAATATGCTTTTTCTGCTCTGATTTTTTTTCTTTTCTTGGTTTTAAAAATAGCAGTTGAGTAAATGTGGTAACTCAAAAACTGGTGCACGCTGCATCCTCTCTGGGATACGATTCTGAGGCAGTACTATGCACAACAGCATGTTTCCCCCCTTCAGATTCCTTAGTGGCATAAATGGGAGAATGGAACACAGACCACTGAAAACATTGGCTATGTTTTTAGGTTAGGTCAGGCTTCAGAGAAATTGACATTTAAACCATAGAGTATCCCATAGGTTTTTGTCTCTAGAGTACCCATTAATATTAAGCCTGTTTATTTTATGGTGTGTTGATAAGACACAAAATGAGGTAACTGGTGCACCTTAAATTGGTTCATTTATTTGCTTCTTTTTAAAATATGCAGAAATGTTTACAAATTTTAAATTAACAACAAAATACACTTAAATGCCTCTTGGAAGAATAATTAAGAGCTACTTGTCTCTGTGTCCTGTCATCTCTGCCAGAATTAGGGTTCATGCTGAGTATATTCCATTGAGTCAGCCATCATTCCATCACCAGCAGGGACTGCTTTTCCACATATTGACATGTGAGGGAATGTCTGCCTTGCAGTAGCCCTGGGCTTGTGCCAGATTTTGAGATCCATAGGGGCAGTGCTGGGAGCTTTTCAATTCTGAATCAGAGATCCAGTTCATAATAGCTAAGCCAGGGAAACTGGGTTGAATCTGTGGCCAAAATCATGGTTAAAAAAAAAAAACAAAAACCTTTTTTTTCCTTTTCCATTTTTGCAGTGCTTTATTGCTTTAAAATTATGAGTGCCTCTGTCGATTGATCCTCTGGTGACTTTACACTGGATTCAAATTGTGGTCTCTTAGGTGAAAAGGTCAGTGTTTTATTCATTCGGCCACACATCGATGGAGATTAACTGAGATCAGTACAAGACATTTGGATCTTGCCAGACCTTGGGCACTTGAAAGAAGTTTATTTCTGTTCTCCCTAGCCTTCAATAGACCTGCTACAGAATAGGATGGCCTGCTTGCCTGGGAGTGGGGGAGGGTTTTGATTGGCTATGTGTTAACTGTCTCAAATCCATGGCCATAGGGTGAGTAAGAATCCCTAAGAATCAAACATGTCATCTATGTAGCATCACCTGATTTAGTGCTTTTCTTCAAGTCTGAGATGTCTCAAGGGGCCTTTTTTCCCTTGCAGCACTGATCTTTCAATGAGGTGCTAGTGTCTGTCCTGAGCAATAACAAGGAAAACCATGAAGTGTGAACAGCTCTTATTAGGGGTGTAAATGTCATTAAGGCCTTTGTAGCCTTCTCTGCAATCTGAATGCTCTTGTCAAGAGAATGACTTACTGAAGCCTCCTTTAAAATCACATAAATGGAATTTAGGATGCTGAACTTTTATATTTTAATTAAGCAAGGCCATTAGCTTCCTTTGCTTATGCATTTTTGTAGTCAGTTATACTTGTGTCTGATTAAGGATAGCCTTCTAAAATAAAACTGTTGAAAAATCATCTATAAAAGATTATTTTAAGGATTTGAGAAATACTTGGTTTACTCTAAATCAAAGTTTTAGATCATTTTTGGTGTTTGAGGATCAAATGTTTCCCTCAGTTTTAATTTTATAAAGACACATATACTCATGTACCTGACAACAATATGCATATTTTCATATGAGGTGTGAGAAAACACTGGCATTTGAGTTAATGAATAAATCAATCTGGATTAATGAAAAGTCTGAAGCACACAATGTTTAAATAATGATTTTATTATTTTCAATATATATATACAGAAATCTTTCTAGCAGTGTAGTCCCGTTTTTCCCTTATGTAAAATTCTGGTATCATCCTGAAAAAAATTTTATGTGCAAGGTTATGCTTTCGTAAACCTCTTCTGCAAGTTTGAAAATTTCAGATTAATTTCTTATCACTCTGGGTTGTATCTTTGATTTACAAAATAAAAACATGTTGAATAGTTGTATGGTAAGAGGAGAAGCTTATAGAAAGAAAATTGTCTTTTTTACTGTGCATATTACCTTTAAATAAAAAGAAATGAATTGAGGCATCTGGTAAAAATTTTGAGAAGGTAAATCCAGAAAATTTACAGCCAAGTTAGAGGCGGTGAATAGAAATTAATTATACATTACGCATTATTAACTTAAGATTGAGAATTTAATATGTTCTCGTTATTTAATGTACAGTCTTTGTTTCAAATTTGATCCTCCATCCTGTTTTTAACATCTCATTAAGTGATGTATTTTCCTTAAATTGTGTATATTTTTTCTATTTTGAGAATTCAGGAAAACATATTCTTTCAACAGACATTTACTTGAGTGGCTATTTTACCATATTGGAATGGTAGCGATGGACAGCTCTCAGTTTAGTGGACATTGGGGCTCAAGTTATGCTAAAGGAAAGCATACATAATTAGTGTACATTTTCTAGTAAATATATAAGCATGATCTGTAACGAGCAATAATGAGTTATATGTAAATAGATTGTTTGAACATATTTGCAACTTACCTGAAAAGTTAATACTTTAAAGAATTTTGAACATACCCTAGCTGTCTTGGTTGTACTATTAATTCAAACTCTGAAATTAAATGACTGACTAAACAAAATTAATTTTCAACCCAACCCTGACTTTCTGAATTAAAAGCATTAATTTTAACTTGAATTATTGAGATTTTACTGTCTGTTATAGAAAACCCACCTACTTATTAATCACAGAAGTTAGGTAGCAAAGAGTTGTGTTCTTCCAATTCATTAGCTCATAAATGTTTTGACAAGTTTTAATACAAACTTAATTTAAAATTTCCTTTCGATGAAAATATAAAAATGATCATGTTGAGCCCCGTCAGGATTGTTTCTCAAAGCCACCCATGAAGTCACGCGCTTAGAGCAAGGAGATCTCCGTGGAATTACTATTGCCAGTGTCACTTGGGGAGTAATTAGCTCAATTAAAACCTAGATATTTTATATTAAATTATAATACATAAAATATAAATATAATTATTTGATATTAAAATAAATAACATCTGATTTGCAATTAGTCTAGATTCCCTTTGTTAGTTTTCTTCTCTCACTGCAAAGATTTTTGTTCACCTAATTGCCTATTTGCCTCATAAATAATATCTATGTATAATATAAGATGATGATAATCTGTGCCAGTAGGTTCTTTGTAATATAGTCTCAGATTTGGTAGCAGAAAAAGAAGGGCCGTCTGACACCACCATCTGCTTTGTCCTCTCTTTTCTCCATCTTCTACCTTACACCTGGGTCCAGGCTGTTAATATAAATTATGATTTCTGAAGTTCACATTTTGGGATAACTTCGACAACGAAGTGTCTGGAGTATCAGGATTACCAAAGATGTACAGTAAAACCTCTTCATAAATGTTTTTCAAGGCACCAGATGGAAGGAAGCTTTATTGCATTATATTTCCCATATGGAAAAGTATCTGAGACCTGAAAGGGGCACACCCTTGGAAGGGGGAATACGTCTTTAAAAGGAACTTTATAAAAAGAATGCTATAGTATAGGGTTTTCATGTATGATTTATTCACTGGAGCATATTGCTTTGAAGGCCCAAACAGCATCCTGGGTATAAGTTGTGGTTTCCCAGACCTGAAAGTGTCTGATAGTTTAAATTTCACAAACTTTTTAGATTTGCCTATGCCACAGGTCAAATATGTCTTGCTATGACATTTATTTTAGTCAAGGTTCAGCTTTTGTTAAAATCGTTAGATTGGGTTTCTTCATGATAGATAAGTGTACCTTCCCCTTCATGTGTTATTTTATATTAATTGAAAATCAGGATGGTAGAATTTAAACATCAGTGTTATGTGGTGACAATGGTAAGGTGTTATATTTCTACAGTTTTCTTTTATTTTCCGAGAGATAACATCTTATAATCAGTTTCACTTAGTAAATTATATAATGCTGAGGAGGGCTTGGGGGAATGAATCATGGTTCTTTTGTTGTTTTCCACTTACTTTCCAGCAATACTTGTGAAAGAATAATATGCAGATGTTAAATATAAGAACACTTTGTAAAGTTTTTGCAAATGATAGTACAGGGTTTTGAGTGAGATGCAAGAGACACTCAATGTGCTTAGGCATTGAATAACATCAGATTTCTATAGTGTATATTGAAAAGATAGTTCTTACAGAATACTGCCATGTATTCTTTTTGAAATTATATTCATGGAATCAAAACATATTTTTCTACAGAATAAACGTATAAATGGTATATACAGCTTCCCCTATCTAGAGAAGTTGAAAAACCTAAATAATTAAGTATGGAACCTCTGAACCTGTCACCAGGAATATTTTTTTCTGTTGGATAGAAGTTACTGAGATTGATAGATGCTAGTATGTTAAGTGGCATACTTTAAATAGTATTTGGTTTTGATAAAAATAATATGCTAAATAGAGGGAATTCCCCATATATAACTGAACTAACTTTGAGGAACATACGGTTAATTGCATAAAACAGAAAACTAATATAAACAGATAAAAACTGCTTTTGTTAATAAAAATTTGGTTTAGAACAAAAGCCAAAGGCTTAGAAAATGTTTCCAAATTTTTATCGTTTCTTTCCCAAATATATATGTGGGGAAAGAATAAAAATGTGAAGATTTGTTTCTTTTCATTCGAATCAGAGTATTAGCTTGAGTTAAAATTCTATGAGGTATTTATAGGATATAAACAAAGCTTTATTTAATCACATGGTTCCTGTGGACCGGGCTTAAATAAATACAAGATTCAGAAAGAAAGGGGGATATTTTTTCTCCATTTCAGATAGGCTCTGTAAGTCATGATTATAAAAAGAAAGGAAAACAAATAAAAAGCAAAAGTCCTTGTTTTTGTGTTTTAATTTGTGGGGCTAGAAACACATAGATATAATAAAAATGTATATACATCAGCTTATTAATGATTTTCTCTTAAGACCTGCAGAAAAGAATGTTGCCAAACTTCACAACAGGTTCACGTTGGATGTTTATAGATAGCATTTATAAAATTCCATCAGCATTGTGTACTTTTACACAGTGTTTAATGCCCTAAACAAAGTCAGTGAAACTGAAATATGGAATAGTGTTTGAGGCACATTGGGAGAGTTTTAGAAAGTTGGAATGGATGGAACCAGAGGAGCAAAAGCATTAATTGGCAGGTTTAAAGTTTTGTTTCATTGGAAGTTGATTCTTTATAAGTGAGTGATGAGTGTATTAGTTATCCACTGATGCATTACAAACCACCCCATGCTTGGTGGCTTAGAACAGCCACTACTTTAATATTATTTACAAGTTTGTGGTTCAGCTGGGAAGTTCTTCAGTGAGGTGGTACTTAGCTGGGGTGGATGGCAGGTGGGCTGGTTTGTCTAGAATGGCCTAATTTATACGCCTGGCTATCAGCTGGTATTGGCTGTCAGTTAGGGCAGTTGGTGTAACTAGGCATTGTATCACTCATCATTGAACAGGTTAGCCTAGTCTTACTCAAACACAGATAATGTGCAACCACTTTAAGTGTCTGCTGGCTTCATATTTACTAGTATCCCATTGCCCAAAGCAAGTCACATAGCAAAGCCCAGAGCCAGTGGGAGATGATTGCTCTGGGACATACATGCAAGGAAGCCTGAGCAGTTGGGGGCCAGTACAGAAATAATCAACCACCAGATTAACGCCTTAGGAAGCTACATTTGATAGTGTTATGTGGAACTGAGGAGGGAAGAGGTCTGATCCAGGCTGTCTAGTTTGGAAGCTGTCAAGGTAGTTGAGGTAGAAATAAGCCTGGCTTTAGGGCAGTGGCAAGGAGAGTGAACAAGAAGGTTAGATAAAGCCACTTGTTGACTCTGTTTGGTAGGTGAGAGAGACAAAAGGTGTTCATAGATTGATTCCAGGCTGGTTGTATGGGACTCTAGAGAACAGGTAAGGTTTGGAACCTAGTTATATTTGCAGTGAACATAGGACATCTCTGCAACTTCTTTAAACAATTTCTTTTCCTCTCTCCAGAAACATTAATATGAAATGAGATTGCATCTTTGAAATACTATTTTTTTAACCTATTACTTTAAAATTCATGGCCTCATCCCAGTGCTTTCTTTACCATCAACCTTGCAAAGATAATTAAATGACAAGAAGTGTTTCATCTTTTAAAAACACATGGGCAACTTTGCTATAACAAAAAGTCTAAAGTTTAGATTTCCTAGTTTTATTTCTCAGAACCAAACATTGGTTCTAGGACTTTTGATAATTCAGTATATATAGGTATTTTTAGATGATTTTTATATTTAGAAGTACATCAACTTTGATAAAAATTAAAATTTGTTGATAACAACATTTCTTTTTAAACCATTTTAGGCCTTAATTTTTGAGCCAGAGTATAAAAGTTTTGCTTTTTTCCCCCCTTGCCATTCACTTAGTAATCTGGGGTTTAGTTTCTCCAAATTGTGAATGTTTTTGAGGAAATTATGTCTAGGTTATTTATGAAAATATATAAAGTCATCTTCCTGTTAGGTAAATAGAAAATTAATTTTGCCATGGTTTCCCTATTCTTTTTATATGTGGATAAGAACAATATTTTTGTTAAGGGCATATGACTTACGTACAAAAGAAAATAAGAGAAGACTTGGAGAAAAAGCAACTTAGTGCATGAGTTGCTTCTGGAAGAATAACATACGAGTTACCATTTAAATTAAGATCAGAGTACATAAACTGTTACGTATAATAAATGACAAAATATATTTCAATTTTATATTATGGTCAATTAAGGAAGAAAGAATAAGGGAAGGAAAATGAAGGAAAAGAGACACAGGTAGATTTTTTAAATGATATTTTCATTATTTTTACTTTTTAGTATATTTTTCACCGTTAAAGCAATCTGGTTCTGCGACTATGGGTACGGATCAGATAGAATTAGGTTGTATAGTTAGATGTTCCATTCCTGCATTTCTCTTGTGCGATTCTCTTATTCACACTAAAACAGGAAGACATCTATAATCTTACAAGCAGAAAGAAATATTCTTTCCCCACCTCAGAGCGGATGGCTTTGTTAGTTACTAGATGATAACAAGAACTTGTTCATTGGCTCTTGGGGTTCATAGCACTTCAGGCTTACACAGGAAGTTCACATGTACTGATTCATTTAATGTGGAGACCTATTGAATAGAGTAAGTTTTATTAATTTTGTTTTATAGGGTATTAAAACTAAAACTTACCCTTGATACTAGAGAGGAAACTTAACAGTGCCCAAAACCAAATACTCAAATATGGATCTTCTGATATCACAGCTAGAGTTCTTTGCATTGTGTAATGTTTATCTTTAAGTAATAATTATTTATTTAATATAGGACCATTTAAAAAAGCACCTCCATAATTATTATTAATTATTTCATGGTCACAAAGCCTATTTATATCATGTAGATTTGGATGCCTTCAAAACAGATTTTTGAAGTCAGGCTTACATTTTTTATAGTTACATTGAAATCGTCTATATTACTCATAAGAATGGCTGTCTTAAAATTTGATTTTTAGACTGTGTTACTCTCTAATAAAATTCCTTTCCATAAAATTTTGCCAGCTGCTATAGGGAGAACTATAAAACATTCATTTTAACTCTAGTAATATTTATCCTGCCTTTCTTCTTGTTGCATTTGTAAGATTTCTGAACGGTTTGCCATTTAGTTTCAATATTCTCCTTTTAGTAGATGATTTACAAATATCAGTAATGTTGAAAAATGTAATGTTTGTTTTAAGTTTATAAACCACATATTGAAAGAATGAGATTGTGGATGTACTATGTAATGTAAATAGGCAGATTTTTACTCCTATCCAGGTTTAATTTTAAGGACATAAGTATTTGATTCATCCTGATTTTCATCTTAATAGATATTGCTACATGTTTAAGCAAAAGTAATTTATCTCTAAATTTTTCTTACATCTTAACACCTATAAGCTGTCGTTTCTTCATTGGCTTTGATACAGAATAATTTCAATCTTTTATGCTTTATTCCTTAGGTATATTTATATCATAGATCAACTGATTTTTTTAAAAAACATAAAAATGTTACAATGGCTAGAATCTCATTTACTAATTTATTAGAAACACAGAATGATCTAGGCATTTTAAAATAAATAACTGTGTGCCTGAGACTTAATCTTTGTGTTTGCCTCTGGAGGCTGTGCAGGGCGTTTCCTGTCCAAGGCACAAACCATATATTTCATTTGTCATATCTAATGTTTTTCATATCCGGAAATCATGCTCCATGTTATGTTTTACAAGACTTCATAAAAATAAGTGATCCAAATAAAATTTATAGTTATTTTTAAAAGTCTGTCATAGCAAAATTATCTCTCTCTTTTCTTTTTTCCCTCCCAAATGGGTACAGATGGGATTATAAAGTTTAAATGAATGTGTGTTTTAAATGAAGTCTAGGTTTTGAAACTAGACATTCATCTATTATTCAGAAGAAGCTAGTGTTATGTTGATAAATACTTTACAACAGCTCTGTAAATAAAAAATTTTAAAAAAAGAAGACCTGAATTGCAGTGTTTGCTGATTTCCTATGGTGAAAATATCCCACTATGACTGATTTCAGCCCATCTGCGTAAGTCACTGAACATGGGACTGAGCAGGAGATGTGTGGTAGCCCACTATTATATCGTGTTTCCACCATACTAAACATAAATAGAAGTAAATTACCTCATGAGCACAAATAATAGTAAAACATAGTTAAATAATGTGAAGTGATAAGTTTTGAGTGTCTGTTTCCTTTATTTTTAGTATCATTTCTTCAATTATAAGTTTATACAATTGAATTTTTAATAATGTTTACCTTTGACAGTGTGCTTTCCTGAGTCTTTAACAAGCAGTTCTCACAGGCCGGTGAGCGCTGGGGCTGGCATACCATTGCTAGAAGCCATTTCCTGCGACGGGCAGGACCAGACGGCTGTGGTCTGCGGGGCAGGCTCTGTGGGGGAGGGTGCCCGGGTCTGGTGCCCAGGGAGGAGAGACAGCCATTTTCTCCTTCAGCTGGAACTACTGAACACCACCTGGTCCTGTAAATATTGGTATTTATATTAATATAAATCTTGAAAGGGAATAAAATACTAGAATCTTAATAAAGGGGCTTAGAAAATTTTAATGTATTTGCTGTAAGAATTATTCTTTCTTTTTCTGTTTCTGTGTCTCTTGGCTATTCTCTGCCTCTCAGTTAAACATTAAAAGGAAAAGAAGTTCTATCTTGATATCCCATTTGGCAGATTCTATAGTCAGTACCTCCAAAAGCTATTCCAGTAGCAACATTAAGCAATTTACATTAGTTTTTCTCAACAGGATGTATGGATAATGAGTGTGTAACATGAAGTAGTACTTATGTTCTTAACAAAAGAAAATAAACTGGAGTCTTTTACAACTGTTAATATAAATTATCAACTGAGGTAATGAAGGGAAGAGTGCACAATTAAAGAATTCGGTGCAACTAATGGCAGAGTTTTTCGCTGTTGCTTAAAAAGAGAAAGAGGGAGAGCTTCTTCCTGTATTGCTATTGGCAGCTGATAAGTGTTATTACTCAAGCATTTTGAATAAAAATAGATGTTAAAAATATAATTGATTTCTTTGGGGAAATAAAGAAATCTCTAGACAAATTCATTTAGATGGTGTGTATGGTTAAGAAGAAAAATTGGGCATACTTTGTGTATAATCTTTTGGGTATTAATTCTGACCAGATCACACTGTAAATAATGTTAACTGTCATAAAATAAACACAGCCAGGGTTTGCACCATATGTTTTATAATTATTTTTTGCAGCTTTTTTTGTTTGTTTTTACTGAAATGGAACCTACTGATAGCTCTGTGAAGTTATGTTTATATAAAAGTAAATTACACTTGTACTTTAACAAACTTGGCTTCACAAACTAGTGTCTCTAGGCAGTTTTTGTTTTAAAAAATTTAACTGAAAGAAAAGTGTTTTACTCCTTCTCTTTGCTATTTCACCAGAAACACAGTCTCATACAGAGATCTGCTGTAATGCCTTTCTACCAGTTTTTTTTTTTCTTGCACATGTGAAGGAGATGCCTTTGGAATGCCACCCAGAGGAGGGAATCGCCTAACCACTGAACTCGCAGAAGGTGGTTGGCTTAAGTAGCCCTGGAGTGGCCTTTCAGACTGAGGCTGCTGTGGTCTCCTAGTTTGTTTTTGTTTTTTACCTTCCTGCTTGTGAGTGTTTAACACTGTCAGAAGTAAAAGCTCAAAGCTCCCTTAGAACATTTAGGTAATTTTTAAAACTGTTATTATTTTC
Source organism: Micronycteris hirsuta (assembly GCA_004026765.1). Lineage (NCBI taxonomy): Eukaryota > Metazoa > Chordata > Mammalia > Chiroptera > Phyllostomidae > Micronycteris > Micronycteris hirsuta. Next base: position 245,828 of record PVJI01000044.1, read on the forward strand.
ATAATCACCGTCTCCTCTTGATCTCAGGGGAGGCTGGGAGCCCTTGATTGTCTTTAATAGAGCACATGAAACTGATAGTGCCAATGGGAGGTGGGTGGCAAGTTTCGTAATATGCCAGCTACTAGCCGCCCCCTCCCCCGCTGCCTCCTTGCTCATTGCTAAATATGTCTCTTGGCAGATCTGACAATATACATAATTATCAGGTACCAGGGGAGCCCTGACTGCAGAACTGTTTTTGCATGACACCTGTCCAACTCTTGCTCTTCTACATCTTCTCGTGCCTCGGCTTGCTGGCTCGCTTCACATCACAGCAACAGTCTGCCTTTAGTGAACTTCTCTTCTTGTCACAGTCTCAGACACCAGAAGTTCAACACCCACAGATTTACTGAGCACAATATAATCTGTTTTGTAAAAAGCATTTCTTGTTTGTCATCTTCTCTTCTAGGCAGAGAAAAGGTTATTCAATTTTTATAGATGTCCAGGAAAGAGAATCCAGGGACTAACCCCCATTGACTTTGAGAGTGCTTAGCAATTCTCATGGAAGGAAACCAGCAGACAAACAGGGACATAGGAAATACACAGTATGGTGAGGACATGGTTACCGAGTTTTGTGTGTGAAAGAAAACTTGAAGGTGAAGCTATATGCAGTGAGAATACCTGCAAAGAGAAGAATTATGTAAAAGAAAAGGTGAACAACTAAGGCCACTCGAACCATTCATGCTTAAACATAGTCAACCTTTGAAATGCTTTAAAAATCTTTCTTATTGAGGGAGCGGTCATAGAATTTTTTTAATGGAATAATGGTTAGGTGTTTCTAAAAGATCAGGATTAATACACACCTGTCTTAGAAACTTTGATTGCTTTATGAATACTGTATTGGAAATTGTGATCTAATATTTATAAATTTTTTTTAATTTTTTTAAAATTTATTTATTTTAGAGAGAGGAAGGGAGGGAGACAGAGAAGGAGAGAAACAGCAATGTATGGTTGCCTCTCACATGGCCCTCACTGGGGACCCAGCCCGCAACCCAGGCATGTGCCCTGATGGGGAATCAAACCGGGACCCTCTGGTTCCCAGCCCGCACTCAATCCACTGAGCTACACCAGCCAGGGCTAATATTTATAAAATTTTATTCAACTAAACAATTAGTAATTTATCTTCTGTTACAAAGGTTTCACTAAACCTTTTTTCCTTGATGGAGACCAAAAAGATTACAGAGTTAGGTAATGTAAATTGGGGAAATGTCAAAATATATCAGAGTTTCTTTTCAAATATCTGATGTTGTTTTTTGCTTATGAAATTAATATAAGACTTATAAAAATTCAAACATCACAGTCATTATATAATTTTAAAAATGAAAGCTTTTCCTAGCTCTTTCCCCCAGAGGCAACCCCTGTTTTAATAATTTGGTGTACATTTCATTTTTTCATGCATATCTAATACTAATTAATTATTATTATTTTAATAAAATGAATTCATTTTGCATATATTCTATTATAGCTCACTATTTAACATTTTAATGCTATATCCTTGTCTTTGTGAAAGACCAAAATGACTTGCCTCCTCCTCCCTCAAATATTCATGTCTAATTCCTGAAACCTATGAATGTTACCTTATTTGGAAAAAGGATTTTTGCAGATGTGGTTAAGCCTTCTGAGATGAGATAACCTTGGGTTATCTGAGTGGGCTGAAGATACCCTCACATGTATCCCTGTACAAGAGAGGCAGAAATTAGGGACAGACACAGAGGAGAAGGTGATGTGAAGGTGGAGGCAGAGTTTGAGTTGATGAGCCTACAAGCAAAGGACTGCCAGCAGCCACCAGGAACTGGGAAGGAGACATGGCGCAGATGCCCTCCCTGAGCCTCTGCAGTAAGACAGCCCTGCCAACATCTTGATTTCAACATCTGGCCTCCAGAGATGCGAGAAAATACATAGTTATTGTTTTAAGTCGCTGTGGTTGTGGTAGTTTGTTATAGCAGCTCTTAGAAACTAATACAGACCTCTTTCCATGTCGGTATATATAGGTCTCATGCATTCTTTTTAACCTCCATGTAATTTTTACATTGTGTAGATACACCATAATTTATTTAAATAACCCTTTATTTAAAGATAACTAGGTTATTTCCAATATTTTTACTTTACAAACATTGTTATAGGGAACATCCTTATATGTAAATATTAATGTATATGTTTAAGTGCTTTTTTAGAATAAATATTTGGAAATAGAATTGTCAAGTCAATAAATAGGTTTATAAAACAACTATATTCTTGAATAAATAATATATTTAATATATACACAAAGGCACTGTCACAACCCAGCTGCTCAGTTACCCAAATCAGATGTAACCCCTTTTACGAGTTTATTATATTTGTATGTCCTTACAGAAATAGTCTCTAATTGTATGCATATAAATATTACTTTTTCTTTTTGCACATATAAAGGAATAACATAGCCCTGTGTGGCTTTTATGGTTGGAGCATCATCCTATAACCAAAAGGTTGCAGGTTTGATTCCTGGTCAGGGCGCATACCTAGGTTGCAGGTTCAGTCCTCTGTTCTGGGTGCATGTGATCCCTGGTCTGGGCACATTTGGGAGACAACCAGTCGATGCTTTTATTCTCACATCAGTGCTTCTCTCCCTGTTTCTGTAAAAGCAATGAAAAAATAACCTCGGGGTAAGGGTTGATTTTTAAAAAAGAAAAAGAAATTAATAGAAGAGATAGTTTGGGCATTGTATTACTTGCTTTTTTTTCACTTTAGTGTATCATGGAGAGAAGGTAAGAGTGGTTGCATTTATTGCAATTATTTATTGAGTGTTTTCTACGGTTTTGTCCAAAAAGTTTGTACTAATTTATACTCCATTAACAATATATGACTTCATTTTCTAAAATGAGACTAGTCCCTTAATAGCATTTTTTCTCTTCATTTTTTTCTTGACAGCTCTTGTTTCATAGTGGTGGATATATGGTCATAGGAATTTTCAGATTTCCATAGGAATGAAAATATAAAAATTTGTTGAGGACATTTATTCCTGTAGATTTTCAATTCAATACATATTGAGCTTCCAGGCTTTTCAGAATATTGAATTGAGAAAAATAACTTTTACTGTTGATTTTCTTAATATATGTGATCGTTTCCATAGTATCTACTTAGTTTATGGCCCAGAGTCGTGAGAGAGTAGCATTAATATTAGTTTATATCAAAATAGCAAGTCTCATATTACTCATATATAAAATAATAGTAAAAATTATCTCAGGCTGTAGTTATTCCAATAATTTTTATATTTTAAACCAAATTTTCTTAGCTTCTTTTCGTATTTGAAATTTTTTTTCCTAATTTTGCTATCCCAACTTCAGTTTACCCTTGAAAATACAAGATATTTTTGGCATCTGCTCTATTGTTAAAGCCTCCAGGAAAAACGATAAAGCTGTTACTGCAAATTTATCATTATTATTAAGAACCATAACTCACCTCATGGTTATCTCAGCCTTTCTTCACCTCTCATCTGAGTTCTCAGATGACATTGCCTTCCTAGGCGAGACGGCATTGCAGTCTCATGTCTTCCACCTTAATTTGTAGCGATGCACTGCATTTGGGTGACAGGCAGTTGTTCGTGCTTGAATACTCAAGGATTTGAATGCTACAGTTTGTGGCATCCATGTAATGCTTAGCAGTAGGTACAGCTGTTAACTATTCGCTTATAAATAATCTTTTTTCCTCCTCAACCTGTCTCCCAGGTAGTGTGCCTGTCACCATTAATAACTCTTCGGCAGCTCCCTGGTGATTTGACCCATCAGTTGTCTTTCACGGAGGAGTGGTGCTCTGGCCTGCTGCGGAAGCTTACATAGGTTCCTTCAGCTATTCAGTCACCCCTGCCGCCAAATTGTTGCAAGTCCGCTGGCTGCAGGAGAGTTGTGTCGTTGGGCCTTGTAGGCTAGCAGCTGCATACCTCATACCGTTTGAGAAAGGTGGCATTGCATCTGGGGCTGTCGATGATAAGACCACCCAGTCAGATCCACAGCAGGGGAGCGGGAAATGGGTGGTGAAGAGGCGAGGACAAAAGTCCTATCTCTGATGCTACACCTGCACATAACTGTTACGGCTTCATTCGCCACCCTCTGCTGTTTTCACACTTGGGGGTGGCGTACTTGATCCGATGAGTGGAGCCTTCGGTTGTGGCATTCTGCCTGTATCCAAAGCTTAAGAACGAGAGTCTAGAAGCTATAATTCAGAGGATGCAAACTGCCCCTTAAGAAGTTCTTTGGCTGTTTTGTGGTTCTTCCATTTGAAAATGTCTCTTGACTCCACGGTCTTTTCCTAAAATCAGCTACTCTCAACAGTTCTCCAGGCTAATTCCTACCCTCTTGTAGATCTCAGCTTAGCAATTTTCTGAGAAATTGCTGCTCGTCTCTGTATTCAGTGTTAGCTATACCACTTCAAGTGCCCACATAACAGTTTTTATGTACTGTACAATAATTACCCGTTTACTTGTCTTGTTTCTTTTACTAGATTGTAAGTTCTTCAATGGATGGTTCTCAGTGTTGTTTACTATATCCGTATTCTGAGTACCTCATAGACCCTTAATAAATTTGTATTAAGAGAGTGACGTTAAGAGAATGAAAGACAGTTTATTTTTTTATGAACTCACTTTCCATTGACATATCATGGTCATATCAAGAGGGAGTTCAAGCACTAAATTATGGGCATTTACTGTCTACCATACATTTTGCTAGTACCGTGGTACAGATAAGAAAATATTTCAATTGCTTATTGCCCTTTTAGTGAGTGATTAATGTCATATATTTCTTTATCCAAGAATATATCTTGGCAGTACAGGATTTCTTCAGACATGGCATAGCCAATGGCAGAGAATAAGGTATCGCAAGACAAAAAGACCATTAAACTGTATCTGGAAAGTAATTCTAGTATTTGTGAACACAGACTATGATGTTAAAATAAATCTTCCAAGGAAGTAAATCAATTAAGCATTATATTGGTTAGGTTTTCATTTGGAAATGTATTCACCCTTCAAATGATCTTTGCTATTCTTTTCTCACTGAGTGTAATGAAATAGAAAATGATCAAGTTTCTAATATGAAGAACAATTCCATATGTGTGAATTTCTATAATTTGGGTATAGAAATACACATGTCATGCATACATGTTACTTGTGTGCATGTATATATGTATATATGTGTATATATTTTTTATAATGAAATGCAACAGCAATATGAAAAGATCAAAAAGAGCAAGAATCCTAAATTTTCAGGGAAGCTCAGAAACAAAACAAAAACAGCTCAAAGTGAAGTCTTTTCATTTACTTTCATAAGGGCAACTATTCCTATAAAACTTACACTATCCGATAGAGTGATGGAAAAATTAAGCTAAATAAAAAGATATTTAGTTATAAGTTCAAGAATGAACTACCCCTAATTCTGATATATAGAATACATTTTTAAAGTAATAACATATTTTGTAAAGAAATAGATGCTTTTGTAAAAAAATAAATCATACAAAGGACTGTATAGTTGAAAGCAACTCTTTGATATTGTCTATGCATATAAAGCATATATATTCTTCTGTTTATTTAATAAATGGTGAGGGAGGATACAGTTGGCACATTATTCCAAACTTTTCATTTTTCCCTTAATAATATATCTTATAAGCAATTTTATATCAACACATAAAGAGCTACCTCACTCTTTTTTAACAGCTGCATTGTATGGATATGTCACAATTTATGTGCTTCTTTCCTCACATACTGATAGACAAGATACTGAAACAAATTTTTTTGATCTTTGGCATTCTGGTAGACGATAGGGGATAAATGGTAATGTATTGCTTTAATTTACATTGCTTTTAATGATCAGTAAGGTATTCTGTCTTTTTATGAGTATTGTTTATTTCTGTTCCCATTTTTGTAATACCATTGTAAATCACCTTGCTTACTAATTTTTAGCACTTTTTTTAATATCTTAAAATTAACCTGTAGTCTGTTTATGCTGTAATATTTGCTTTCAGTTGGTCTTTAGCTCTTTACTTAGTTTTTGCTTTTGTTTTTGCCTTATGGGTTTTTCCTTATTTTTAAGTTATCATCCAGGATTTTTATGTTTCTTGAGGCAGTGACAGTAAGATATATAAGGGTTATCTATTTTTTTCATCCAGTGGGGTGTTATTTTAGTGACATTTGATTATTTAAAGTATGTAAAACATTTTCTAAAGATCATTACATATACAAACATCAGATTTTTAATTTGCAAATCTGTTATTTACAGTTTTAATAATTTTGGGGTGCAATAATAAATATGTATTTAGAGTAAGAAAACTGCCCCCCCCAAAAAAAACAGGAAATTACTATAGTCACGGAGATTCAGACCTTTTTCTTCTGGTATCTACTTAGGGAGTTGGCTAGAAAGGCATACACAGAAATCCTTCTAGTTGCAACCTGACTTCCCCTCTCTACCTGGGATATTCTAAAACTCCCTGAAATGACCAAGGGCCTGGGCAGCTGGGAGACTGGAACTAACAAAGAACTAACTAAGCCTCATTAGTTCCTTGGTAAATCTACTTCTGTATGCTGACAGTAGATCATGTTTTATTACAATTTTCTGTCATTAGCACCCATAGCAATCAGTTTCAGGTCTGACAGCCTTGAGAGCATCATCGTCAGCTCTGTTCTTACTGGCCTCCTTGTCGTTTTATTTAATATTATTGCCTTTATTTTGATTCACTTCTCTTACCATGCACTATGTTCTCACTTCAAGTGCCCACCAAGCAATAAGAGAAAAGGAGGAGGGTGAGGAAGCAGTGAATTCACAGCATAATCCCATATTGTACTGGGTTGGTTTTTTTTTTCTGTTTTGGGTTTTTTTTTAATTTTTGGTTTGTTTGTCTTTTGTTTTCCTGGGGGTGCGGGGGGGGGGTCATTAGGGCAAACTAAAATCATTGTTCTAAAGTAATATAGTTAAGAGATCCTATTCATCTATTTTCTATTATTTTGCTAAAAAGATTATACAATTTTTGGTCCCATTTTGAAGAGAACTTAATAGGATTCATCCTCACAGTTGTTTAGAAGCAACTTTATTACTTGATCTCAACCTTTAACCAACAATAAAAAGCAAAACAAAACAAAAAATGCTTTACATGTTACATTTGGAGCCATACTCATTGTTACTGTTTTACAAACATGCAAATAGATACTGAAAAATGAGGAATTGATACCTATATTCTCTTACCACCTTTACTTCCATGTTTAGTTTTCATATTTCTCAGTCTCCTGATCAGATGAAAAATTAAATGTCGACCTGAGAGTGAGGTGGGAGTGAATTCTTGGGACATCAGCTTTCATTATGGAGTTTAGATTTACCTGTATTTCTCCTTAGGGTTTTAGGCTTGATAGTGACCTTATACTTTCTTGGGCAGCTGGGAGTTAAAAGAGAGATGGTGGTTTTGAGTTTTGGCATGTTTCGGCTATTCTTCAGGAGAATATAAAGTGCCTGTGGAGGAGGTCCAAACCAGTGGATGTTTAAGAGAAAGGAAAAAAAATACTAGCTGAAAAACATTCATGTGACTTAGTTGCCTTCTGTTGCATTAAATGGATAGAAAGAGGAGTAAATGTTGTGCTTTATCATTTTTAACATTAAAACTCCTTTTAAAAAATCCCAAACCTTAGAAAACATGAAATGACCTTCAGGCCTATTGGCTCCCACTGTTTAGTTTATCAGGTCTCTGTGGCACCCTCCCCCCTCCATGTAAAAATCCAGAGGGAGGTGTGAAAAGCATCAGAAAGTCTCCTTTATGCCAGTTCAGCCTTTTAGTCGTTTGCCAGCACCTTCATCTCTTCATATGTTTCTAGCTAAGGTCTAACATGGAACAAAAACCCGACAGCAATGGAGACCAGATGCCGGTATTTCTTCTCTGTCACTTGGCTGCTGAGCAGATGGAATTTATATCAATCGGGCATGCTAGGAGGAAGAGGCCGTGGCAGCCAACATGTGGAACTGGGGCTGAGTGACATTTCTGCTAATGTTTTGTCCTTGTAGAACATTATGCTTCCTCTTTGCTTATGAGCTGTGGTTTTCCTGACTCAGACGAGGTTCCAGCTCCAGCTGGAATGGCTGTCGCTCTTCCCCTCTCCCCAGACCCCCCCTTTTTGGGGAGTGCTGGGAGCAATGGAGGAGTAGTGGGGCCTGCACAATGGAGCTCTTTATTAAAATACCTGACATCTGCATGCAATGCACCAAAATCATCTTAGCTCAGGCAGAGGAATGTGCCAGGCATTACTAGTCACTTTTTGTCTAGAGCTGTGTGCTTGCTTGATTTATATAATGAGTGAATGCCTCTGGCAAAGGAGGACGCTGAGCGTGTTATTGGAGGGAGGGAACTTTTTAATTTTTTCCAAGAAGCATTGTCACAGACAGGCCTAAAATATGAGTATTTAAAAGCTTTTGCAGCTATCACATGGATTTGTTGCTGTGGTTTAAAAATATTTGCTCATTACCCCCCCACCCCCATTTAAGGTAAGATCAGAAAACTCAAAATCCCAATGTAACATGATATGGAATGTCTACTATTTGTAGGAAGTGGCACTTTTAAGGAATCTTATGTTGTAAAGAATCTCTACAAGAGAAACATAAGATACATGTTTAAAAAAAAACAAAGACACATAAAAAAGAATAGTTGGTGAGTTTATAACTCTAGTCCCCTCCCTCAGAAAAGTACATTATGCTTTTTGTATAAGAAATGTGTATACATGCACAAAGCATTATTATGTTTTCTAATCTAATGTTGTAAACCATTTCCAGTTACCTATTTATGGCATGTAAATAAGAAAATAATGCCACATTAATACATCATTTCAGAAAGCACTGATGTAGTCATGAAATTGCTGCTTACACTGCAAAATTATCAACTACTTCCCCATTCCCTTATTTCTTGGTGGAAATTTGACTTGAGGTTTTGATTTGGTTGCTGAGGGATTCAGGAAAGAATACCAGGCAAGTTAATTGGAGAGAGATGGAGCGTCTACTACTTTTGTAACCCTCTCCCTTTTTTTCCCAAAAGCAGGCTCTGGCAGATCTCTTCCAAATTCACTGGACAAATATATTGTATCTTTGAGTCTTCTAGAAAACTTCCAGGGAAGCCTGGCCATTTCCTTCCCTTTAGGGAACCTAAACCCCGTCCCTCTGTCACTTTGTTTTTAAAGATTCTCCTGCCAGGGGAGTTGCTCCTTGTGTCTCACTGCTTAATTGTTGAGACGGGCCCTGTACAGCTAGCTACCTTGGCACCGAAGTAAACCATGTAGATTGGGTAGAGGTTGGCTTAAAATGCTAATATTAGTGTGTCTGGAGGAAGTCCCAATTCAGTCTTTTTTGGGAGAAAATTCTTAAAAATTTCCACAGATCTTTGTTTTCCTTTGCTATTTTCTCACCCACGCTTGCACCATATTAAGCACAAGACTTCTAGGTCATTTAAGTAGCACAGTATAAGGAACCTACAGTAATGTAGCACATGCCTGTATGTTATGCATGTACAATGGAATCTGGAATTAAAAAACACAGTTATTCCTGGCCTGGCTGGTGTAGCTCAGTGGATTGAGTGTGGGCTATGAACCAAAGGGTCGCTGGTTCGATTCCCAGTCAGGGCACATGCCTGGGTTGCGGGCCAGGTCCCCAGCGGGATCCACGAGAGAGGCAACCACACATTGATGTTTCTCTCCCTCTCTTTCTCTCCCTTCCCATCTCTCTAAATAAACAAAATCTTTAAAAAAAATGCAATTATTCCTCACTGTATAAACTTTAGCTGTCTGTACTCAGGAATGAAATACATTCAGAGAAATTATTTACATTGGGCTTTTTGGATGAAAGGAATCTCCCTTTTTGTCTGTACTCTTTTTTTTTTATTGTTGTTCAAGTACAGTTGTCTCTATTTTCCTGCCACCACTTTCCCCTGCCCCACCCTTAATCTTTGTCCATGGGTCCTTCATACGTGTTCCTTGACGACCCCTCCTCCTCTTTCCCCCATTATCCCCCTCCGCCCTCCCTTCTGGTTACTGTCAGTTCTTTATTTCAGTGTCTCTGGTTATATTTTGCTTGCTCGTTTGTATGTGCTATTCAGATAATGTCACATCTCTTGCTTTCCAAACCCTTGTCTTCTGAACTTTTATTGTCCAAACAAAGGAACAAGATACATAGTGAGAAATGCCTTTACACTCAAGTACATACTGTATGTATTCTGGAGGAATGAGAATTTCTTGCTCTCAGTTGAAGTTGGCCTTATACCAGTTCTTTTCTTGATCAATTTTATATTTAACCCCTTATGCTTTTTGAAGCTTCACCTTCTTTCTTGTTCAAGTTCTTTCTTGCTTATCTTCTCTTCCTTCAAAATCACTCATATCCTAGAACACCGACCTTCCATGTTTCCTTTCCTGTGACCTTTATGTCAGGAATGCTTCAAGGTAGAAGAACCAATGAGTCTTCGGGAGGCAGTAGTTTGAGGGTGGTATTGAACAGTCTGGGATGTTCGTTACACTTTTAGCTCAAGTTCCCATCAGGATTTCAAGCATGGGAAATAGTACCTCATGGGCCTCCTGGAACTTGTATGCCTGGTCACATTTATCTGGAGGGGAGAGGTACCAGTGTCATTCTGTAGATCTGGTAGCAAAAGTCTATGGATGTCTGTCCTTTAGACTTCTCAAAGAGAATTCTTGAAGATAATTTGATTGGTCCTAGGGATATGTAGCACCAGCTCCTGTCAACAAAGTCTGCTGACTGTCTCAAGGATTTGATCATCTGTCCTCATCTGAGATGAGGATCCTTTATTTCTACTTGGAAGGACACTAGGTATAATCTTTCAAAGTATGTGTCAAAGTCTAATTATATCTCTTACCAGATGTATGAATTTGAGGAAATTACTTAACTGCAATGAACCTCACTTGTCCCTTCTGTAAAATATAGATGATAATATCTACCTTGCAGGGTTGGAAAACCAAACAAAAATGGAGTTAATGGTAGTCGAGTGCCCAGCACAAAGTAACAACTCCACAAGTGGCAGCTCCTGTTGTCATTGAAGCTAACAGCCCCAGCCTTAGCTAACTGTTTGATTTCTTCTCTTTATGTTTGCTTGGTGAGCAGCACCTGAAGGTCTAACCTGAATGTGCTCCCTCTCCAACGCAGACACTTCCATTAAAGCTCAATAATAACTACAAAGTAAGAAACTTTCCTAGGCATATCTTTGCCTGTTCCTGTACAAAGGAATACATCTTTTCTTTGAGTCCCTATAACCTAGGAGGAAGTTATTTCTTAAATGTACTACCAAGAATGATATACTGCAAAAGCTTTAGCCTGCTCAAATGGGTGAGATCCTGTCTTTTGAGACTTTACATTGGAATGTTCAAAGTCCTTGTCTCTTGCCACTGATCCCTTCCGTTAGAACTATGCCTCAGAATCACCCTGTGATACCCCTATCCTTCCCTTTGTTGGTCCAGTCAGGCACTGAGATTTATTACCCAAATGAAGGTCACACCTCTGAGCACAAAAGAGACCCTAGTCACCATTCTCTGTTACATTTTATTTTTTTTTTATTTTTTTTTAAGATTTTATTTATTTATTTTCAGAGAGAGGAGAAGGGAGGGAGAAAGAGCAATGTATGGTTGCCTCTCACATGGTCCTCATTGGGGACCTGGCCTGCAACCCAGGCATGTGCCCCAACTGGGAATCGAACCAGGACCCTCTGGTTCCCAGCCCGCACTCAATCCACTGAGCTACACCAGCCAGGGCTCTGTTACATTTTAAATACAGTTGAGAGGGGCCAGCAAAGGGAGCATTCATCGCTATTTAAAAGAAATTCTAGCAAAGCTCTTGCTTGTGTCTTTTTAAGATTAATCTGACAATGCTGGCCAGCATGTCTCAGCATAAGGACATGCTGGTAATGCATCTGTGTTTTTTCTTGTTTGACCCATCAAACTATATTATAGAGACATTTGTTTTCTCATTTTACTGAAATCTAGCTTCTGTACGTTTTAATCTCAAATCTCATGTAACAAGAGATTTCAAGAGAATAAGATGAATAGGATAGCAAAGTGGGACATTGTATACATAAAAGGTAGTTTTCTATTTTTTAATTTTGTTTTATTATAATATTTTATAACAAGCTACATGGAAGTATATATAGTAGACAGTGAAGAACCTTTTCTGTTGCTCATCCTCCAGAATTTCACTCTCATGAAGTAATCAGTGGGCCCTGTTAACCAGTTTGTCAGTGTTGGCTCCAGACTAGTCAGTTTTTAAAAGAATTTGGTAGAAATCCTGCCATGAAATATTTGTGCCAAATGCCATCTTGGACTGGTTTGCAAATCTCAGGTATTGTTGAGAATTGTACAGTTAACTAATACATTAATCAGCTTAGAAAACTTCCTACTCAGTGACTCCTCCAGCCCCTTTTGTAAATAAAAATGTACGTGGTTTCCTCCAGCCTCCATTTCACTTTGTTTATGTAAACACCCCGACTGACTTTCTTTCACAGTGAAATAAGTAACATGAATTTTTGCCTGCTACAAGCTTTGGTGGAAGGAAAGAAACTAATGGATTTTATACTACTACAAATAAAAACAAAGTCTGCTTTCCATCACAGTACATCAGGACAGGTGTGTACATTCATTCAGGTCTTTTTTTGTCTTGGTGTCATTAAAATTAACTTGTCTGTATAAATGCCAACATAGGATTTCCCCCCTTTTTTTCTCCCTTTCTTTCTGGCAAGGAGCACAATTTAAAACACATAATTGTGATTAGAACTGGACTAAAATTTCTGGCAGAGCTACACTTAAGATACCACAAAAACCTTAATACAATAAGGTAAATATTGCACTAAATGCCAGTATTTTGTTGTATATTAGCATATCCTTGCCTTTCATTTTGCTAAGATTAACTAACATTTAATTGCCTTGCCTATGGTAAAAAAGGAAAGAAATGACCTTATAGGGGTATGCAAACTCCTGAGATTGCTCAGCTGTGAGCCTAGCCAAGTTGCCCTCCTCCAACCCGCTACTTTACTCCTTAACCTACAGATCCTTAAACACAACAGTAAATAACCCTCAATAAATTTAAATCTTATCTCAATCTAAAGACACCGCCATCATTATGGAGGAATGTTGTTAGTCTGCAAAGCCTCAGTCAGTTTAGAACAACAGAGCGTATCCAAACTTCTTGGTTTTGTCTGGATACTGTTACTGCGCGCGCTGCCACTGCATTCCTGGGTGCCGCGTGCAGAGTGATTTCTTAAACATTGGCATGTCGCAGTGCAGCTGACCAGTGTAAAGCAGTTTTGCTATTTTCCCTTAGAATCAAAGAAACCAGAAACAGCTATTTATTTACTTCATAATTAGAATTGCCTGATTATCTCCTATATGTATCTGGAATAAGTATAAAAGATGGTTTCACCTGACAAATTTAGCATTTAAAACTATCTGGCTGAATACATCTTTTAATTTTTTCATTTTTTTTATTAAAGTATAATCGCAAAGTCTTAATATGAGAATTTTCAAATTACTTTGGATTATAGGATTAAAAAGGCAAAAGAAGTACATTTATTAAACTGATCTTGCTTTGTTTGCTTCTTTGTATATTAAGACTGTATACGAGGAAGAGCTGGCTGTTGGACATAAAAATCATGGAGTTCTCACTCTGTATCATTTAGGATACCTAGATATGTAATATGAATATGACGATAAATAAGTAATGTTTATCTTAGTTTATATAAGAAGATCTCATGAGTTATCTTGAGATCTGCATAATTGTTATCCATTGTAAACTCACTTCTTTGAAGAAAGAATGAAATAGGGTGTTTAGGTTCTTTTAAGTTCCCCATAATCATTGGAACAACTAAGCATTTAACTTGCAAAAGCACCTCACAAGTAGATACCAGGCATGGCATCAGGAGGACATTGCTCCACACTAGCTCTGTCTTGTTAGGATTAACACACACACACACACACACACACACACACACACACACACACACAGGGTTGGTGGGGGGAGGGGAGTAAAGACAGAGAAAGGGAAAGAATGTATGGCTGAATATTCATTGGAACCCTGCAGCCTTGGGCTGGAAGCACAGTGAGGCTGTGTTTACCAGGCCACCCGAAAGGCAAGAGGGCATAAGGCACTTATAAACAGTGGCGCTGCACAAGCAGTGTTGTCTTTGAAAAGTTTTCATTTTCCCTTGAATCAGCTACAGTCTCTTACTTAAGGTCACTGCAGTTTGCAATCTTTGGCAGAAGTCTTCTTCCTTTTTTGGTAGTGGCAGTCTGACTTTTTTTTTTCCCTTTTGGAAGTGTTTTCCTCTCAAACTGCCATTATCTTCCAAACCTGTTTCATGTTATCATTGTCAGATGCCTCTTCTCTGAGTTTCTTAGAACAAAATGTGATGATATATATATATGAAATTTTTTTAAAGCATGGAATTGAAAGTCATATGGTTATGATTTGAGAATGTCAAGCTTGATTTTTTTCCCCTCAGAGTTTAAAAAAAAAAACCGTACCTTTTTCTCTGGGCAGTGAACTTGCTGCAGAAACATCAAAGAGAATGTGTACTGGATCAAGGTGATTTTTTTTTCGACCACATCATTGCCAGCTGTGGTGTTTATGATTAGAGGCAGGCGTTCCAGACACCTCTGAGTCCTCACTAAGCGTCAGATCTTTAACAGGATCCATCCCAACTGAATGACACTAAACAGACAGCCAGAGGGGAATTGGTGGGATAGAAGAGGGAAGGGGGTGGCGGTAAGTGAGGCTTTGGTGCCTGGTGCACTCGCCAGCCAAGCTATATAACACACTGTGCTAATGCCAGGCTGCAAGCTGCCCAGAGGCCCCTTAGCATGCCTTTCAGCACAGCTTTCCTTAGCCAAAGGGATGACTGTAGCCCAGCAAACACAGTCATTGATCCTCTCTCGTGGGGCACAGGGATGTGCAATGTTCAGGTCACAGCCCAGTCGGCTTTGAAGCAGCTCCATTTCACACCCCTGACAGCCACAGACTGCTGGCTTCCAGAAGCTGACACAATTCTTTCTCGGACCTCCTTGCTATACTCCACGCAGCTAACTACATTGATTCTCTCTGGACATTGCTTCCACTTGCAATATTAACACTTGTTTACTGGCCCTGTTGACATAAGAATTCTGCAAATAGCCGACAGTACTGATAGCAGTTCATGAAAGGGAGTTCTCTTTCCTGCCTTCCGTTCCCTTCTGACTCACTGTACCTGCAAGGCAGTTTTGCTAGTTTCAAAAACTAGAATACGCTACTAGAATCAGGAAATCAGTGCAACAGATTTGGAGTTGAATATTTAGGAGTTGTTAATTTCAAGATGAGAGGGCTTATTCCAGTGATTGCCATCAGCCATAAATAAAGAAGTAATTTGGTTGATAAGTAATTCTTTTTCAGTGTGAGAGTGTTTTTTTTTTTAATTTTCAAAATTGTTAGGAGATGGACCATTTGCTAACAGAGCCCTATGAAAATAGAAAATCAGATCCTTTAGAAGAAAAATGTTACTGCAACAATTCCAGACTGAACAGACATTGCCTATTGGTGGAAAGATAGTAAGATTTGTATGTTAACTCAAAACATCTAAAAGATAAGTGGAGAGGAAAAGAAGTTTATGATTTTGACTTCAAAGAGAGATTCAGATAACAGATTATTAGTACAGAGCTGCTTTTCAGAACCTCTCCTTAATTACCAGTATTTTATTTTTTTCCTTTAAGAATTATCTAAGCAATAGATGCAGGACCTGGGCAAAAACAAAATGATGGACGTGTTTAAGTAAGATTCTTTGGCTCCTTATTTTGTTCTTCCTGCTCTGCATTTTCACATTTCACTCTTTCTTTTCTTTTATCCTCCCCAATGACTTTTTAGCTATTCATTTTTCCAAGTGTTTTGGCACCTGTCCTCTTTGAATGGTGGAAGGCAACTTGGTTCTTTGCACGTGAGGGTAAAAAGTTAGTTTGAAACTTAGTAATTCTCAGGCTGTGTGGTCTGGAGTCAAGGTCTGGAGTCAATAGAGGTAAGCCATCACTTGAAAGCTGGCAGGCTCTAGAGTGATTGGGTGGACCTGCATTGCTGTCTGCTGGTACTTCGATGGAGGCTTGAACCTGAGTGTGTAACTGAGACTCCTACTTTTAGTGTGACTTAAGTGGTATGGGTTTCTGCTGGAAAACTATGATACCCTACTATTATCTTACAGAAGAAAATGGCAGGAGATGTCTACATATATAGGCAATTCCTGCTCACCTTGCTACTAATATTCTTACTAATATTCTTTAAAAAGAGTATTAGTTTTGGACCTTCACAGAGGCTAAACTGTTATCTCATGGCACAAGCACCAGTGAGAGAAAAATAGCCTAACACAGAGATTTGAACCTTTTTAATTTCTTGGCACGTATAAACTAATTGCTAAAATTACACAGCACACCAAAAACATACTTTCTGTTGACCTGACATAAAAAAAAAAAAGGTATACTTTTGATTCATTCACACTAGACAACTGTTGTTGTGTTGCTATTGTCATTTTTTTTTTTTTGATAATCTATGGTAAAAGAGGTCAGGGCCCCTGACTAAATAGTCAAGTATTATGTGTTTTGAGAACTCTTGTGGCACAGTGGTTGAAAATCACTGGCCTAATATTTTGAATGCTCTGAGTTTGATAATCCTTAGAAAGTTTTCCTTAAGAAACTCTTAGGCCTTTGTTCTGAGTATATTCCCTATAGTTCTAATCACCAACCATAATTACTGCTTTTCTTTTTCTTCAACATACTCTTCTTTCCAACTAATAACTCTTATACAACTCTGAATAAAATTAGCATCTTCACTATAATTCCATTATACTTGAGAACTCTCTTGACTATTAGGAACCTTTTCTCAAATCTTAGACACTTCTCTTCATAAAACTCATTTGCTTTACTAAGATTCTAGAATTTTAAGGGGAAAACAATAATAACCAAATAATATTCTACACATTTATTTGTGTAAACACCTTATTTCTTCATTCAGTTTGTTTTTTAAATGTTTATTTTATATGAAGAAAGTTAATTATGCTTTTTGACAGTGCTACCCTTCCCTGGGCTTATATACTCACTAATTAATGTTTAGGATGATCTTTCTTATTTTAAAAAAATGTGTTTTCACATAAAACTATCTTAATAGTTTTTTATAGAAATGCTTAAAACATCAAAGTTTTATGTAGTGTACTTAAACTCTGCAGTTGTCCATATATTAATATTATAAGTAAATATATAAAGTAGAACAACAAAGTAGTTTTATTTTGATGTGCGTTCGTCATCCTGCAACGTGTTAGTTCAATCAGTTTATTTAATTACATTGTTGCCCAAGCTGCATTTTATTGTATTTTTCTTCTTGACCTTTAATAGTCTTAAGAACTGCTTTGGGGCAGCATTAACCCATTTTACAGGTTTTTACAACAGAGTCAGAAAGGGTCTCATTAGTTTGCCTCTGAGTTTTTGGCTTGAAGATTATTTTCACTGAGGGTGTTTTAGTATCTTCAGTAACAACAACTTTTTAAATTGCTAAGAACTTGATTGGACTTCCGGTCAATATGGCAGCATAGGCAGGCATGGCTCACCTCTTCATGCAACCACATTAGAATTACAACTAAAATATAGAACAACCATCACTCAGAACCATCAGAAATCGAGTCGAATGGAACTCTGACAACTATGAAATAAAGTTGAATAGAAATCTGACAACTACAGAATTAAAAAAACCATATCCATCCAGACTGGTAGGAGGGGTGGAGACATAGAACAGGCTGGTCCCACTCCCACATGTGGTGGATAAAAATTTGGGAGGGATATCTCTGGAGGGAGAAGTCCCAGTCCCACTCTGGCCCCACAGCCCAGGGTTCCAGTGCCAGGAAGATAAGTCCCCACAAATTCTGACTGCAAAAATCAGCAGGAATTGAATTGGTGGAAGAAACTTCTGGCACTGCAAGCAGTTCCTCTTAAAGAACCCACTCCCTCTGAGCTCCAGCACCAGAGTAGCAGCTTGAAAGGCACCTGTGGTATACAGGGAGAAGCTGAAGTATCTGGCATCAAGATGAGCAGAGACCATTGTCCCTTTTCCAACCCTCTCCACCCCCCACAGAGCCAACAAGCTGGTGCCATAGCTGAGATTCCATCAACCTGGCTAACACTGTGACCTGCCTTGGAGAACCACAGAAACTTTGCCCCACCCAACTTACAGCTCTCCTGAAGCATGGCTGGTCTTGGCTCTTGCTTCACAACTTCCTGAATCCTATCAAACAAGCCACAGCCAGCTTCAGTGAGCCCCAGGACCAGCACTAGAAGGAGCCAGCCTAGATTCAAAGCTTGGCTTCACCTGGGAATCTCCAAGCCCAGCACAGATACAGCCATCTCAGATTGCTTTACAGCTCAGGCAGGGTGCCCCAGGCAAAACACAAGTGGAGGCTAACTTTGGCCTGTACCACCCAGGAAACCCCAGGGCTAGCCATCCAGCAGACAACAACAGACTACATTGGAGGACCACCACCCTGCCCCTGCACAACTGATCCTTCACAGGGGGCAGAGGTCAGTGGTCATTGGTCACAGCCAGTCCTTGTAGCTAACTGGCCTGGGTAAATCCCTCCCATTTACCTGCCAACAGCAACCAGGACTCAACTACAAGAGGAAAGTATATTCAGCCCACATTGGGGGGCACACCTCGAGTACCCAGCTTGAGTGATAGGGGAGACTGTTACACTGGACCCTACAGGACACCTTACATTAGGCCACACGACCAAGACAGGGAGTCATAACAGCTCTACCTTGTACATAGAAACAAACACAGGGAGGCTGCCAAAATGAGGAGATAAAAAAACATGGCCCAAATGAAAGAACAAATCAAAACTCCAGAAAAAGAACTAAATGAAATGGAGATAAGCACGCTATCAGATACAGACTTCAAAACACTGATTATAAGGATGCTCAAGGAACTTAGTGAGGACCTGAACAGCATAAAACAGATCCAGTCAGAAACAAAGGATACACTAATTAAAATAAACATTTTACAGGGAAACAACAGTAGAGTGGATGAAGCAGAGAATCAAATTAATGATTTGGAACATAAGGAACCAAAAAATAACCAATCAGAATAACAAGAAGAAAAAATAATCCAAAAATATGAGGATAGTATAAGCAGCCTCTGGGACAACTTCAAGAGTTCCAACATTCGCATCATAGGGGTGCCAGAAGGAGAAGAGAAAGAGCAAGAAATTGTAAGTCTATTTGAAAAAATAATGAAAGCTTCACTGATTTGGTAAAGGAAATAAACATGCAAGTTCAGGAAGCACAGAGAGTCCCAAACAAGATGGATGCAAAGAGTCCCTCTCCAAGACACATCATAATTAAAATGAGAAGTTTTAAAGATAAAGAGAGAATCTTAAAAGCAGCAAGAGAAAATAAGTTAGTTACCAACATGGGAGTTCCCAGAAGACTGTCAGCTGATTTCTCAAAAGAAACTTTGCAGGCAAGAAGGGACTGGCAAGAAGTATTCAAAGTGATGAAAAGCAAGGACCTACAACAGATTACACTATCCAGCAAAGCTATCAGTTAGATGGAAGGGCAGGTAAAGTGCTTCCCAGACAAGGTAAAGCTAAATGAGTTCATCATCATTAAACCATTACTATATGAAATGTTAAAGGGACTTATTTAAGAAAAAGAGGAAGATCAAAACTGTGAACAACAAAATGGCAGTAAGTACGTACCTATCAACAATTGAATCTAAAAAAGAAACTAAACAAACCAGAAGATCAGAGACAGAATCATAGATATGGAGAACATTTTCATGGTTGCCAAATGGGAGGGGTGTGGAGGATAATGGGTGAAGAGGCGAGGGGATTAAGAAGTACAAATAGGTAGTCACAGAATAGCCACGAGGATGTAAAGTACAGTATAGGAAATGGAGTAGCTAAAGAACTTAAATGCATGACCTGTGGACATGAACAGTGGTGGGGGGATTGCCTGAAGGACTGGGCAGTGCTGGGTGGAAGGGGCAAAAGGAGGAAAAATTGGGACAACTGTAATGGCACAATCAATAAAATATAATTAAAAAAATAATATATCCTGAAACACCAGTCCAAAAGAACCTATGCACCCCAATGTTTATAGCAACACAATTTACAATAGCCAAGTGCTGGAAGCAACCTAAGTGCCCATCAGTAAATGAATGGATCAAAAAACTATGGTACATTTACACAATGGAATTCTATATAGCAGGAAGAAAGAAGGAGCTCCTACCCTTTGCGACAGCGTGGATGGAACTGAAAAGCATTATATTAAGTGAAATAAGCCAGGCAGTGAAAGACAAATACCATGTGATCTCAACTTTAACAGGAACCTAATCAACAAAATGAATAAGCAAGCAAAATATAACCAAAGACACTGAAATTGAGAATAGGCTGACAGTGACTAGAAGGGACAGGGGAGGGAATTACAGAGGGAAAGGGTGAAAGGTTTGCAGGAACAATTATAAAGGACACATGGACAATAACAAGGGGGCAGGGTGGAAACAGTGGAGGGGGGTGGAGAGAGCAGGTGTGATGGGAAGGGGTGAGAGGGAAAGGCAGAAAACTGTACCTGAACAACAATAAAAAATTAAAAAATAATAATATATAATACAATAAATAAATAAATAGCTAAGAATTGAATTAGGATAGTCTTATAAAGTGCTTAGTTCCTCTATTTGAGAGAGTGAAGGTTACATCAGCAATTTGATGTTCCAAGAAAACTTCAAGTATTTAATTTTCACCACTTCAAGGAAAGAGAAATTGTCTAAATATTTAAGAGGATATCATTGGTGAAGTTATCTTCAAAAAAAAACAAGGTGTATATATACATGCATTTGTATAGGTAGATCAATATAATACTTGATTTAAACAGAAATAAAAGTAGGTCCACATTAATCTTTGAGTCTGTTGTGAATGTTTGCATTAACGTAGTAAATACCACATCAATGAGATTTTTACAGAGCCGGCTGTTGATAGAATTTGAAAGGAATGTTTTTAACAGGTTATTGTCTGACATAGACACTCAAGTACCCAAATGCTTAGTGTGATTGGCTTGTGTGTATGTTGTTCAGTGCAATAACATTATTTGTGCCATGTGAGAGATACCTTTGTTTACTTCAGCAGCAAGAAGACTTGGTTTTTCTGCTGCTGGAGTTAGATGAAGAGTAAATTCAGTGGCATTCATTAGCATCTCTGAGAAAGTATTTGCTTAAATAAAAGCCCAAGTGCTCTATATGAACTCCTAGTTTTCCCTTTCTTCTCTCTGTCTGTGGTGGAACAATGGATGTTTTCTGACAACCTCCAGGTGTAGGTCTAAAAAAGTCTCTTATGGAGACTTTTGCACTTGGGGTCATCTGGAAGGAAATGTGGTCCAATTGCCCATGTAAAATCCCACAGCCACTACCCAAATTAAGGAAAAAGTGAAGCTGACTAGCTCAGTCAAATTTGCAGTCTCTCAGTTTAGCACCATATACCAACTCTGGCAGTGAGTCACCTGAAGATTTCATCCATCACCCATTGATAAAACTTGAGAACATTTGTAGGCCAATTTTTCCCTGTGAGTTTCCTCTCCACCTTCTCTGGCCTGTAATGTGCATAGTTGGAAGAAGAGGAAATGATCCAAAAATCTGTGAAGACTTAAACACCTATTGATTTCCAACTAAGGAAAAAGAAATCAACCAAGTTTTAGATCTTTTATTTGAAGAGCTGGTGCAAACATACACAATATATGTAGCTCTGTTGGGACCCAGTGAATTTCCCTGACTTAGCAGCATGATAATACACCATGTTTAAGAGTAAGTGAAAGGCGAGAGTACATGAAAGGTCAGATACTTCTGGAAAAAGTTGTTCCAATATCTGAAACGTGTGCTTCCTGCCTTTTTATTTCCTAGTTTCATCACACAGTGGTGTTAAGTGGATCTCCCTGCTTTCCTTTCATACCAAGTAGTCACTGTTGTGCACCTCTAGGAAAATCACCAGTGAGACACATGGGAAGCCAGGATAAAGGTCTATTAGGAGGCTCTCCAGCCAATGAGGATGTTGGACATTTGCTCTTCTGTAAAGATGATTGATTCCCTGTGGATTTTTTTAAAAATATTTTATTTATTTATTTTTAGACAGAAGGGAAGGAAGAGAGGGAGAGAAACATCCATGTGTGGTTGCCCCTCACGTGGCCCCCACCAGGGACCTGGCATGCAACCCAGGCATGTGCCCTGACTGGGAATTGAACCGCGACCCTTTAGTTCGTAGCCCTGCGCTCAGTCCACCAAGCTACGCCAGCCAGGGCATGATTCCCTGTGGATTTTTAAAAAGTGGTCACCAAAGCCAGCTTCTCTGAGTCAGCTGGAGTGAATGTGTGGCTGTGCTTTCTTGACTAGCAGAGGTTTCCCTGACCTTAGCAGTGTTGTAACGCATAGCCTCGCAGGGGTGAGTTGTTTCTGCACAGCTCCTCTGACATCTGAGGTACAAACAGGTCCTTTTAGTTATTTGTCAGACGTCAGAGAAAAAAAATGGTCTAACATAATTAAGGCCTGAAAACAGACTTGAATATTCAAAAATACTGCACACTCAAATCTACCTTAAATTTAGAACCTAAAATCTGGACTGCAAGAAGTGTTCAGTTTATGGTTACGGGTTAACAACCCAGCCAGATTACCTCTTTCTTAGAAATGTGTAAAACACCTCTCTCTACATATTTCTCCCTTAAGTGAGCTGTTAAGTGATATTATAACTTTGAGCTTTAGAGGTTCTTTAAAAATAATCAGTAATGCTGCTTTCTTTGGCCTGATAATAGTTTTCCCTGCTTTCCTGAATAGAATTTTGACAGGTTTTGGAATGTCGTGCTTTAGTATGGAACCCCCAAAATCTACAGCAGCCTAAAGAATGCCTCTTTACCCCAGTTACTGATGCTGATTTATTCTCATTTTCCATGTAGGGTCTAATTGTTTCTCTTGCTATATCATCCTATTTTCTATAACTTCAGTGGATATCCACAGAGGAGTCAGTTGCTCCATTTTAGAACATTTTGTGGTATGGATTCCAAATATGTCCCCAATCCATGTTGTCAGCGGAATCTTCGAGTAACTTACGTGTGCAAGGCCCTTGCAGGTAAAGGTTGGAGGCATTGATGAGTTTCCCGTCTCAGGATCTGTAGAGCAGCTGTCCTAGGTGAGAAGGTTGTAGTAGTACGTTTACCAAAATTTACACACCAATAAGATATTTATGTGTTATAATCTTAGAACTTAAGTATAGAGATGACCTGTAGCAAAGGTATCAAGATACCAGGGCTAGATGGCTTTGTTTGAAAGACAGCTTCCCAGAAGACATGTGACTTGTACTGGTTATTAAAGGTGCTAAAAAGGGATGATATGTAAAGGTGAAGTGAGCATCTAGGTTAGGAGATTAAAGGTCTGCAAAACATACACAGATTAGAGAAGCAGGCATTCATGGGTAGAAGGCAGAATGTCCTGCATGGAAGAAAAGCTGATTGTTGAGACATGACTTGTTGAGGGGAAGCTAGTGTAATACGGGAAGAGTTTGTGTTTGCGCCTCTGGGCAGTAAAGAAACAGTAAGAGTTTTGAACTGTAGAATGATATGAAGAAAATTTCATAACAGGAAAATTATTCTGGTTTTAATGTGTTAAATAAATTTAGGTGTGAAGAAACTGGAGGAATTCAGTAATCCAGTACAACACATACATAGCAGAAACAAAACAATGTATAGTGGTTTGAAAGACTTGTCGTGAGAGAATTGACAGGAATTGTGTTGTTTTGTACTGTTAGTAGTGAGACATATGAAAATTATGTCTCTTTTTTGCTTTATATTATTTATTAATTGCAATTTTTTTGTGATTTAGTTAATGGTTGTCCTGCATACTAAAACCTAAGAGTTGCTAATCTGTTGAAAGATGTCCTAGATGACTTTCACCAAAAATGGTAAGGACCTATTGAGCAGAAGTAGACTGAACTGTGGTCAAAGAAGCAATGCAGACTTTTGTTGTAGTAATTAAACACTATATATTGTTGTTACCTGTTTTATGTTTTCTCTCTCAACAGACTTTAAATTCATCAGCAGTAGAGAAATTAGTTCTTGCTTATGTTGATATTCTCTGTGCCTAGTAAAATGCATGATAGGTAATCAATACTCAATAACTAAAAACATTTCTAGAATTTGCATTCTTATTGGTAGTGAAGCATTATAATAATGAAGCATTGTTGTACTTTGTTGTATAAGTGTAACTGCTTTGGAAAACTCTCATTGGTTCAGCCCTTTTGAGCAAATAGGAGGAAGATACCCTCAATTGCCTTTGGAGTTACAGTAATGCTACCTCTAATTGAGGTCCATTTATTCACCCAGTAAATGTTTGTGGGCCTAGGATGAGCAAGTTGTCATATAGGAAGCATACAAGAAGGAAGCAGATGCTCTACTTTCAAGAAGTTTGCAGACTAGACAGAGAGATGAGATATCTCTGTAAATAACTACAATGCTAGGTAGGAAATACCTATACAGCATGGGATGTCTGGACAAAAAGTGCTGTGGAAGTTCTTAAAAGGAGAAGAAGTGCTTTCCATCATAGAAGGTTCAGAGAGTTTTATAAAGGATTTTCCTGTTTTTAATCTGGTTCATCTTAGGTAGGTTTTCAATTTGCCAGATGGTGTAGGAGCAGAAAATCATGAGACATGCTTAGCAAACAGCAGGTAGTTAGTGTGGCTTGAAGTATAGGATGAGAGTAGTCCCAGGAGAGAAGCTGGTTTTGTCCAGGCCCTTCCCTGCTACGTGATGTCCTCTTGAAGGTCCTTTGAGGTCCCATCAGGGCCTAAGTGGGTGGCCTTCATGTACCCTTTTAAGTATTTGTGTGACTTTTCCAAAAACTTGTTATACGTGTAAAAAGTTTGTGAAATTCACTATGATTTTCTTTCAATCTACACTTGACTATTAAAAAAGGTTAAAAAAAAACTTTTCTGCAATTTTCATCCAAGTTTTAATGGGAAAAGTTTATTATAGGTTTTTAAGAGCTTTCACGGACTGGTATTTCTGCCAGTTTCTTCAACTGGCTTTTCAGAATCCATTCCTTTCTAAATCTTTGGAATAAAAGTGAAAAGAGCTACCAGAAAGCTATAGTTACACTGTTTATTTGGGGAAGTGTTGGGCTGCAGTAATCTAGAATTTTTGAAAGAGATTGTAAATTGGTTAATGAGACTGTGTGTGCCTGTGACCATGCTACAGACAGGCTAAAATAAGACCATGGCCTCTCTGCTTTGAGGGACTAAGGTGTTCTGCGGGGGCGTTAATACTATTATGAATGCTAAAATGAAATGCAGATTACCTCGTTGACGTTTTTGGCGCTGTAGTAAAGAGTGAATTTAGGGGAGGAGAGAGAATGTATAAAATTATTTGGTCTATAATGTAACTGTTACATGGGACTTAGAGCCTTTCTGATTCTCTTTTAAAACGTTTTCTCTGTGAACTTAAAATACTGTTTTCTTTCAGAACAGCTTTAGTGTTTCAAGCTTAACATCTTCTCTGTTTAAATCCTGGCTGCATATGCATCGCCCCTCCCCTCCAGGCACAGTGTTCTCTAGACCTTGGTTGGCTCTGAATCCCAGGAGTTAAGACAGGGTAGCTTCTATAAATCAGGAGACAGCTTCATTATCAAAGTTACGTGTTTTTACCTTAACAGATAGTCCTGGTGTTGGTGCCAGGCCCTACCTTATCACATAACCATCAGCACTGCACACTGGAATGTTCTTTGTTTGGATTATTTACTCCTTCTATAAACAAAGATTAGAGTTAAAAATGTCAGCATTGGGGCCCAAGCAGAGCTGACTCTTACTAGAAAATCTCAGTAGCGTCATGTGGGATATAACTTGCTACTCACAGGTAGGGTAGCAATGCCTTGATGTTATCATTATATCTGAGTTTCATGCCAAGGATTGTACACATTTTATCTCATATAATTTTCCCAATAGCCCTAGAAGATAGGTTCTGTTTTCCCACTTTACAGATGAAGAAACCATGAAAAAGATTAAGAGTATTGCCTCAACTTAACATTGTAAGTAGTAGACAACTGGGTTTCAGACCCAGACATTCGACTTCTGCCTTTTTTTTTTTATCGACTATACTACAAAGAAGTTTCAAAGATGGTACCTTTAAAATTAATATTACCTGGAATTTGAGCTGCTTGTAACCATTAGATGCTTCTACAGTTTTCACTTGTATTACTTGATCAGGACAGGAAAGCAATTTCAGGATTGAACTTTATTTATTCTTAGTTCTGTATAAGGGGTTTAGAGATTAAAAATTTTTTATCAAATCTTTGACATATTTCCAGTGTTTTGAGAGTTTGCATCTTTCTTATAGCTTGCAGGATCTCTTATTTAAGAATCTACATTTTAATCAGAATTAGGAGAGCAGCAAAATTATCATTGACCAAGTCATTTTGGATGTAAAATATCACAGAAGCTCATCAAGCATCTTGTGTAGTTTGGATGTAATTATGAAAGAGGGAGACAGTTTTTTTTCCAGAATATTTGGACTTGATACATATAACCCAGAATTAAAGCAGTTATTTTTAGAACTTCTAAGAAGTTTGATTCTCAGTAAATTACACAAATTACCGTTTTTCTTTAGGAATATAATTACCATTTATCTTTATATGCATTCTACATACAGTGCAGACTGAGAATCCTCATTTTGCAGGTGAGGAAACTATGACTTAGAGAATTGAGTGATGCTGCCAAGGTGACAGTCTGATAGATGCAGGTGATGTGCTATTACTTGCAGATTTTCCTCATGGATTCTGATTGGCTTGTAGGTGCTGAGTATGTTTATAAGATCAAGGTATCTTTATTTCTTGACTGGAGTAAATTTGTTTTCTGATTTACTACAAGGTGGTTTTATTTTGTGGGGGTTGTTTCTCTTACTGAACTATGTTTCCTGGATGAAACACCTTAAACTATGTAACTATCAGCATAAATATGTTTAATGGGCTTATTGGCATGTTAAAAATTATATAGTGTTGGTACAAGAGGAGGTCCACATAATTGCTAAATAATGATACTTAAAATATTTATAAAGGTGCTTTTGATTTGTAGTTTAGATGCCCATATATATTTATAATATTCTGGTGATGAATAAAAACAAATAATACTGTCATGTCCACAGATATCAATGATAGTAAAAGTTGCCAGGTATAATTAGAGATGCCTCATTTAAGTCAACTCTACCAGATTATCATTAATCAGAATTTTTTAGGAGAGGCGGCTTGACCCCACTTGCCTATGTCTTGAATCTGTCATGTCACCATCTGAGTGGTACCTGGTTCCAGATGCTATATGGTGTGATGTTGCCTGAGACATGATTATCTTCTTCCCCATCCTCACTGCCCTTGTGCCCACATATTTTGTGTTTCTGATTTTGAAAAGTCGGTTCCTTAGAAAAACAGAAAGGATCAAAGAGTGCTTTTAATGGACCTGGTAGAGGATACATCCGGTACATGGTTGTGCGTTCCTGTCCTTCAGCACAATCGCCACGTAGTATTTGGAGCTGGGGCCTGGAATAGGGATATTTTGCTTCCTATATGTCCTCATTCCCAGCCATACCAGTGCTTCTTAGAAATGCTGTGTGTTGGAATGTTTGGGGTCAAAAATGTAGGAGGTAAACCATACAGGTTACATTTTAAGATTCTTTGTTTGCATTTCTTACCTTTTCTATTGTTCTTTTCTATTGTTCTTTTATGTGTTCTCTATAGGAAACTGCACAGTTCTACTTATTCAAATAAAAATTATCTTGTGGCTAGAAAGAATTCATGTAACTGTCACGGCAATTCTCATTTGTGCTTTTGGACAGTCTTATTGATAAGGTTTCATTGATTAAGATCCAGTCCCATAAATCTAGAGTGAATTAGGATGTATTTGCTATTGGCCTTGCTCTGAGTCTCCCCTCTGATAGTCATGCATGTGTTTGTCTTGCCCTCTGTGAGGTTAACCCCGTATCATCATTAACTGAGAGGCTGGATAGCAGTTTACAGTCTTTCTTTTCAGCAGAATGAATATTACTGCTAATATAAATCTTATGACATGGAGCAGCATTGTGTTTTTATGTAAACTGAGGGTTTCCTGCAATTCTGACTAAGGTTTTGGTCCAATTTTTTCTGCTTGATTCTATGGCCTCTTCAGACCTGTGGAGGGCCTTGATTTATAGTCTTAGCAGAAGAAAGCAAAGTACCGGAATGGTACTCTTCAAACGAATTCTTCAGTCCAATGAAAAATAAGAGGAAGAAAAAGTTGAAAACAAAATAGAGTAGAAAAATGTGTCTAAACCCAGGTCCCCAAGGGTGTTCCACAAAGCATTTTTTCTGTGGATATTAGTAAATGCTGTATTTTAAAAGGTATGAAGGTCAGATGAGTTTGAGAAAGCCTGGGTTAAAAAGCGTTAACCCAATTTTTTATTAAAAACTTCTCAGAACCTTTTAGTATGCTGACAAGCATTGTATATTTACCCTTCTTCTCCTCCTCCCCACAAAAGAGTATGTTACAGTTTCCAAACTGATTTGTCCAGATAAACCTTTTTCCTGGGTCTAACAATTTACAAAGCAGGTATTGGGAAATGTAGAGGCAAACAGTGCCCTTGCAAATAAGAAACGCATTTTTATGACTTTATTTTTTAAATTTTTTATTTAATCTGTATTGTATTTCTCCATTACCATTTAGTCCCCTTACACCCCCTCTCCCCAGCAATCACCACACTGTTGTCCATGTCCATGAGTCCTTTTTTCCTTTGTGCTCAATCCCTAGGCAAGAAAGGGGCAACATGTCTTGATATTCCTCAGGTTTACTCATTTTTTCTCAGTTCTTTAGCAATTCAGCCAATGCACTAGACCCAGCAGTCCACAAGAGTTCTGACAACCATACCAGAGGTCAGGGAACGCAGACCTGTGCTTCCTGATCTTCCTTTGAGTGTCAGTTACATTCAGCAAAGAGGAAGGGTAATAAACCTACTTAGCCACTCACCATGCCCCTAAGGGATGGGATGAACATTTTTATCAGACCAGTTGAGGAAAGTTTATAGGACCCTTATTCATGCTTCTTAGATTTTGAGTGCACCCCAGGACATGTGAACGCCACAGAAATACTGTCAGCTTCTGGAGACATTGGGGTTTAATTTTAAAAGCAGGTATTGGACACTATGAAAGTAAATTTTTCTTGACCCTAATCAAGCCATTTAACGTCTCTGAAGCTAACATTTAATTTACCTTTCATCCACCATCTGTACACCCATCCCTCTCACTGAATGGTTGTGAGGATAAAATGTGTGAAAAGTGTTGACAGTGGGAAACTTTAAGAGCATTACATTTTAAAAAAGCATGATACCATTATCATTGGTCAAGAGATGTGCTGAGGAATGGTTTTCATCACTAACTCATGAGGTAAGTTATTTCCCTTTTCCACAAGATTTTTTGTTGAAAGAATAAACCCTGTCCCTTCATATGAATAAGACAACTTCTCTCAGCTGAATGTTTGGAAAGCTAATTAGATTTCTCTCCTCTCTCTCTCTTCCCCCCACCCCCCGCCCCCCACACACAAAGAGCACATTGCAGAACGATAAACATTATAGAGCACTTACACTGTTCTAAGTGTATCTCTGCTCATTATATCCCACAACAACTCTGTGTAGTAAGTGTGATTATTAACTTTATTCCGCAGGTGAAGACACTAAGGTCACACATTATTTAAGGGACTTGCCCAGAGTCATACAGCTAATACGTGGCAGAGCCGCGATTCTAACTTGGATGGTCTAGCTCTGGAGTCCATGCTATTAACTGCTATCTTCTGCTTCGGTGATTTATACTGGGATACTGAAAGAGATATCACCTTTTAGATATGGATTCAAATACTAATGGTCATTTATTGATGACAACCCTGCTTTCTCATTCCTGTGAAAGCATTTTCTTAGGTATTAAACCCTAAATAGATACTAAGTAATAGTGATATTTTTTAAATAAACAACATTTCCTGTTTTGTCTCTAGATATGTTCTTTTCAATACTATATTTAAAATGATTAAATGATGATAATTATTTTTCTCTCCCCTGTGCCCTGCCCCACCTGCCCCGCAAAACTAAATCCTTTGGCCACACTTTGCAAACTTTAGGTACAAAATGGGTTGGCGTAACGTAGGCCTGCATGTGTGACCAGATGGGCAAGGACGGAACAGACTCTGTAACTGTTCCATCACAAATGAAGTACAAGTTTTGAGTGTACAAGTTTTTCATTCTAGATATATTTTGAATTTTCTCCTTTGGTTTTGAGCTCTGGAAAATCAAGAAAAATAATCCTGTTCTTGCCACCTGTGAATTTTCGTATGGCTATAGAGACAAACTGTATACATTTAGAAAGTTAAAAATGTAGCTATTAAATAAGAATTCAAGAGGTGGTGAAAAGTTAAGTGCATCATATGCTCTTTAAATGCCCCAGGTTTGAGGACAAATAAGGTTCCTGAGGACTGGAGGAAGCTTAATGAGGCACATGAGTTGTTTTCTTGGATTAATGGGACTCTGAATGGTGAGGAGTATTCTTGGAGGGGCCCGAGGAGAGAAGGAATGTGGTGAAAACACAGGTACATAGTCGGCAGGAGTGGAACTAGAAATGTGCTTCGACCAGTGGGCTGGAGGGCTTACGGAGAGGTGGAGTTGGGGACGCAGGGGCAGCTGGCTGCAGGCCTGAGGCTCTGTGAGCTTAGAAATACCCACCTACAAAATGTGGTCATACCGAAGGTTTAAAGTGGAGGAATGACCTCCAGAAAGCTGAGTTCTGAGTATGTGGCAGTTATGGTATGATAGCAGTTAATTGTGCAGATGGATGGGATAACAAAGATATTGTAGGGAGAACAACCAATTAGCAGCTTAAGATATTCAAGGAGGAGCTGTATTTGTTAGTGCAAATGGACTGGAGGGGAAGGGGTGGGTTCGAAATATGTCAGAAGAACTATTGATGGGATTTAGTGTGGTATAGTTAAAATGGCCAGGCCATAGTAATATAATTAATAATTAATTAACAATAAATTAGTTTAAAAAATAATCCCTAAAAGAGGCTCTGAAATCAGACTCCCGGAACTGATCACTAATATCCACATGACCTCAGTAAAACTATTTAACCTGTCTGAGTCTCAGTTTTCTCATTTGTAATATGAAAATAAAAATACCCACCATGGAAGATTTAACATAAGAATTAAATTATATCGTGTGGGAAGAACTTGGTATAATAGCCAACAAATAGCAGAAGTGCAGTAACTTTCAACTATACCTATTAATAGACATATTTTAAAATTTGAATATTCTTACATTGTATTTTTTTAAAAGAGCTGAACATATCTATGTTCCTCTTGTGGCGAGTCATTGTATTAACTAAAAAGAATGTTATTAACTAATAATATCTTAGATGTGACTGGCATTTGCAGGTTCTCTGTTGTGTTGTATTCATGTCCTTGTCCTATTTCATATCCAGTTTCTCAGGGTAAATTCTTTGCCCCCTCTGATGGAGAAGCTCGCTTCCTCCAAGGGGTTACAGGGTCAGGGAGACAGGGTAGGGGCATGGTGGTGGAGCCAGAGCTGGAGTCTGGGTTTCTTCACTGTCAGTAAAGCACTCTTTCCCGATACCAGGCGTAGTTCCAGGTGAGAAACCATAGAAAACAGAAAATTCCTTGAAAGCTCTTTACCAGCTCATAGGTAGGACTGGCTAAACTTTCTGCTCTTCCCTTCAAGGATGCATGCTATGCCCCAGGTCGTGAAGGTATTTGTAGCCCAGACTCCTCCCCTGGCTAATTCCTGCTCAGTTCTCAACCTCAGTGTCACTCAATCTAACTGACTTTTTCTCTGCTTTTCTCTTCTCATAGCTCCCATACCTTTTCTTCATAGCACTGTTTACACTTTGAAATGCTATATTTGTTTACCTATTTGTTTATTTAATACACATCTCTCCTTGAGCAGATGATAAGCTCCTTGAGAGCAGAGATCATTTCTGTTTTGTTACTTGGTGTAACTGGCTTCCAGCACAATTCTTTGACATGTAATAAGCAATCAGTAAATATTTGGAAATGAATTAATGAACTAGAGACTATGTAATATTCAGATATATGCTGAGTGGTATGGTTCCTGCTTTTGCCGATAAAGCTGACTTTAAATAACATCATTAAAATTCTCAATGTTGTACTTCCATCATCTAGCAATAGACAGAATAATAACTTCCTACACCTACTTCATGGAGGTGATTTTTAGGATAAATGAGATATGGAATACTGTTCTTTCCAATATCTGAAAATTAGGCCTCGGTCACAAACTGGGTATTTAGGAAACTTCTTCCCTCACAGTTCAAGATACTAGGAACCCCTTTCAGACACTGCAGTTCCAAAGGAGTCTGCTCAGACCTGTGGTGGGGCAGTGGCCCTGGAGTGGCCGTGTATGGAACAGCACACTAGTAACCAGCACAGCTGAACAGGCTCCCTGGGCACCGTGCCTAACTGCCCGGCAGTGCCAGACTCCTGGGAGTATCTGGTCACACCTAATCTATGAAATTATTCTGCCATCTTCAGAAAAAGAGTATCATGCACACCATGATCATGGAGGAAGTACTGCTAAAAGGTTGCTGATGTGGTGATGAAAATAACATCTATGAGGCAGAAGTGACACTGTCTGGATAATAGTCCTGCAAACTTCCATTCAAAGCAACTTTTATGCTAGTTACCTGGGAACTACAGCATCTGTTTGAATGGACATGTTTGAATTAGGTTTTGTCATCAATTTCTAGGATTCTAAAGACCTTGGTAGGCTCAACTGGGTGGATCATTATCCCCTACACTAAGAGATTATGAATTCGATTCCTGGTCAGGGCACATACCTAGATTGTAGGTTCCATCCCTGGTTGGGGTGCCTATGGGAGGCAGTTCACCGAGGTCTGCTTGTCTCTCTGTCTGTCTCTCTCTCTCTCTCCCTCTCTCCTTCCCTCTGTTCCTCCCCCTCTCTCCCCTCTCTTCCCCCCTTCCTCTCTCTCTAAAATCATAAACACATCCTCAGGTGAGGAATAAAAATCCCCACCTTTGGAAAGATTATTCCTGACAAACAGAAGTAAAAAAAATTTACCTGGTGCTGTTGTTGCCATAAATATTTAGATGATGAAAATTCTTTTAAATATTTAAAGAAACTGCTGAGCATAGCCTAATCATCTTATTGAGAACCCTAGATTTAAAACTTAAATGTCTCTTCTTAGGAATGAAGCAAGTTAAACTGCCTTAAAAACAAAGTGCCTCACAGTTGTATCATAAAATCTCAACTGACATTAAGGTAATTGTGCTTAAGTACAATTTAGGGCCCTTTCTAATATTTGTTGTAGACACAATAATGATGCTATTTTTAATAGTCCAGTGCTAGTTTCAAAAAAATAAACCTATATTCTTTGTGCATGTGTTCTAAACATAATAATTCGGGGAGTAAATGCAGTCTCTGAATACTTTATCGTAGCAAAAAAGGGACAAATTGTGGGTGGTGATATGATTATGTTTAAAAAGAAAAGAGATGAATCTTCTATAGCTGGGGCTTGTGTAGTCCAGAGTAGTGTAACCTTCCCTAAATCTCAGGTGCTTCCCACCGCAGCTGGTCCGACTCCTTTCAGTGGAGCTGTGATTAAAATGCACGTTGCCTGGCCTATTCTGAGCCTTTATGGAAATTTTAAAAAGTGCCCTTTCTGGACAGATGCATTTAAAACCAGAGCTCTTGGCTTGGTCATGGTGAGCCAGGCAGGAGCTCAGTTCAGCCCCACCTGCCACTTTGGGTACATTTGTGTAGTATATACATTAAGCCCCCTGTCCCAGAGGCTTACTAGATCCGAATCTCTAGACAGGACACACCCACTGTTCACAGGTGCCCAGGTAGCCACATTATATCAAATTCACATTGTGTCACTGTGCACTTGCTTTTTAGTATTTGGTCTGATTAAGTCCGTAAGGGTCTCTTGGCCTTCAAGCCTCAAATCCTCAGAACTGATGTCATGACTTCTGGGATAAAAATGGGGCCCCTGTATGGAACAGAAAAGCAATTTTATTTTATCTTGAAATTAAACGATATTTGGGAATGTTTGTGCTGATTTTTTTCTTTTTTCTGTTCTCATTCATGCTAGTCCAGGAAAGCAAAGCAGATTAAACCACAATCATCCCTTTTTAGTATCTATGAATAGTTAAGGTAAGAGTTGATGTTCTTTCACCACCATATTTAGGCCCTAATTATTTTCCTTTTTCTTGGGGATCTCTGTAGTCGCCTCTTGACTGGCCATCTAGCTTCTAATCTGTTCTCTCCTCCAATTCATAAAAGGTCATACTTGCTAATGATGCTTCAGTGACTTTATCCTAGGTGGAGGAAGAGTCCAAGCTCCTCAACATGGCATGCCGAATCTTGATCAGAACTCAGGACTCTCTGTGTGAAAACCTAAGCCCTATAGGACATAGCCATGTCTGCACAGCCTGCCACCTTCCTTTTATCTCTGACCACATCTCCCACTTTCTCTCCTTTCCTCACTCAAATTTAGCTACAATGACTTTCTTGCTGTTTCTTCTTCCTGAAATGCTTTCCTTCCAGACATTAGATTTGGACACAAAAGTCTCCTCAACAAGTCTTTCCTTGGCTACATTATTTGAAATTTCAGCCTCCCTCCACTCCAAACATTGCAGAGCCTTATCCCCTCTTTTGCTTTTCCTCCTTAAGCAATTATTAACATCTAACATAGTCCCTATTTTATTTAGCTTGCCTATTATTTTTCTCTTCTACCAGGATTTAAGTTGCACCAGTATAGGGATGTGCGTGTTTTAACTTTGACTCTCACATTCCCAGTGCCTAGAACAGAACAAAACATGCAGCGAGCAGTCAATAAATATTAGGCAAGTGGAGGACTGTCTGCCTCTCCATCCTCACGTCTCATCAAACTTTTTCATCTCCTACCTGCTCACATCTTTGCAGACTGCCTGCCCTCTGTCTAAACAGGCTTATCCCTTCAGGTGTGGCTCAGAAGAAGCCTGCGGAAAGCTGCTCTGAGCCCTCCTGCGCAAGCGGAGAACCTTTCTCAGAGCGGCACCAACCCCATGGCTTCGTTTCTACCTTTTTGCCTGCTCTCGAGGGTCTTATCTGGCTCGGTATTCTCAGTCCCTAGCACAGGATAGGTATGCCTTAAATGTTTATTAACGAAAGATAGGAGAAAAGGTCTATTCTATAGATCTAAATATAAAGATCTAGTTTATTAACTAGAGATCTGGAGGATTATCTCATATTTTATTCATCCTTACAGTCTACCTAGAATTTTGCTGTATTAAAATATGTGCTTAATAAAGCTCTAAAGGAAGCCATCCTTAGCTCTTGATGACAAATTCCAATGCCTGATGAGAAATTTAAAATATTTTTGTTCTAATAGTGAATTTTGTAGAGGTCTTCCTATTTTATGGCTTTTAACTTCAGGTCGTTGACCAGATCTCAGTGTGTACAAATAGGGCAGACAAATCTCTTTCTAACATCTATCAGGATACCGTGGTTGGGAAGTGGATATTTCAAGGACCTAAGTTTGTGTGTGTTTTCTGAACAACATGCATCAATGGCTTTGCTTACCTGCATCAGTGTTGTTGGTAATGAGTGGTTTCTCTGTGCATACTTTGTTTCTTCAGAACAGGACTTACACGAAACAGAGTGGCTTAATCATGCAATTACAGTTTCATCTGTGAAACTTTTGAATAAAAATGAAATTTTAAAAAGAGACGTGGGGAGTTCTAAATCTGTTTAATATTCTATAGTGTAGGTGACCAGCAGGAGATTTTTTCATAAAAGCATTAATGTTCTGAATGTTATTTACACTAATGATGATAAAAAAATGTCATCTTAGTCATGCTTGTAAAAAAAATTTACTGGTTATGTTTCAACTTAGCCTAGATTCAGATAGCCCAGATTTTAGCAGCAGTTTGCTGTGACTGATTTGTAATGGTGCCTACTTCCTAATTGAGTTGACTTTATGGATGGCTGTAGGAGGAACACACTGGGTAGGACTTTGCCATTCCCCAAGGGTGGAGCTTTTGCTAGTTTTGGATGCATATATTCCTAAAAAAAACCAGAAGCACATCACGTGATTTCTCAGTGGACCATAACATCCCAGCAGGAACACCTTTACAACCTGCCAGGTAAATACATATTATTTCTCAGTGTGTGCTTTTGTTACTTTGAGGAGATCATATGCAATAGCAAATCCCTCTTATCTTTTGCAGCTAGAACCAATAGTTAGCTAGTTTATCAGTTTAAGTGATAAACCTTCACTAAAAACAAACAAACCATGTGTTTGAAGCATTTTAAACTTGAAACATGGAACTGTGCATTCTCCAAACGTTTGAGGTGTGGATGGTTGTGCTCATTGGAGTTTCAAATTGAACTCTTAATGAATGACACCCATAATGTTCCGCAAAGATTTTCACCTTCAGTTGCTTTAAAGTGA
The DNA here is from genome assembly GCA_004026765.1 of Micronycteris hirsuta. Lineage (NCBI taxonomy): Eukaryota > Metazoa > Chordata > Mammalia > Chiroptera > Phyllostomidae > Micronycteris > Micronycteris hirsuta. The sequence continues at coordinate 282,409 of PVJI01000044.1, forward strand.
ACCTAGAAGTTAGACACAAATAAGTAGTCTCAGGAGCAGAGTTCTTCAACTTTTTGCAGTTGTCTGGCCCACAACCCCACACCAATAGGGTTATTTGTTTTTTGAGTGACTTATTCTTGTCAGTACTTCCCAAAGCATTCAGCTTAGTTTCTGCAGAATGAACCTTTTGTTTTACAATCGTATTTCATTGATTTTTATAATATTTCATTAAATTATGAAACTATGGATGAAACTGTTATAGTCAGGTCTGAGAACAACCAACCAACTGACTCTTCATAAATCAGTCAGTAAACCCAGAAGTGCCTCGGAATAATAGAGTGTGGTGTCCTAGTTTAGTTTATTTAGCATGCTGTGGACATCAATATATATTATAGCAGGAATAATGATTTTGATAAACCTTGGTAACATAAGCACACATGTAGTCATAATTTTTTATTTGCTCCTGTTTCTGTATAACTTAAAAAGAGATGAAATTTCAGCTGCAGTGAAAATAGTTCTAAGAGACCAAGAGCATACCTTTCACACTTGCATGCGTGCACACAGGCATGCTGCAAGCGAACAAGTTATGATGTATATCTTTAGCTGCTAATTTGACTGCTATCTCTTTCATTTTAATATGGCCCAAGTGAAGTTCATCATCTCCTTTCTTAAGCCTTCTTCTGATTTCCCAGTCTCTTAGAATTACTGTTACTTCTCCAACTTTCAAGGTATTCAGGATAGTTAGAAAAAATATTTGATTTTTACCTTTGTTCCTATTATGTCTGGTCAGTTAACAGATCTTGTCATCTGGGAAGTGCATTTTCCTTTCTATTTGAATGGCCACCCCCCTTTGCCTCCAGCCTTGAGCATCCTTGAAGCTGTGGGCAGATTCTTCTTCCACAAATCCCACTTTCAACATTTCACTTGCTGCTCAAAATTCTCAGTGGCTTTTCACTAACTGCAACATAAAATAAAAAATATTTGTCTTAGCTCTCCATGCCATTCTCGACACAGTCCCATTCTCATTTCAAATGTCAGCTTCTGCTGTTTTTATGCCCTCTGGGAACCTGCTGCAACCATGTGAGAAGGGCCTTTTCTCCTCCTCTAAACTCACACTCTTTCCTCGTGCCTCTGCTCGTACTGAGCTGTCTGGCCTGTGGGAGCTTAGGTTTTATATTCAGCTTATTCATTTCCTAAAAAGTCCTGCTTGAATCTTTCTTCCAAGGGGTCTTGCACTAGACTGGGAATGCCTGGATGTTAGGGATTGCTAGTTTTCACACTAAACCAGGTATATTGCACTTTTTCTGAAGGAAAATTTAATTTGTTATTATTATTGTTGTTCACTTAAAGTCGTCCCCATTTTACCCCCACTACTCTCCTCTGCCTTCCTCCCCCCGCCTCCTACCTTCCGTCTCCCCCCGCATTGTCTTTGTCCATGGCTCCTTTATACATGGTCCTTGATGACCCTTTCCCTTCTTTTTCCCATTATCCTCCTCCTCCCCTCTGGTCACTGTCAGTTTGCTCTTTATTTCCATGTCTCTGGTTCTCCTTTGCTTGCTTGTTTTGTTGATTAGGTTCCACTTGTAGGTGAGATCATATGGTATTTGTGTTTCACTGCCTGACTCACTTCTACTTACTTAATATTAGATGTGTGTGTTTAAGAACATCTCTTTTCTGTTAGACGGTGAGCACCTAGAGGGAAGAGACCATGGCCTAGTCATTCTTACGTCTCCCACGCCAGGTGCTCAGTACAGGTGTACGAAACAGGTACTCTGGTCTTTGAAGGAAAGATACAAAGAGAAAAATTTAAGAGGGAATCATCAGTGGCTTTATTTTCTAGTTGATAAACAGGTATATTGCATTTTTATTGTTAGGAAAACTTAATAACTTGCTCTAGTTCACATACTTCGTCAGTAGCAGACACTCAAGGGCTCTTATTCTGCCACCAGGGGTTTTAAGCAATAATTTCTGCTCCCTCCTCCAGTTCTGTTAGCGTTCTTTAGAGTCACCTGAACATATGGAGGCATCTGAGTTCTTAGAGGGGAAGAAACTTTCAGCCCCCTCCTTACGTAACACTCAAATCACTCAAGAATGTTTCCTTTTGAAAGCACTTCAAACCTGCCATGGAGTTTGCCTTTGGGGAGGAGAAGAAAGGTGGGTAACATAAAATATCAGCCAAGACTTTGAAGATGGGTGATATGTTTTTCTCCTTAGGATGCTACATCACACATCACTTGAACATGTGCACAGAAAATGAAAAATGTCAGAAACACATTTATGTAAACCATGGATCATATTTGCATGTACAGTATTTCAGCTCACCCTCCTACCCTCAGACAAGCAGTGATTGATGCTTTATAGTTTGCCTTTAAAAGATTTTTCTAGTCCTAGGATTTTGCTGTATATTAAAACTATAATCTCATGCAAGGTGAATTGGATTTATTAAACTATAGACCTACACTGTCTAATACAGTAGCCACTAACTCCATGTCTATTTAAACTCAAATAAAATTAAAAATTGATTTCCTTAGTTACATATCAAGTATTCCATACTGAATTGAGATGTGCACTAAATTGTAAAATACTTGCCAGATTTTAAAGATTTAATACAAATACCAATTGTAAAACATTAACAATTTTTATATTGATTATATGTTGAAGTGACAATGTTTTGGACATATTGGGTTAAGTAAAATATATTAAAGCTAATTTCTTTTTATTTTTAGAAAGTTAATTCTTTTTTTTAAGCTTTTATTTATTTATTTTTAGACAGAAGAAAAGGGAGGGAGAAAGAAAAGGAGAGAAACATCACTGTGTGGTTGCCTCTCACGTGGCCTCCACTGTGGACCTCGCCCACAACCCAGACATGTGCCCTGACTGGGAATTGAACTGGCGACCCTTTGGTTTGCAGCCCACACTCAATCCACTGAGCAACACCAGCCAGGGCTAAAGCTAATTTCTTAAAAAAAGGCAAATTTTACCTCTTTTTACTTTTTTATCATTACTTAAAAACTTAAAATTACTTCTGTGGGTCACATATTTCTATTTGACAGTGCCAGCTTACAAAATTTATATGCTAATTTTTAATTCCATTATTTTAGTGTAAAAGTTTACACTGAATGGACTTGGCTAAAAATTTGGAAAATCCGATAATTGGTAATGAGTAAAACATGATGTAGATGATTTTGTGATTCCTAAAAATGTTTTGCTTGTGAGTTTGACTAAATTTACCAACCAATATTTTCCTGCTTTCTTTCCTTTTTTTTTTTCTAAAATTAAAGACCTTTATCCCTGTTCAGGCCATTATCTTTAAAAAAAAAATAAAGTTTTAAATGTATTGCTGGTAACACCTGCTGTTCATGCAGCTTCACCAGTGGCTGGGACCTCCCCACCTTTGGTGTTTCTGGTGTAAATTATTTGAGCTCTGTGCTTTGAAACTAGTTTAATAATGAGTCTTTTACTAAGGAGCTCCTGAAGGGCTGCCCTGACCAAGGAACCAGGAACCTTCAGTCTCTCAGAGACAACAGCTGGGCTTATAAGGTTATTGTTGGGAACCTCCTTACAGAGTTTGGCATATGTTGTTGCTTCGTCAAAGCAGACTAAGTTCTTGAGCTTGTTTCAGACTTTGTCTTCGAACCGCTTCTTCGTGGCCTTGCCCCTACATTTGTTCACTGGGTATTTTTCTTTCGTGGCTGCCTTTCTGGTATCTTTCTCCTTGTCGTTCTTGGGCAGTGAACGAAACTTGCTGTTGCCACTGCAGCTTCCATAAGTTGTCCCCAGGCCATTGCCTTTTAAAATTGTTCTTGGTTTTGAGCTAGTTTAGACCTTAATCTTAGTTCCTTGATTGGCTAGTGAGTAAGGCTAACTGAATGATGGGGATTAGGATCCAAATATTTTATAAATGCTTCCACTGCAGGTTTTTTTTTTTTAATGGGAACTTACAGTCAATACGATATCCAAAGCAGTACACTTAATCTCAAGTATTTTCAGGCCCAGACCTGAATCAGATTTTTCAGTACATGAAAAGATAGAACCATTTATTTGCCAATTAGAAAAATCTTATTTCCCACTAAAACATTTGACTCAGTAGCTCTTGTGTAGAAACACTGTGAATGTTTCCACAAAGTTGCTTAATTTATTTATGTGAGTTCAAACTAGGTTCAGTGTAATTTTTCAGTTAGTTTAAGTGTAGGCGTGTTAGTGTTATATAAACCCTATTTGGCTATTAGTACTGTTGTCATTTGTTTATTTAAAAAGGCTTATCTTAAGCAGAGAACAGGCTTCCTAACTTATGCGTTGTTAATATTTTATTTTTTATGATATTTGGAACATCAAAATATATTGTTGGTTAGGGAGGGAAAAAAAAGCCCTTGTGAATATGATAGAAAATTAGAAACCTTTCAAAGATAAGGGCATCGCTATGGTTTTAGGCCAACCTTACTGAAACTGTAATGACACTGAAATACAGGTAAAGGAAAAACAGTGCCTTTCTCTATACCACGGGGGATATGTAATTTGGTAGTACAAAGACAAAGAGCACCAAAAGATACATAGTAGTATTAGGGCTTTTGCTGAATTGAATCACACTGATGTCTGAATATTTTCCAGTATTAAACTCTCTCTCCTAAACTTAAATATTGTCCCGTTTCTCCATCTGTGGTAGAATATCCATGGAAGCAAAGTGTTTTTCTCCTGTGTTCCCATTGGTTCCTTACCGATCCTGCTTTAGGAAAAAGAGTATTTCATATGGCCCATTTCTTTACTATGGAAGACCCAGAGAAATGTTTATTTATCAATAGCCAACTGCAGTCCAGGTATGTGGCTTCAGGGCTACGCAGCAGTAGAAATGTTGTTACTGGAGTCATTAGGGTGACAAGTAATTATTGTTTCTGAAGATGGCTCATCACTTTTTTTCTCACAGGACTTGGCTGGGGTTCAGTGCTCTCTTTGGTGTTATTTGAATGGTATTTTATCAGTCAGACAAAATAATATTCAGCTATTAATATCGTTCTGCTAAAACAGTTTAGAATAGAGATTTAATGTTCTCTTCAGTGCAGGGCTTATGCCCACCGTGCAGGACTGTAATAAAAGAGAAACAAATGAGGCAGCTCAAAGTTACGGCTCTCCATGGCTTTTAGGTTTCTCATACATTTTTATAAAACATATATCAGAACTTCTGAATTGTTAAATTGGGTTATTTTTTAATGCAGTTGTATTCAAATATGGACCTAAGAGTAACCTATTACTCTCAGTATTCGGAACAGGTTCTCTCCTGGCTTGCAGGCTTACTGCTGCTATTACGTCCTCCTGTCTGTAGCCTGGAGAGGACAATTGACCCCAAACTGTGCTCCTAGTTGATCTTGAAATAAACTGGTGCACCTCCAGCCCAGCCCCAGGCTCACCTTCTCGCCCTCAGGCAAACAGGTAACGAGTCACCTATCTCTTTTCTCATCTGTGAAAGAAGTGTATAGAAGGTGTCACTTGCAGGTTCCCCAGTGGATTTAAAAGGCAAAGATGAGATCAAAGATGTCATGTGAGTCTCTCACATTGCTACTATTTATTCAATATTGCACACCCCCTAGAAACCCAGGAGAGCTTTAAAGAATGGAAAGTAAATTTTAGCTCAAATATTAGAGAGCTGGGTGTTATCATGATATGTTTGGAGGAATGTACTTTTTTGAAAAGCTGATAATTAGGCTTTGATTAAGCAAGCATCACCCTGAATAACTTTATGGAGAGACTCTTATATGACATGGTCCAGCTATTGTACTGGGAGGGTGCTGAAATAGGCATATGTTGATATTGGTGTGGCAGAGGTTAAGATTCAGTGTAAAATGACCCTCAGCAGTGATTCTTCTTGCCCCACCCTAGAAATTTACCCCAGCCTCAAATGAAGGAGGACCGTGGTGTCTATAAAGCCAAGAATGAGATTTGTTACCTCAAAAAGAATAACTGCTGTCCCAACTCTTAGAAATTACTGCAGTTTAACCCTCTGGTCTTCCTTTTGCACTAGTCTCTTCCTCTCAGGCTGAAATAGGAGGAGGGGGAGAGGCCAGGATCATTCAAAGTAGATGGATCACCATGGCAGATTGTTTTGACTTAGTCAAGTTCTTAGCATTAAAACAAACATCCCGAAAACACATTAGCCTCCCACCATAAGAGTAGAAACACACAAAGCAGGAAGCCTGCTGGGGTCTTTAGGGAAATCTTGAGTGCTTTGGGGTGATTTATTTTCAGAGGGTTTGAACTAGATCAGCTCAGGAGAGAAGATGGGAACATTCAGGATGGTGGAAAAGCAAAGTAATTCACTCCTTTTCCTTCTAAATAAATGGTCTCCCTGGAAAGCCATCGCAAGTAAATGTTTTGTTCTACTGCTTCATGGAAGTGCGTAGTGGAGTCGAGTTATGGATTGCACGGGGCGTGCTTTTTGTAAACGCCAGCAACGTGAGATGAGCTCAGTGGGGTGGAGGACCAGCCCTTGCATACCCTGTATGATGCCGTGGCTGGGTTAATGCAAAGTTTGTCTCATCAAATTAAGCAAAAACTGCAGAAGTCTTGTGGCTGTGAAGTGGATTTGGCTTCTGAACCCACAAACCAGGATTTTGAGTAATAAGATGTTCAATGAGCACTCCTAACCCAAGTTTACAAACACATTGCTAAAAAAGATTTACGCAAGCAGAAGGAAAACCAAAGTTAGAAGATACTTAGAGGACTTACTTACCTAACTATGAATCTGCTTCTCTTTCAAGCTCAAAATACCTCTATTAGATGTTATTAGGAATGGTCCTTTAGGACGAAGCTTAACTTCCTAAAACTCCCTCAGTGAAAACAACGTTGTTAGACAGGTTCAGAGAAAAAGGAAATCAGAAATTCTGTTCATGTGTGTGTGCTGCACACACGAGTGTGTTTGAATGAATTTTCAGGAAGTTCAGGAGCAATGAGTTCTTCTTTGTTATGAAATCACTGCAGTCCTCTTTTGTACAGTGGTTGCAGTTATAACCACAGGGATGTTGTGCTCTCAAACAAACATTCACGCTCCCTGATCCCAAGTTGCCTGAAGCCAGGCTTTACATATGACATGCATGTAGCAATGCTTCTTAGTAATCTTCCCGTTTGCTTGTCATTGGCCTTCCCCTCTCACAGTGGAAGTGTCTTTAGAGTCTGCTCCTGGTATATTGCTTTTGTTCATCTTAGGTTCATTGTGGCTGTTCTAAACAATGAAAATGTAGAGTTTCTTAAGATGTAGCACCTGACACTTAAGGGCTTGATAGGGTGTGTACATGTAGAAATAAGTGCTCTCTTTAAGAAATTCTTCATGATAATAGTTGTATGCCATTGGAACAGTTGGAAAGAGGAAAATTAGATCCACTTGCATGCCAGAAAGCTCTGTTTTTAACACATGATTATTTTATTGAGGTGTACATTAATTAATCCTGAAATAAGATCCTGTGTGACATTCAAAGTTGTGTTGAGTACCTCAGAGTTTAAATATTTTAGTTTTACAACTCTGTTATGCTGGCAGCCAACAGTGGTGTCTCCGTGAAGTCAGCATATGAGCCCTGCTTGTGATGACATCTGGAAAGCTTGTTTTATCTATACGCACAGTTGCAGACAAATGAAAGCAGACAGATGTAAGGCTGGGGTGGCATCTTTGCCTCAAGCACTCTCTGGCTGTACATTTTCCAGTGTGTCAAAAACGGGAGCTTTTTTTCAGGGTGGAATAAAAACATCCCGTCACATCCATACACCAGCTACTGTGCTGCCTTTTCTGAGTTCTGAGGTGTAAAATGGCATATATTGTTCAAGATTTAGCAAGAGGATGAGTTAGGAGTGAGTAGGAGGTGCCTGAGTGTAAAGGTGCTTGACAAAAATGCAAAAGAAGACTTGGTGTCATTTTAAGTTCATCACAGCCCCTTCTCCTGGGGGAGCCAGGAGGAATAGAATTGTTGGAAGGGGACTTGGTGCTCCAGGTATACCTTTCTTTTGCTGCTGTCATTATCAGTCACTGGATACAGTTTATCCACCGTGTATTAAGCACCCATTATGTACAGAGAAGTCTAGTTAGTTGTTTCTGTGGGTGGGTCAGCGATAAGCTTTAGGGACAGTGTTACGTTTAAAGATGGACACTTAGAAATATGAAAGTCATTGACATCATTTCATGGCTGGCTTTCAAGTCATTTTGCTAAGGGACCATTCTTTGAGAAATATTTATACAATTTTTTTAAGATGGTTTTTTTTTATTTTTTTTATTTTTTTTTAAAGATTTTTTTTTATTTATTTTCAGAGAGAGGAGAAGGGAGGGGAGAAAGAGCAATGTATGGTTGCCTCTCACATGGCCCTCATTGGGGACCTGGCCTGCAACCCAGGCATGTGCCCCAACCGGGAATCGAACTGGGACCCTCTGGTTCCCAGCCTGCGCTCAATCCACTGAGCTACACCAGCTGGGCCTATTTATACAATTTTTAACTTGCCTTTTAGACTATTCTTTTTTGTTGTACAAATAAGTATGTCTCAAAATATATATACATTCCTGCATATGTATTTGCTGGAATTTGGGTTTAAGGAAACACTTTTCTAAGTTCTTGTCCTTGCAATAGCAGTCGAACTTGCTATACCTGTTATGGGTGTGAAGTTCATATATTTTCATCTTTGGGTATTTCTGGCTCCATACTCCATTGCTAATTATTGTTAAATATTTTTTACTGAAATTTTAGTCTGTTTAAGGACTAAATTACTTGCACTGAGAAACATGTAACTTTATAGTATTAGAATCTTCTATTTGAGGAAACCACACAAGAAACCACAAGATACATGTAATTTGAGAGTAGTAAAATAATGGAAGTGTAGGGAAAGTAGAATGGCCTAAGGAAGTGAAATATGTTCAGTTGTTTGTCAAGCACAAAAGTCTCTCTTGGCTTCAGCAGCAACTTGCTTTTTCAGTGGCTCACGGTAGTTGAGAAGAACATCCTTTTTTTTTTTTTTTTTTACTTTCTTTTTAGCAATAAAGTTGCATTATGCTATTAACAGAGAAAAACACAGATGTCCATTTCCTGTCCCATTCCCACCACACCATCATCAATCCTTTCGAAGTGTGTGGTGTTGAGAGCCACTGAGCCCTGGTAAGTGCTTTTGTGTGTACAAAAGGGGACTTTTTTGTTTTACATGCTGCTAGGCATGGTAGAGAAAATATATGGGTATCAGAAATGTACAGTAAATCGCCATTTGTACCTGCAAAGACTAAATGGTCCGTTCAGGTTTTAGTAACACCTGAGTGAACTGATGGGCCAGGCAAGGGGAGCCCTGGACCTTTTCATGACATTTCACTTAAGGCCATCTGAGGGGCCCAGTGACCCCATCAGTGTTCCCTCAGACCCAGTCTGGTCCCGAGTGTCCTGGGGTTTTTAATGCAGGAGTGGTTGACTCCTGTAAGTTTATTTATTTAAATTGGGAACACAGAGGGGAGGGAATCTTGAGATCCTTGTTTTGCATAATAAATGTTAAGGGTAACAGATTTTATAAATTCTCTAGAGGCCATGGAGTTTAGCAACCAGGAAGATTTCACATCGCATCGCCCTTCTAACTCTGAGGGTCTCAGAGTCCATTTCTATAAACCCTCTTCCTCAGTGCCAATTTACAATTTAAACTGTTAAAATAGAGACCGTGATTCCTTTTCATATCACTCAATATAAAAAGATTTTTCCCCTCTTGGTTTGAATTTCTGTAGCTGAATATTTAGGGAAATTTTTAAATGTTTGCCAACACTATTGGGTTGACATAATGGGATAGAATAGCCAGAAGGGACCTGCTACCAGTACGAATTGGATTTGTTTAGAAATTGAACTGTTCTCCTAAGTCTATAGTATTAGTCATCTGGAATTAATCAGAAAGAACCTGGAAGGCTCTGTTTGGCCACAATTAAAATTATTATTTTGGTAATATTAATACAAAATTATGAATCCCCTCATATCAGTAAGTATTAATTTTTATTGACATGTTGATCTTATTATTGATAACATTTTTGGTGTCTAAAATATGCTATATGTATAGTGTTCAGTCCATTACATGTGTCTATTATATTATTATAGTGCAGTTGGTTCTATTATATTATTACCTCCATTTGATCAATGACTACAAAGATTCAGAGAAGTTAATTAACCTACTCAAGATCACATATCTTTGTATATTGGACTGTGTGTGTAGGTATTGATTCCATTTTCAGTGAACATATTTACTTACTATTCCAAATACATTTGAACCATAATGTACCTTGTACCTATGTTTTTTACTTAGAAACAATATGTTGATTTTTTTAAATGCATTGAAATTGAGCATTATTTTAATCTTCTCAAATGAAAGTAACCAATCGGTTGGTCAGTTTGCAGCATCATGAGTGATGATAGTAACATAACATTAGATTTCCGTCAGGCAAAGAATTCTTTTGTTTGCTAGAGAGGCAGTGTGGAACATTGGTTGGTCAAGAAGTCAGTGGTGTAACTTTGGGTCAAGATGGAGGCGTAGGTATACACAGCTTGCCTCCTCGCACAACCACATCAAAATTACAACTAAAATATAGAACAACCATCACTCAGAACTATCAAAAATCAATTTGAATGGAAGTCTGACAACTACAGAATTAAAGAAACCACATCCATTCAGACTAGTAGGAGGGATGGACTGGTCTCACACCCACGTGTAGTAGATAAAAATGTGGGAGGCATATCTCAGGAGTGAGGAGTTCCAGCCCCATACAAAAGCTCCCAGTGCTGAGAAGATAAGTTCCCATAACTTCTGGCTGCAAAAATCAGCAGGGATTGAGTTGGTGAAAGAAACTTCTGGAGTCCCAAGCAATTCCTCTTAAAGAACCCATACATGGACTTACTCAGACTCATTTCCTCTGAACTCCAGCACCACGGTAGCAGCCTGAAAGGCACTAGAGGGAAGAACTGAAGTATCTGGCATCAGGGCAAGAGCTGGGGGGACACCTTTCTCCCAGACAGAAAGGTGGGCAGAGAACATTGTTCCTTTTCTGAATCCTCCTTCCACAGAGCCACATAGCTGGCAAGCAGGTGCCATATCTGAGACTCCATCAACCTGGCTAATGCTATTTCCCCACCCTGGAGAGAGCCCCTGAGGCTCCACCCCACCCAAATTACGAGCCATCCCAGGCTGTTAACAGTGACTTTTCCACACGAATGGCTGGTCTTGGCTCATGCTTCACAGCTTCCTAAATTCTCTCAAACAAGCAATAGCCAGCCTCAACAAGCCCCCAGCCATAACACCTCTTGCTGGGTAGAGATTAGCAGCAGCCAGCCTAGGTTTGCAGGTTGGCTTTGCACGGGAACCTCCAAGCATAGCACAAGTAGCAGTCATCTGCAGATTGCTTTGTAGCTCATGCAGGGTGGCCCCGGGCAGAACACAGATGAGGGCTGACCTTGGCCTACATCACCTGGCGAAATCCCAAAGCCTATATACCCACTGCACAGTGGCAGAACATGTCAGAGCACCACTACCCTGCCCCTGCACAGCTGATCCTCCACAGAGGGTGGAAGTTGGTGTTTAGTGGTAACAGCCAGTCCTTGAAGCTCACTGGCCTGGATAAATCCCTCCCATTTATCTGCCAACAGCAACTAAGTCTCAATTATAAGAGGAGGGTATACTGAGCCCACACAAAGGGTATACTTTGACTACCCTGCTTGGGTGATAGATGAGGCTGTGTCACTGGACTCTACAGGACACCTACTACCAAGACAGGGAGTCATAACAGCTCTACCTAATAACATGGAAACAAACACAGGGAAGCTGCCAAAATGAGGAGACAAAGAAACATGGCCCAAATGAAAGATCAGATCAAAACTTTAGAAAAAGAGCTAAATGAAATGGAGATAAGCAGTCTATCAGATGCAGAGTTCAAAACACTGGTTATAAGGATGCTCAAGGAACTTAGTGAGGACCTGAACAGCATAGAAAAGATCCAGTCGGAAACAAAGGATATGCTAACTGAAGTAAAAAACAATTTACAGGGAAACAACAATAGAGTGGATAAAGCTGAGAATCAAATCAATGATTTGGAACATAAGGAAGCAAAAAACAACCATGTCAAACAAGAAGTAAAAAGAATCTAAAAAGAATGAGAATAGTATAAAAAGCCTCAGGGACAACTTCTAGAGGTCCAATATTTGCATCATATGAATGCCAGAAGGAGAAGAGAAAGAACAAGAAATTGGAAGTCTATTTGAAAAAATAATGAAAGAAAACTTCCCTAATTTAGGGAAGGAAATAGGCATGTAAGTCCAGGAAGCCCATAGAGTACCAAACAAGATGGATGCAAAGAGGCCCACTCCGATATTCATCATAATTAAAATGCCAAAATTTAAAGATAAAGAGAGAATCTTAAAAGCAGCAAGAAAATAGCAGTTACTTACCTACAGGGTATTTCCCATGAGACTGTCAACTGATTTCTCAAAATAAACTATGCAGGCTAGAAGGGATTGGCAAGAAATATTCAAAGTCATGAAAAGCAGGGACCTATAGCCAAGATTGTCCTGCCCAGCAAAGCTGTCATTTAGAATTGAAGGGCAGATAAAGAGTTTCCCAGACAAGAAGAACCAAAGGAGTTCATCATCAGCAAACCATTATTATATGAAATGTTAAAGGGACTTACTTAGGAAAAAGAAGATCAAAACTATGAACAATAGAATGGCAATAAATACATATCTATCAACAATTGAATCTGAAAAAGGAACTAGGCAAACAAGAAGAACAGAGACAGAATCATGGGTATGGAGAGCATTTTGGTAGTTGCCAGATCAGAGGAGGTATGGGGGAATGGGTGAAGAGGTGAGGGGATTAAAAATAGGTAGTTATAGCATAGCCGTGGGGTGTAAAGTACAGTGTAGGAAAGAGAGTCTCCAGAGAACTTATATACATGACCCTTGGACATGAACAATGGTGTACAAATGGCCTGAGGGAGTGCGAGTACTGGTTGAAGGAGAGCAAAGGGGGAAAAAGTGGGACAACTATAATAGCATAATCAATAAAATATAATTTTAAAAATTAAGTAAATAAATAAAAGTTTTTACAACATCCCTTAAAAAAGAAAAGAAGAAAGAAAAAGTCTGTGATATAGGTTGCTGCAGCTTAAATTCCACCTCTGCCTCTTTTGAGCTATGACTATTTATGCCTCATGTTTCATGTCTTTAAAATAGTGGTGATAATATTAACTACCATTTTATGAAGATATGTGTATTGAATAAGCTAAAATATGTAAAGCACTTAGAGTATATCTGCCATATAGTAAATACTATATGTGTACTAGCTTCTTATAATTGTTTTGTGTCTGTTACTGTGATAATTTAAGATGACATGTGGGGACCACAAGCAGCCTTTAAGTAATTTCCAAATTTTTAGAAATATTTGGAGAATACCAAAGGTAAATATGCCTCTAAATGTTAAGCTATTACAGATAACATTTTACTATCTTTGTGCCAAAGTGTTAAACAAATAAATAACCTAGCAGACAGTCTACCCAAAGTGGTTAAGAAGGAGTTTAGAACCCAAATGCAAGTGAGATTATTTAGGGTAAATTAAGCATTTGAAACGTTTGTATCTACACTTCTTAAGTGAGTGCTGACCCAGTAATATCAGTAATTTTTTCCCTGAAATTGTAAATTATATGACTTTGTCTCATGCTGATCAATAGATATGTAAAAGACTCTTACAAAAAATATAATAAAATGATAACTGTAGAATTTAGATAATACATAAATAGACGCTCACTGTATAATACTTTCAACTTTTCTGTATATTTAAAAATTTTAGTAATAAAATATTGATAGTGGGAGACTCATAATATTATGGTACATTTACACAATGGAATACTACTTGCATAAAAAAGAAGGAAACCTTACTTTTGTGACAGACAGCATGGATGGACCTGGAGAGTATTATGCTAAGTGAAATAAGCCAGTCAGAGAAAGACAAATACATGCGATTTCACTTATCAGTGGAATCTAATGAACAAAATGAACTAACAAACAGACTCAGAGATACAAAGAACAGACTGCAAATTGTCAGAGGGGAAGGGGGTTGGCGGCTAGGTGAAAAAGATGAAGGGATGAAACAAGGGAAAAAACTCACAGACCTGTGTATGGTGATTGCCAGAGGGAAGGAGGAAGTTGGGGGAAGTGATGGAAAGAGACTTGATTTGGGGTGGTGAACACAATACACTACACAAATGATGTGTTATAGAATTGCATACCTGAAACCTGTATAATTTATTAACTATCCCAATAACTTCAATAAAAAATAAATAAATAAAATGAGAAAGACAAAGAAAAAATATTGCTTCTCAGTCACTGAAAGTAAAATAAACTTCTGAAGCTTGAAAACCTTTCCTAGTCCCTGTGTTCCTTGGCGTGATGGCTGGCAGTTGAGTGGTATGCAGTATGCACAGGAACACGCCCTCTGAAATAGCATTTCAGTCTGACTTGGATATATATTTTCCAACCACCAACTTTTTCTTTTTCTGAGTCCTTTTGTTTTTTATGAATTGAATTTCCATTTGCATTTTGTTCATCTGCTTAACATCAGTGTCATGCTTCTTTTCCTTAGTCAGAGCTGGAAGGTGTTTGAGAGTCGAAAATGCAGGGTAACTACAAGGTAGTTATTTCAATTTAATGACACTCTTACACAATGACATTCCTTTGTGACCTGTGAAAGAGTTTGCCAGGAACTTTATGGTTAATGTAGAGCTCACATTTTCTGAAGCTAATAAGCATCTGTATATTAGATGATCTATACTTATTAGATCTAACAGTCCTTTCATCTTGTAATTTGTATTAAATGATGTTTTAAAGATGAATATTTTGTGTTACACTAACACTGTTCATTAAAAGAATAAGATCAGCCCTGGCTGGGTAGCTTAGTTATTTGGAACATTGTCCCGTATGCCAAAAATAGGTTTCAGGTTTGATATCCAGTCAGGGTATATGCCCAGGTTGTAAGTTCAATCACCAGTTGGGGTGCATATGGGGGGTATCAGTGGATGTTTCTCTCTCTCCCCCTCTCTCTCCCACACCCCTTCTTCTCTCTATAAAATCAATAGAAACATATCCTCGGGTGAGAATTAACAAAAAGAGTAAGATCAGAAAATAAGTTATAGATGCCTCCTAAGAAAAATGTAACATTTTATAACCATACAAAATAATTTTTCAGTTGAGAATGTTTGTATTCTCTATCCTTTGTGTCATGTGCCTTTTTTTTGGTTTTTTGTTTGTTTTTTAATATTTTTAAATTTATTTTTAGACAGAGGAGAAGGAAGGGAGAAAGAGAGGAGAGAAACATCAATGTGTGTAGTTGCCTCTCGCACATCCCCAACTAGGGATCTGGCCTGCAACCCAGGCATGTGCCCTGACTGGGAATTAAACCAGAGACCCTTTGGTTCCCAGGTCCGTGCTCAATCTGCTGAGCTGTACCAACCAGGGCATGTCATGTGCCTTTTAAAGAAAAACTGCACTTGCTCATTAACTACAAGGTTATGGCGATAAAGAATACCCTTTCTCTGCAGCTCAGATCACAGATAGAATCTTGCGTCTAACACTGGATATCACATTGTATTGAGGAGCACTGAGCAATTGAAGTGTGACCACCAGCAGTGGCCATGGTGGTTCTAGGTCTGCAGAAAGACAAACTGCTGGAGAGCAGTTGAAGACACTGATGGTGTTTGGTGTGGAAGAGAGACTGCCGGAGTGGAATCTCCTCCCCATCTGTAAGGGCTTCTACATGGACCAGGAAGCAGACTGATTATGTTAATGCCTCTAAGGACTGAAATTTATAGGAGGGCAGATTTCATCCCAGTGGAAGGAAAGAAGTATAGCAGTTAGAGCCATGAAATAGGGATGAGAACAGCCTCATTATGTAATGAGCCAGCTACAGCTGAGTTTTTTTTTTTTTCTGCCTAACTATTCCTGTCACCTGTTTGCAGGATATGGAAGGATACAGGGGCCCACCCAGGCCTTTTTCTAAGGAGAATGATACTTTCTGAACACCTAGAGAAAGACATGCTGAGAAGTTCAAATAGGGAGGCCAGGTACCCTCCCCCCAAAAGCAGAGTATCGTCATTGTTCTGGGAGTCAGTTCTAGAGTAGGAACTGAAGGAAGTTTCTTCTGAAGTCTTGTGTGGACACCTATGTCTTTTTGGAAACACTCAAGGGAAGGTACATCTTAAATCCGTATTCTGCTAACAAAGAAATGGATGTGTCAGTTTCTTTATTAAAAAGAGCAAATTAATTCTATAATGTCAAACCTGAATTGAAAATATAATTACATATTTATCTGTTCTCCTTAAGTATTTTATAATCTTCATTTCTTCAGGATTATAAGGAAATAGTCTAGTATATCAAATGTCTTCTGATGAAGGCCTTAGTTTTTTTAGCATATTTGTAACAATAAGCAAATCATGCAAAAAAATTTGTTTCTTTGTGTTGGGGAAGTAAGCACAAATAATAGTGATACAGCCTTGGCTGCTGTTTATAAGTTTTAAAGTCTTGGTTTGTTAAGTAAGTTAAGGAGAGCTGTTGTTGTGTCTTTTGTTTTGTTTTGTTTTTTCCTTTATCAGGAATGTTTGTTTTTACAAGCAAATACTAGAAACTAAAGGTAATAATCAAAGAGCATCTGAAGCTGAATGATACATTCTTCAAGGGGTAGTCTCTATCTTGCTCCTTTCTTCTTTTTTTTCTGTCCTGTCGGAACAATATGGTGGCTCAGGACACCCTTACATCTAAGTTCCAGTTAAGCATCAGAAGCCCTCAGAAGAGCTTCTGCTACTTTATCTTTCTTATGGATCCTACTTTGCTCCCAACAGTCTTCACTTGGTTCTGTTCTCACTGCAGACACATGTAAAACCCACAAGAGATAAACTTTTTGTGCATTTCGAAACTTGGGCTTCATTACATGTATTTAAAATACTTTAGAAATAATCACCTTTAACATGAAAGAACTGTAGAAAATGACAGGAACTTGGTATGTTTAGGAAAAATATCGGGAGACAGTGGTAGATTAATTCAGCATTTAGCCATTTGACAAGTATTTATTGAGTTCCTACTATGTGCCAGACAGCTGCTAGATTCTAGAAGTTAAAATAGTGAACAAGACAGATGTTGCTCTTGCTCTCATGGAGCTTATTGACCAGTGGGGGGAGATGATGTCACTAATCATATAAGAATAATATATGTTATAAGTTCTTTAGAAACATACACACGGCTTTAAGAAAAGAAAAGCAACTAACCTAGGGTTCTTCTGACGTTGTTTCCTTGATAAAGTGAGCTATGATCAGAGATCTGAAGGATGAGTTGCAGTGCTTGCAGCAGATGGGCAGCGAGGGAGGTTTGCAGGGAGGAGGAAACATGGCCCCCTGGAAGAGCTAGCTGTGAAGACCTGACTGGAGCGACCTGGGGTGCAGAGGAGAGGCTCAAGGCCACTGCAGGGCCTACCTCACAATATACATTTGCCTTCTCTGCTCCACTGCTGTTTTTTGTGGTCCTTTCTGAATTTTCCTAGGATTATATTGTAATGAATCATAATCCTCTATTATTTCAGATGATGAAGACCTGTAGAAGCAGAACTAGCAATGGTGGCACAGTGTCCCAGCTCTTGGTGTCTCAGATCTTTAGAGGGAAGCTGTTTCAGTTCTTAAGAGGGAAGCTGTTTCAGTTCTTAATGATGGATAAAGCAAACCTACTGTTCATGGGCTTCCCTCTAGGCTGCCCTGGGAAGGAAGTTGATAGGAGATCTTTTGGACATGGGAATTGCTTCACTGTTGACAGAAAGACATGGTGGATTTGATTAAATTAAATTAGGAGCATGTGTATGCTTGACAAAGTGAGCTAATGAAAGAAAATGCATCAAAAGAATTTATGGTGAATTGATTAAAAATTTTCTTTGCAGAAAGCGCTTCTGGCTTAACACTTGGAGTTATAAGGCTATGCTAGTGCTTCTAGGTTCTCACTTCCCTTTATAGTAGGCAGTTTGGGGACTTTTCTTTCCTTTGAGCAGCTGCTCCGTCTGTAGCATGCTCTGTTGCAGGCAAAAGTATTCCCAACCTGCAATCTGAATTGCATGGAGGAAAGAGGATAAAAGGCACTATTTGATTTATTAATTTCTAGTGGATTAGAACTACAAATGTTTGCTATGTTTTTAATTTGAGAAGTAGAGAGAATCACAGCAGCTTTTAATTATGCATTTTGTGTAATGCAGTTCTGAATAGAGCAGAACAAAATTAAAATTGTGGATCAAATACTAAATCTGAGTGGATGCTAAAGTGAGCTGTAGTGTAATGCTAATGGTTTTGCGTCTTCCTGGCATTATGTCAATAATGGCTCTAATCACATTAAGTAGAGAGCCCATTAGCTTTTTCTTTGTAGCAGCATGCACCATAGCAACATACTATGAGTTCTGAAATAACTTTTGACATATTTTTAAAAGCCTTGCCATGTTCAGGCTAAGAGGCAGCAAGTATATAACGTATGCACGTGTGAACACATTTGTGTTCACAATGCTGTATGTGCAGTTATGTTCTTTTGTTAGTATGGGCAGATTAACTGTACCTAATACTGTCTTTAAGAAATGCAACCCCCAGTGCCAATATCTTTATAAATATAAGAGTTTATATGGTGTTTTCATGAGACTGAAGCTTTCCTGGATTTCAACATGGTATAAAATCAGATCTACTTCTAAACCATTATACCTAGAGGGATGAAAAGCCTTTTAATATTTCCTTTCTTTGCTCTGTTCCCAAATGGCATGGCATTTGCTAACTGTCCAGCTCTGTATAGTTCTATTTCTAAGTTGAAGCAGAACAGAGAAGTCTGGTTCAGGTTCTTTTGCTTTAATGTCATTTCAGGTCCATTTTAGTGGAGTGCTTTGTGCTCCCAACATGAGCCTACCATGTGATGTTTATGATGGGTGTTCTTAGTGACCGGGAGACTAAAATTAGTATAGTGTGTGAATGCTCCTTCTTTTTGAGTTGTAACTTGGGAAAAATACATAATATTTTTACACTTTTAACCAATTTAAATTTTTCAGAGGAAGCTTCAAGTACAGAGTCTTGCACAAATAACGCTCCCTTTTTATTACAAAATCTTTTACTACAAGTCAAAGCCTGTAATTCTGTAACATCACATTATCACACTCAAACATACCATATGACATATTAGGTGAAATATTCAAATTAAAGCTATAAATTATTACAGCTATATTATTACTCTACCAACCATGCTGAAGCAAGCCTTCTGTGGGACCCTGTATAACTAAAACCCTTTCAGTTTGTTTGTTATCACATTATATGAAGATAAACTAGGAAATTGATAAGGAATTTTCAAAAACAGTAGTGTCCAAAAGGCACTTTATTCTCATTATGTATATGATTTCATGACTTATCTTTCTCCGCAAACCTTCATCTAACCCATATATAACTGGACAGCCAGACTTACAATATTGAGAGTTCATCTTTTATGCCTCCTTCTTTCTCACCTCCTCTATCTAACTGCTCCCCCAAAGAAAGTTGTTGTTTCAGTCTTCTAAGTAAATATTGCTGTTTAAGCCTTCTAAGTTGCTCTTGAACTTATCCCTCCCTTTCTACCTCTGTACCTCAATTCAGGCCCTCCTTGCCTTGCCCCTTGCCTATTTTCATGATAATGTTCTTAAGTGTCCCTCCTTCTGCTACTTTATGAATGATGTTTTTAAGAAAGCAACAACATACAGTGATGTATATATGGAATTCATATCTTACCTAAAACATGTTCTTTTAATTTAGGATGCATAATCCTAACTTTTATTCAAGCTGGTTAATCAAGAACAAGCAACCTTAAATTTTACAGCTGATCACTGTGCATTCTGTTAGTGTAGTTAGAGTCCAGTTCTCTTAGAACTTGGAAAGCAAATGCTACTTCAGTCAAGAGTTGCATATCTTGTCTGTTGATCTTTGGTATCAAAGACCCAGAGAATTTGGAGAAACATCAGACAACTTTAAAATTATTCAGACAAGCTATAATACCACATGACTGCTCCCCCAAATGGTAACACATTACTCACTGGATCTTAAGACATTTTAAGTACTTAACCATCATAATACCTTAATGAGATAGTCAAGAGTGAAATTTAAATCACTTTAAATTGGGGCAAGGAGAGATGAAGTGACTGCCCGAGTTTACTTTGCAGTGGTTGAACTAGGATAAACTCTGAAAATAATTGCCTTTTTATTTTTATATGTTAAAGAATACTTCCACTTAGCCTTTTAATTAAAAAGAGTTAACCTTAGCTCCTTAAAGGAATTCATGAGTGCTACCTCATATACACATGTAGCAGTCTTACCTTTTCAAATACCTTCAGGTTTGTTTCTCAGTAAGAAGCCCAGTAAAGGGGAAAAGTAAGGTCTCCTTCTGAAGGTGAGAAATATGAAATGTCATCTGTAGTGACAGAACCTAAATTTTTTGAACTCTTGGTCCATGGCATTCTATTGTATCGTGCTGTCAGAATGGCTTCTCTCTTCTGCAGAGACGTAATGTTCCATGGGGACAAGTACCATTCTGTCTGACTGCACACTAGGAGTCCTCAGACTTGCCCGTCAGTATCTTGCCCAATTCTTAGGTGCCCTCCTACATGTCTGTCCTCTAACACTGTTGTCTCCTTTCTGGCTAGATCTGTTTTGAAAATTTGCCATAGCTACAGCTCCACCTTTGGGTAGAGCACCCATATCCTATTCCCAAGCTTCCATCTTCCCTCTGCACCATAGTTCCACATTTTCAAATGTTTACTGACTTTTGGTGCCTGGTGGCACTATCAGCAAATCTATACTGACATAACTAAAAATGAATTTTTAAAGATTTTATCCCTTTTCATAAGAAATTACTTCTGATAACTTACCACACTGACCTTTCACTTAATCTTCAGTAGTCTCCAAAGGGGGACTGTTGTTTCCCCTGGCCATTCTAAAGTTTGATAAAACATAATTTTTACCTTTAAGGAACTTAAAAAGAAGAAGAAATACAATGTGGATCGTACTTCCATTTCAGAAATTTCACTGTGTTTGATGGCTGGGGATGGTTTGGAACTGAGGGAATCAAGACTCAGTCTAAAAGGACTTAGTCTAAAGGGAGATGGAAGGGGACTGAAAGTGACCTTGTCTGAATTTCTGTCCTCAAGAAGCATACATTCAAGTAGAGGAGAGTAGATACACATAAATCTAGTTGAGATTAAAGCAATCAGCACATGTTTAGAAAGCTTAGTTCTCAATTTTTCCTAGTTTTCATCCTTCTCACTTTGCCAGACAAGTGCAGGGCAGCAAAGCATTTCTTGTGGGTTATTACCATCTTTTCTAAACACACACCACCTCCCCCCTCCCTCTCTCTCTTCCTCCAGCAAGCGGGAGGGGAAGAAGAAGACAGAAAAAGGTACAGGTTATGTATCTGCCCTGTCCTAGAGTGTTTTCCCCCTTTGTGTCAGTGTACGGCAATATGGTGTTTATGGGGCCTTTAGAATTCATCCTGACGCACCCTGGAGAGTCATTGATACAATTTGAACATCCTCTCTTTTCAGAGCTTCTTGTTTCTGTAAGGTGAATGCAAAATTTACTTCTGATAAGCCAAAGTTTGGTTATGTATACTACCTAGTTTGTTAGCAATGCTTAAAATTTAAAAAGCACACATAGGTGTAAAATGTAATATTCCATGGCATATAGGTTGAATAGCTCATAATTAATTTACAAATGCAAGATTTTTAACTAGATAACCACCCAGTGGCAAGCATTTTTTTTTATGAGCGTGCTGTGTGCTAAGTGCTTTAAATATAAGAGTAAATAGTTGCCAGGTCATGTGGACAAAGGTTTGTGTCATGCAGACCAGCAGTTACAGTACTATATAATATTTGTATCATGGGAGATGTGGACAAATGGAAGTATAGGGATAGGCACTTTGGTGTTGGACTTGAGCTTAAAGGCCTTGCCTACTTTTTATTGGCTGTGTCACTTAAATAAGTTCTTAACTTTTATAAGCTTCAGTTTGGAGACAGTAACAGATGGTTCTTCAGGAAATTATTCAAGATGGTTCACGTATAGTACAAGCAGAATACTTAGTGGAAAGTGAGTGCTCAGAAAGTGTTAGCTATTGTTGCTGTTAATGTGAATAGGGAATAGGGGCATCTCTGTGTGTCTTGGTCCATCAGGGAAGAATTGCCGAAAGAGGCAGGCAGCAGTTTAAATGACACTAAAAATTATGAGAGTAGGAGTTTCTCAGGAACGAAGTATTCCATCCAGGCTAACCCAACATCACCCACTAAAGCATAGAATTGTGAGAAGTGGTAAACTGTTTCGGACTTTTGTGAATCGATATAGCAGGAGCATAAAAGGATTCATGGGAAATAAACCTGGACAGACAGCCAGGAACCAGGTCTGCAAGGGCCTCGTTGTCCAGAAAAAGGTGTTTTGAGTTTATACTCTGTGCCTGCCGTCTTCTAAGTGAAGTGATTTAATTAGATAGAAATGAAAGATAATGTTAAATTTCTGTTTCTATTTATTTTTTCTTTATCGTGTTTTAATTTTGTTTTATAATCATAGCATATTTAATATATTATAAAGCGATTATATGTTAGTACAGTAATAGTACATGTAGATGGTTTGACCATGATATTCAGCCAGTACACAAGTGCGCCCGTAGTAATTATTTTTATGGCTGGTGTTTTTCTCATTGGTTATGGCATCCATTCAGATTGATTATGGCCTGGCCTTCCCAGTTATTAAAAAAGTTTTAATATCACTTGTTTAATTAAGTATAGCAGTGTTGGGCTATGCACTCATGTTTCATCACTTATCATGAGTCTGTTGACTGCTGCTCTGGGAAATGGGGAGCCACTGGAGGATTTGGGGAAAGGGAGTGCAATGATTAGAATCATGTTATACTTATCGCTGGGGCAGCATCCTGAAGGCTAAGTTAGCGCTGAAAAAAAGTTAGAAGAGACTTCACTTCCTGGTTTATTTAGGTCTAACCACATAGTTCATAGGTGAGGCACACATGCCACCATCTTGGTGGAAGACTTATGGAAGGAAAGCATAATGGGTTTAACTTCTCAGGGGTCAATGCACAGACAAGATATTGTTCAAATTTTGAAAAGCAACATTGCAGCAGTTCTGTCCAAGATGGAGGCTAGGTATAAACCCTTCACTTCTTTGCACAACCAAAAGGAGGATAACAACAATCTAAAAACAACAAACAACCAGAAGTGCCAGAAAATCAAACTTCATGGAACTCTGACAACCAAGGAATTAAAGAAACTGTCAACCAGACCAACCAAATCAGTAAGAGGGAGACAGGCAGATAGAGAGAACCTGGGGCAAGGCAGTGGACCTGCAGGTGGGGCTGGCTGAAAGGACCAGCAGTGAGGTGGGAGAACATGTGGACAGGGCTGGCTGAACGGGAAACTGAGACTCAGAGCTGACTGTGGACTACGGCAGGGGTTGCCACAGTGGGAGAAACTCCCACTCTCACATGAGAGTTTGTTGGAAAGTGGGGCTAGAGCCCAGTAAGTGAGCTGCATTGTTCCCTCTCTGACTCCTCCCCACAGGCAGAGCCACAATGCAGCAAAGAGGGATGCCCTGCCCTGGCAAATATCTAAGGCCCCACCCCCTTACTACTTAACAGGTTCACCAAGACAAAGAAATGTGGCCCAAATGAAAGAACAGAATAAAACTCCAGAGAAAGAGTTAAGCGATGAGGAGATAGCCAACCTATCTGATGTGGAATTCAAAACACTGGTAATCAAGATGCTCACAGAACTGATTGAACTTGGTCCAAAAATGAAAGAACAAATAAAAGATACCCAAAGTGAACTAAAGCAAAATATTCAGGGAACCAACAGTGACAGGAAGGAAACTAGGACTCAAATCAACGATTTGGAACAAAAGAAAGAAAGAAACATCCAACTGGAACAGAAGGAAGAAACAAGAATTCAAAAAAATGAAGGGAAGTTTCAGAACCTCTGAGACAACTTTAAATATTCCAGTATCTGAATTATAGGGGTGCCAGACGGAGAAGAACAACAGCAAGAAATTGAAAACTTATTTGAACAAATAATGAAGGAAAACTTCCCCAATCTGGCAAAGGAAATAGACTTCCAGGAAGTCCTGGGAGCCCAGAGAGTTCCAAAGAAGTTGGACCCAAAGAGGAACACACCAAGACACATCATAAATAAATTGTCAAAGATTAAAGATAAGGAAAGAATCTTAAAAGCTGCAAGAGAATAGGAGACAGTTACCTACAAAGGAGTGCTGTTAAGGCTATCCGCTGATTTCTCAAAAGAAACCTTGCAGGCAAGAAGGGGCTGGAAAGAAGTATTTGAAGTCATGAAAGGCAAGGACCTACATCCAAGAATACTTACCCAGCAAAGCTCTCATTTAGAATGGAAGGGCAGATAAAGTGCTTCCAAGATAAGGTCAAGTTAATGGAGTTCATCATCACCAAGACCTTATTATATGAAATGTTAAAGGGATTTATCTAAGAAATTGAAGAAGGTCAAAAACTATGAACAGTAAAATGACAAAGTCATAACTATCAACACCTGAACCTAAAAAAAAAAAAAACTACAAAAACAAATACTAAACAAACAACTAGAACAGGAACAGAATCACAGAAATGGAGATCTCATGGAGGTTTTTCAGTGACGGGGAAAAGGAAGAATAGGGGGCAAAGGTACAGGGAATAAGAAACATAATTGGTAGGCATAAAATAGACGGGGAGAGGTTAAGAACGATACAGGAAACAGAAGTCAAAGAACTTACATGTGCACCCCATAAACATGAACTAAGCAGGGGAATGCTGGAGGGTTGGGGGTGCAGGGTGGAGGGGGGATAAAGGGTGAAAATTGGGAAAACTGTAATAACATAATCAATAAAATATATTTTAAAAAGGAAAAGAGAAAAAGAAAAACATTGCATCATACCGTATAATGATATAGGTACCCAAAAAAAACTTAGAGACAAAAATTAAAAACTTCTTTCAACATATTTAGAGAAGAAAGGAAAAGTAGACACATTGAGATACAGACATAATATTTAATAATTTTAATAGCCTGAATAGCAGAGATACGGATGAGAACAACAGATGCCCTGGCATCGGCCTGTATTTCTAGTACATATTAGCTGAATATTAGCCTGGGGAGAGTAAATAATAAATGTGTGTATATCCTTATATGTGTGTGTGTGTGTGTGTATCCATATGAGGGTTTTTAAGATTTCTTAGCTATAATTAGCCTTACTATATGCCCTATCCCCATTTTTAAGCCATTTATCCTTGTACTTTCTGAGTTACTAATTCTGCACTCAGGAAGAGCTAGGAAATAATCTCCCATCAGTGTTGATACGTAACCCTCATTTGCAACAAATAGGAATTTAATTCTGATTTTGTCAGTACCGTGAAATGTCACTGAGAACACCTTCTGTTTAATTAGATCAGTGAAGGGATTTAGGAGATACATGTTATGTTCACCATAGCAAATTTACAATGTCGTCATTTTTCTGATGCTTTCCAAAATGATCTCAAAGTACCTTCTCATTCACCCTCATTCAATTTTCTGAAAGTTAGCTTTATTTTATTTTCCATGAGATTATCTATGTTTTCTTTTACACACACAGCTAACACACTCTTAGCTTTTTCTCTGTGACTTGCATGCCTATCATAGCAATCTTCCGTCTCTAAACCAAAATGGAATGAGTAATGAATGAACAGAAAGTTGCTTTCAGGAATGAAAATGGAAAGAGTAGAGTACGCAGAAAGGAAGAAACATATGAGCTCTAAATTAGAGAAATGGTCAGGTCAGGAGAAGAAAGTGGAGGATAGGTCTAGAAATTTGAGAGTAAAACCAAGAAGTCACACAAGAGTGGAAGGGGAAAAAAACTTCAGGTAGGGCCATTTGGGATCTGAAGCACAAGAGAAGAGAACATTAAATAACTCAGAAAAACACAGATGGAAACAAAGAACAAAGACAGGGAGGACAATTTCTTCTGGCAAAGAAGATGGAGATGAAGACCAAGAACAAGCAGTAACAGAGCAAATGACCTTTTCGGTTTGAGGATGTGTACTCTCTCTTCCCATTTCCATTGTGGAAGAGGGAAGAATGATGGAGCTGGAAGACTGATTCTTAACTATCATACAACTAAAGCCCTCTGTGTGTGTTTGCCGTTTTCTTTTTGGTGGAATTTTATCAGGTGTTAGATGGGGGCTTTTCTTCACTTTTCTTCCAACTTAGTCTTTTGACTCTCTTAATGATTTTGCCAAGAAGATGCATACGATTTGGTATTGATTCCCACTTTTACACAACTTTGCACTTAAAGGCAAAAATTTATTTCAACCTTTTGAGAAGGGAGAGAAGAGAGAGGACTGGGTGCCTCTATGTCAATGTGAAAGTTGGGGACAGAAATTTCAGGAGGTTGCTCCTGAGCTGTTTTAGATGGATCATTTATTAATTTTTATAATAAAGACAAATTTTATTTCCATTGGCATATCATGTTTCAACTGGCATGAATAATGTTTTTCTTTTGCTAGTGAATGGAGATGATTTTGAGGTATGAAAAAATAAAGAATGTGAGTGAAGAAATCCTGGCTTAGCTCAAAGACAGCAGGAGGATTTCTGAGAGAGTGGGAGTAGAAAAGCAATCCATAGACTTTTGCCGATGGACACTCATTAAATGTTAATAGGAACTGCATGTGATGAAAGGCAGACGACTCTGAATTTATCTTGTAACTATATGTCTACAACTAGAAGTATGCGAATGAAATCAAGGAAGGGCATTAAAGAAGGTGTTAGGAAGCAGAAGCAAGATTCTGTTTACTTACATACCTTGAGGAGAACACTACCAGCGTTTCTGAACTGGAAGCATACTAGAAGTCGCCTTCCAGCTCAGTGGCAGGTGGAAGATGTTAGAAAAGAAATAACTCATATCTGAATAAATTCCCAGGAAAGTTGAGAGCCCCTGACATAGTAGGTATGTAAAACCATGTAGCTGACATTAAGGCCAGTTGCACTTTTGTAACCTCCTTGAATCACTGGAGCGATCAGCCCCTGGTGAGGGAGCAAATCACTGGGCTCTGTGTCTTGACAGGGAGTTGCACCTGTGATACCTGAAACCTTACACTCCCGTTTAGTCCTGGGTCGTTGGAATGCAGGCACTGGATTGAAGCATTTATTCATAGCAGATTAAGAATATAAATATCTGTAAGGCCTCACTTAGGAAGCTCTTAGAGGATTAATAAAATATTTACAAAATAACCTATATGATTGCTTCATTTTTGAGATATTTGGCTCTAATTGCATCATAAATCCTCATTCAAGTTGCTTCTCTGTTTTATGAAGGAAGTTCCATACTTCTGGAGAAGCAGAAATGGATTCCTGCCATACTTCTATTAAAAACAAAAAAGATCCTGGTTTCTCTGCACACACGTGTTCTTTTTCCTAGACACACACAGAGCTAACACCCAAAATGCCAGTAAACATAAGGATAAAATGACTGTTTTTAAAAAGGCATCATTGATTCAGTGAATGAAATTCACATGTAAAGCATTCAGAAAATTCATCTTCTTGTAAGAATCTTATGTCTGCATGTTTTAACACAGCACCTGTAACCAAGAGACTCTTAAGCTGGCCAAAGAATAGTTTTTCCAGTAATTTAAAGAATGCTGATATAATTTTTAAAACTTTTTAATCGTTGCCTTTACGTCTTGTCACTTATATATTACTATTTTATGTGCAGTCTCAGTAGATCGCATTGTACAGTCAGATTTCTTGATGCAAGATCAAGGTTTCAGTTAATCCTTGGATTTATACTAAAGCTATAGCTATTCATATGAGCAGTCATTTACTGAGTGCCTGCCCTGTGCCTAGAATTAGCTGAGGTCTTTTGTATTTGTACTTCATTGAACTCAAACCTAGTACTAACTAAAGATCTTAGCAATACCTTCTAGGGTTATTTTATCAGGTATTGCTATTCTTGTTTCATATCTTGGAAACTAAGGCTCAGAGTGGTCTCACACAGCCAGTGAGTAAAGATACAGTGTTGGAGCACAGGCCCATGACGCCACAGCCCACACTGCATCCTCTTTTCTTTTCTTTTCTTTTGCTTTAATTTTCTTTGATTTTCTACAATCTGATTTTCGATCTACTCATTCTCCCCTTACTTCCATGAAAGGGGTATTTTAGGATTATTAGAGCCAGAGAATATCCTTTTCACCCCTGATAATCAGTGATTTTTTATGGACTTTCTCTTCATTGTATGCCATTTCTCTTGTTTGTTGCTGCCTTTTTTTCTATGATACAACTTGGAGGTGGCCTCTTCATACATGTTATATAAACGTTAATAAAATATTTATTAGATGATTAAAAATTTTCCCAGAAATCTATGTTAAAATGTTCTTCAAGGCTAAAAATTATTTATCTGGTGAAACTCTGCTCTATATAATGGAAATATTTTTACCCCATTTCATTTTCTCTCTCAGCCCTTGCAGCAAGGGATAATGGAGCTGGCAGCTGTAGCCATAGGAAGTCTGTGCAATCTGTGGTGTGTGTGTGTTTGTGTGTGTGTGTGTATATACACACACACACATATATATGGGAAAAGTATATGTATTTGCCACAATTTTTTGTTTTTATTTGTTGATAGGTACAGAAGTTCCAACTTCCCACTCGTCTTACTTGTGATTAATTTGGATGTCTTTGCTCTTCTCTCCAATGTAAAATCTAAAAACCAGCCTCTGTCTTCGCTGAATATCAGTGCAGCTGCTGTTTGCATGCTGTTTTCTTTGTTGCTATGTGTGTGGGTGCCTCAGGCCCAGGTCCTGAGTCCCCCTTCTCCTGCTGTGTGTTGCCTGTGTTTCTGTAGAGAATGGTAATGTTCTTAGATCAGGGACTTTTACAAATAGGTGTGTTCTTCCTTGCTGGCTTGGAGTGATCAAAGACCACCATGCTTCATTTTGCCCAGAGCCTCAAATCCCACCCCTCATCTTCAGTAAAATCCATAGCAAAGAGCTTTACCCTAAAGCCACAGAAAACAAACCCAACACCTGTGGCCTGAGAGCCTGGAAACTCCCAGAATGTTGTTTATGAAGTACACTCTCAGTTGGGACTCATAGGAGTTGCTGTCTCTTGTTTGTTTTCCAGCTACGTGTGAGCATCAGACATTTGGGTAGAAAGAGAGGAGAAAGAAGGTCATGTTATAGAACAGGATCACACATGTCAGGACAAATGCTAATTCATACATTGAATTCTGACTAATATTCTGAGGAAGGGTGAAATACACACATATTTTGGCTTCCATTGAACTCTCTAATTGGTGGGGGGTGCTTTTTCCCCCTTAAATAAAGATTTCTGTCTTGATCAGTGGTATTATTCACCAGAGACTGTAGGGTTTCTGCACTTGCCTCGCCCTTGTGAAGTGGAAGGAATGTGTTTTCTTTTGCCATATTCCTACTCACCAGGGTTGCTCTTATTAAAACCAGGAAACTAAAAAGAAGGGTGGTACATGTATTTGCCCGTTGTTTTCCCTTCACTCTGGACTTGAGATGAAGTGCAGTTCCTGGCCTTCACATGTGCACTGTGTGATGGAGTAAATAAGAGAATGCATGTGAAGCCTTTTCCCTCAGTGCCTGGCACATAGTGCGTGCTCAGTGAACAGTAGTTGTTAATTTTTTTTGCAGCCAAATTCACATAGCACCTCTCTCTTTAATGCAGATTTATGATAGCCCTTTAGTTTGATCTGATGGTTATTTTCTACCTTGTCATAGAGCTTTAGGAAATGTTGACTTAAAATCAGTATTTTATTTTGTGTACTTTGACATGTATTTGGTGGATTAGTTTGAAAACAAAATGCTACATTGATTTCCATTTCCTAAATTATTTTATGTTTTAGAAGATTGTCATAAATAAGTTGGGTGTCATATTTGTAGGCTAAGTACTGACAAACTCGTTTCAGAAAACAATGCATATTTTCTACCCTATTTAAATATAAAATCAAAACTAAGAGATTTGTAAACATCTTCATATCGATTTTTATTATCGGAACTGAATATTGAAAACCACAAAGGCTGCTTTTCCAGCCTGTACTGGACCAGAAGCTTCTTGGGGGGGGGGGCATTAGTTTCACCTTGTAAAGTAACATTTGATATATTGAACACTCATTTGGGTGGGTGCTCTTGAAAGAAAATGAAGCCAACGTAGTCCCTTGGCCTCTATGAGTCTTAAATCTCATCTCTTCTTTCTGTACACTATGATGGCAGGTTTTGTTTTTTTCCCCCTTAGATATAGTTTTCAGTAATTTTTTTTAACTCTGCCTAACTGGACACTGTAGAAGGCACTAATAGATTATACATCCCTATGCTCAAATAAAGACAGACATTTCCCTGTCTCCCACCTGTCCATGCATTCCTGGATCAAGTATCGGAGCTGAATTTGTGGCCATCTTCTAGAACCACAGTAGTTTAGTCAATTTTTGTGTGAGATGGCAGTGGGGTGCAGATCTGAAACAGCGGTGTATCTGACACAGTGATGGGTGGGTGTGCAGAGAAGCGTTAACATAGCAGGTCTGAGACTGCCATCCTTAGAAAGGCCTGCATGCAGGGCTGGCCATTGGCTGTCATCTAGAAACTTGGATTTGGGAGCTGGGGAGTTTCCGTAAGTGATTAGAGTGGCTTACTGTTCTAAATGATCTGTATTGAGTACTTGCTTTCCTTCTGAGAGTCTGGAATTTTGGTTTTGGTACATGCTAGGCAAAGGGCACCCATGTAACCAACCTCCAGTACAAACCATGGGCTGAGTCACTGATGAGCTTCCCTTGCAGACACCACTTTACATGTGTTGTCACAGTTTGATGCTGGATGAATTAAGTGCATCCTTTGTGACTTTGGGGGGAGAGGACTTTGGAGTATGCTCTTAGTTTCTTGTGGACTTTGCGCCATGTTCCTTTTCCCTTTGCCTATATTGCTATTTCCTTCAGTGTAGTAAGTTTTAGCTGTGAGTGTGATTATAGGCTGAGTTCTGTGAGTCTCACTGATCCTGGGGCTGGTCTTAGGGACTCCTAACACAGTAGTTATGACCTAACTTGTGTAGGATTCCATTCAAGGAGAAAAAGCAGAAAGTCTGAAGGTGTGCCTGAGTATTTGCTTTATAGATATCCCCATTCTCTATCATTTTCTTCCTAAGTATTACTTCATTTTGGTGATGAGTTTAGTAAATATATTTATAATATAATTAGGTGGGCACTTATGGCACATTCAGATAGCAATGTGAATCCATTTATTGTTTTCTGCTCTCATTGGAACTGAGGTGTAAAGAAGAGAGAGACTTAACACAATGTGTTTTCTCTCACACACAAACATACATACACATGCACACATTTTCCCATTACCTACTATTCCAATAATCAGAAATTGGTACTAATTATAATTTTCCTCATTGATGGAATACAGTGACAGTTGACTCTCATTTGGAAATGCTTTATGAGTTAGTAAAATAAAATAAAAATTACCCTAGAGTTAATTTGGGGGGGGGGAGTGTTATTACTTCTTGGATGCTTATGTAAAATATGCCTTTCCTTACTACACCAACAGAATTGCCAGAGTATAATAATATCTCTCCTCATTTGAAAGGACTCTTTTCTTGTTTCCTCAATGGGAAAAGAAAAAGAAAGAGAAGTTCTGCAAAGCAATATCCGGGAGAACATTTGGGGAGAAAGTGCAAGAAAGAAACTGAATTTGGTAGTGGCTACTGCTGCCGTCATTGGTTCACCTGCCACTGTTGGCCGCATAGTGCTCTCATCTGTCTGCAGGAGTCCACATACACTTTGCCTTTTTGGTCTAGCAGAATAACCTTTATGCTTTACTTCTGAGACAATTGAATGCAGAGCAAATAGAGTATGTAAATTTATAGACATTGTGTATTTTAGACATCATGAAAATACACATCAACAGAAAAGACAGGTGAGATGCCAAAAATTTGTCACCTGCCATGGTAGGTAATTCCATAAAAAAATAAAAAGTGAAATGTTCATATTCTTTCTATTAATGACATTTTTAATTTTTATTAAAATGACTTAATTCCTTGTTGATTTTTTTAAAGATTTTATTTATTTTTAGACAGAATGGAGGGAGAAAGAGAGGGAGAGAAACATCAATGTGTGGTTGCCTCCCATGTGACCCCCACTGGGGATCTGGCCTGCAACCCAGGCATGTGCTCTGACTGGGTTTCAAACTGGTGACCTTTCGGTTTGCAGCCTGTGCTTAATCCACTGAGCCACACCAACCAGGGCTAATTCCTTGTTGATTTCTAAAATATTATCTTTCTCCCTCAAATAAATGTAATAAGTAAAGAAAAAAGTCCTCCTGGTGATTTAGAAAATCAACACATCGTTGATTTTTTTAAAAGGTGGCTAAAAAAGGTGCATGATGTGGTTCACTAATTATCAAAGTTAGTACTTTTCTAAGACAAGCAAGTCATTTATTTTATATTCTGTGGAACCATTACAGCCACTCTAAAGGTAACAAATAACAGGTATGCAAAGTAAAATTAAGTGCAGGCCTTTCATATTGTGTAGCTTAGACTGGCTGAAAGGCCGCCTTTAGTATTTCTTTTTCAATACATTTTATATTTATTTATCAACATTCATTTTCTATGCTTTTTCTCCTTGTTCTGTGTATTTTATTTATGGTACACAACTGAAGCTCATAATAAGAATTAAATTGATGAATTCAAAATGGACCACTCTAGTCCCTACTTTCATATACCTATGTATTCAGTTTCTCATTGCCGTTTTAGTTTTATCAAATCTTCTATAAAAGAGATTTCTCTACCATTCTTCTCTCTGCTCTGACTGCTCATACTTACACACCTCAAACTCTGGCCAGTTTCTTGTTCTCTACAATTAAATTATTTTAAATCTTCTAATATTTAGTGTTAACATTAATAGAAGTGGAAATTATTTGTCAAATTTTAAAGATATATTCATATCCCACATTTGCATTTTTGAGCTGTCTTTCTTAGTTCTTTGTCCCTAAATTTCTTTTTTCTCTTAGCTTGTTTTCCTGACAGCCACTTTTATTCTTCTGTCATTTATTTTGCATTTTAGAAAACTTAAGTAGTTGCCCTTATACCTGTAAACAATTCTGCAATAAAATGAACTTAGAAGTGTACCCCAGCCAAGGTCTTAAAATACTGTATCTTGAGAAAAATAATTTTTACTTGCATCAGAAAATACTTATATTTGTATTTCTTAAATACATAATATAAAATATTTGGATATCTCCATGTACAAATTTGACTGCCTAGCCAGACATTGGACAGCTTGTGCTTTAGACTCACACCGGCTGTTTTGAGAACCCTAGTAAGCATCTGTCTGAAGAACATGTTGGGTTTATGTAAATGACAAGTGGTCAGAATTTATGCTTAAACCATTTAGCAAAGCAGAGCCATGAAAGTTCAGTTTGGAGGGAGGGGTTTTAGTCAGATGTGGTCAGAGGTATACTTTAGGAAAAACAATTTGGCATCATAATGTAGTCAAAATGCGAGTAGGGTGAAAGGTGTAAATGGGAAGAATGAGGAGTGATTAAAATAATCCAGTTAGGAAGTAAAGTGGGACCATTACTTAAGCTTGTGAGAGTAAGTATAAAGAGAAAGGTATATGACTGGACAATCGAGCTAACCATGCCATAAGTCAAAGGAAACAGCTTTTCAAGCCTGGATTTCAGCAAGAATAGTGGGAAAAGAGAAAGCAGGAGAGAGAGAATATTAATGCAGGCTTGGGTTGGGGTAGGCAGGCAGGAATGCTTTTTGTGCAAGATATTTCAATATACTTCTACATTCACGCTGCTGGATTGAATCATCCTGGCTCCAGAAATTACTAGCTTTATGACCTTAGGCAAGTTACTCAACTTTGATACACCTCAGTTTCCTCATCTGTAAAGTGGGTTTGAGAGAAATATCTCAAAATTG
Source organism: Micronycteris hirsuta (assembly GCA_004026765.1). Taxonomy (NCBI): domain Eukaryota; kingdom Metazoa; phylum Chordata; class Mammalia; order Chiroptera; family Phyllostomidae; genus Micronycteris; species Micronycteris hirsuta. The sequence continues at coordinate 316,402 of PVJI01000044.1, forward strand.
ATTTGAGTGTAGATGATCTAGAGTCTTTCTTGGCTCATTGTAAGCAAAGTATAGGCATTGTTATGTTTCTTTAATCCCCAGAGCTCTAGCATGTAGCTATTTTTATCTTATTTTATATATGAGGTAACCAAGGCACAGAGATATATTATTTAAAGCAATCCTTTAGCCTGAAAATAGTATTACAGAAAAAAATAGACTTCCATGCTTTCATGTATTTCAGATTTGTTTTGATTTTTTGTTTTGTTTTCAAAATTCAGATAACAGTTCTTTTTGAGCAACTAGGTAGTTATTTGTTTGACAGACAGAATCCCTAAAGAAACCCTGAGTTGAAGTTTTCCTCATAAAAGAGATGGAGCATATGCAAACAAAAATGAGAAATTGTGGGGTTGTGGGAAGACCAGATGAGAATTCAGAATTTGATAAATATAATTTGCAGATGATAAAATGAAGGAAGAAATTATGTGCATAAAAACATATTTATAACTGTGTTGGTTTATTATTTGTGTCTAATATTAAACTGACTAATTTAATTTATTCACTCCATAGGCATATACAGAACTCCAACCATTTGAGAGACACTGTTGCATTTGCTTTCTAGTTCTTTGTACACTGGGATTTAACTTTGATCCAGAAAATTTTTGACATAAATGTAACGTCATTGCCAAAATTGTTTTCCAGGAATACATAATTTTCTAGTACTTACAGAAATAAAAATATACGGTGAGGACTAAATTAAATATAGTGTATATGTTTCTCAAACCATGATTCTCAACCTTTTCTCACCTCCAGTACTCTAGTAGTGAACGAGTGGTCTTGGGCAATGACTTCACCTTTCTGTTGGACACCTTCTCGATGGTCAGGAGGGGAGTTCAGTTCAGGGGAAAATGACCTCTGGTAGGGTTACTGTGGAGTTGAAGAGAGTCCCAGTTCACTGGCATCTGCTCAAACCCAGGGCATGGCAGTGGTATGGAGTGGATATTCTCTTTCCTAAACCAGGATGCATTATGCCAGGAGGAAAGGGTGGGATTGTGGGAACAGCACTAGACTGCCAGGGAAGCTGGGTGGCCCCTTCCAAGTCAGCCATACACATTAACTTCCCAGTCTTGGGCAAGATACTTATTTGTTAATTTTCTCCTCAGTAAAATAAAAAAGGTGGCACTAGATGATCTGTAAATTGCCTCCCAACTCCTACAGTCATAGTATTAATGAATTCATTCAGTATCAACTCATCTTGGCAATGGGGATATAAAGTACAATAATCCTGTAATAAGGAGGTATGCATGCCGGAGAAAGATAAGCAAGTGGCTGAAGGGGCAGGTCACTCCTGCTGCGAGTAGGGACAAGGAAGGTAATTAGCTGGATAGGGAACATTTCATAGAGAGGTTCATTTTAAGTTGGGCCTTGAAGGATGAGAATGAATTTGTCAGAAAGGCAGGGGTGTTCAGAAGCAGGTAAGATTTTGTTGTACTCTGAATCTTTTATGGCAAGTGCCCTTTGTAGCTAGAGCTTTAGAGAATGGGGCAGGAGATGATGTTGGAAAAGTAGGTTGGGTTTATATTGAGGGGACTTCAGTGCCAGGTAAGGGAATTTATCATTTATTCTGTGCACCCTAGGGAGCCACTGAAGGTTTGTTAGGAAGGGGAGTGAAATATCCCCAGTCTTGGTTTTTGGAAATTTGGTGTAAGTATATAAAGAGTGGATTAAAATGAGAAGAGAGATCCTGCTGTTTGTTTTCTTAATGACTATCTTCATCTGTTTACTGATATCCAGATACCATTGGCATTTATATTGGTACTTCTGGGATTGTCTTTCTATATGTAATCAGCACTGACTTCAGAAACTCAAGAAACTATTGTTTGTGCTTTTATTTTTAGAGGTGACACCAAGAGTTTATCTTTCCTAAATGCACATTGTCTCCCCTTCTCCCAGCTAAGCAGAGTGGCTATACCATTAGCAAGGTTAAGAATAAAAGGCAATGAAATCCAATATTAGAAGAAAAAGAAAGGTAATGATTTATAAATTCACTTTCCTTAGTTCCATATCCGTGGATAGCCTAAGTAGCTTTGAAAAATCAGGAAAAATATTAATCCCTTAATGGTTATCACAGTGATGTCAGTCTTAACTGGGATCTCTGAACTGTGGCCTAACACACAGAAAAGAACATGCATGGTGCTTTCGTTTTTGCCTGCAGCACTTTCTCGGTTGAAGCTGCGTTGACTGAATGCAGGACAGACACTGAAATCAGTCTGTGGGGATTGGAGGGAGCCCTAGGGGTTGTGCTTAGCATCCATGAGGCCCCTGGGCTAGGCCTGTCAAGTCTGGCTTTCATGTTTTCCTTTCTTTTCACTGCAGCTTTTTCTTCCAGCCTGTTCAGCGACTGCATCAAGAGGTACTGTACGTGCGTGCATGCATGCTTCTAACCAAATAGCTTTATCATCAGTGCTGTTAGCCCTCCCTCACAAACTCGTGGCTGTCATAAGGTGATTTGATGTACACTTTCTACATGCCCAACTAATTGAGAGTTGAAAGCCATCCTTCAGACTGGCATGGCCCCGTTACTTATGCTTGTGAGTTACCGGCCACTTTGGTGTCATTTAAGCAGAGGCATTTGAACATTTAACATTTCAAAATGTTTTTAAGGTACAGATTAAATGGCAATCATCTTAGGAAGCCAGTTGTTTCTGCTTGTTCTCATGCAAATATTTATTTACCTGATAGTTTGCAGAATCATACATTTTAGGTTAAAAACAAATTCTTTCAGATTATTTGCAGTTGACCTAATCTCTCTCTCTTTTTTTAAATTTAAAGATGCTCATATTGTCCTGCTTTCCTGTAGATTATATCGGAGCAGATGTAGTCGCCCTAATGCTGCTGTGGACTAAACAGATTTCATTGATGTAAACATTGTTAAACAATTTCAAACTCAACTTTGGGAAACTGTTTCTGAACCTATTTAATAATGTTTAAAAACACATCAATGGAATTGGCTTAACCTGTGGCCTTTATTACATTATCTCTTCTCAGTTACTTACGTTCTGTGTTTTATGTTTGGACAGGTTATAAATAACAAAACAGAAAACAGCGGTCCCAGCTCTGGAGCAGGACGTATGCATAACTGATTGAATTTGATTTAGACTTGATAAATCTTGGAAAATACTTCAAAGATGCCGTATCAGCTATTAAAATAATAGTAAATGCATTCAGGAGGTTGAGATAGCATTACTATTTCAGTTTTCAGCCTTAATTTTTTTCCTTTTCCCTCCGTTGCTCTTTACCTCCCACTCACCCCCAGTGCCATTGTTGTGACTCCAAATTCTAAGCTATCAGCCTTGAAATGTAGCATAAACATCAAAGATGTTTTTATTAATTGTGATCTGCTAAAATCACAGCTCAAGCTCTGTACTGAAGCATGTTTTTTTAAATTTCAGAAGCAGTATTTAAGTGATGACATGCAGTAATTTGTTCATTCTTCTGTCAGTGTAATTTACAAGGCAATGGCAGATAAACATAGCAACACAAGATTCATTTACGGTGACACAATGGCAGATACACAGAGCAGAGCCCTGCCTATGAGATAAAGTGGACTGAGTGACTTATGCAGTAATTAGGGGATAATTGTCATTAACCTCACAAACAGTAGTTTACCCATATTGTTTAAAAGGCTCCAGGATGCATAATGACAAGGTAATCTGTCAAAGCGCTAGGGGGAAATATTAATAAGATTTGTGCAAGCCTGGATAGAAAATATGCAGAAAGCGGCCACATTAAGCTAATTGGTGGATGAATATACACTTGTAAAAGTGCTTCTAATGGCACGTTTGCTGCTCTCCAAATGACTGCCGTTAATGTGGAGAAGTGGGCTGCTTAGAAAGTCAGGACTGCTGGGACAAGAGGGTATTAGGCATGTAGACATGGTTATTACCTTGTGCTCTATAATGCATGCTTCCTCCTCCTATCCTTCTTTATTTTGAATTTCTGAGTTTTTTTGTTATAATCACATACATTGATTATTAACTCTTAGTTATTCTGTTTTTATCTGTTTTTGTTCATTCAGCCACCAACCCCAAATCATCGCTACTTTGTGGACACATAAAACATATAATATCTACATTGATAGCTACTTATAAATATATAGAAACACAAACTGTTAGGGCATACATGGACTTATAATCATACATGTGTGTGTGCATGCTCCTTTGCTACGAACACATTTAATCTGAGCAATCAAAGGAAAGTATATCCATCAACAGCCTTGCGTATGTGTTACAAGTAATAATGTGTTGTTCCCTGATGAATGCTAAAGCAGGAAATTAATCTTTGTGTTGTACGGCTATTCTTATACCCAGAGAAGAACAAAGTTAAATTTCCCAATACATCTTTCTGTTCAATCACATACTCAGTCCTCTGTGTGTTTTATGGAATACTCAATCCTTGCTGCTTTATGGAATACTGCTTAGTGAGTGTTTAGTCCCTTTCTACCCCTGCCTCCCTCACTTCCTAATGAATATGTTAAAGTTCCTGTGGGTTGTTCAATCAGCCTTACTTGTGGAGTAATTGAAAGTATAATACGTATAACAGAATCTTCCATTCAAGCTTTGGAAGCTCTGATAACATACCAGGATTAAGAATCTCGGTTGCACAGATAAAACTTCAAAAATTGGAGGTTGTGACCCTGAATTTGTTCCAAGGTTTTAGCCCTTACCTGATATGTAAAATTACTTTCATTAGGAAAAAACAACTGCACTCATTTTGGCTGTTTATCAGACTTTATAGGAAAGCACATCATTATGTTTAGAAATGTAAAGGCCCAGCAGAGACCCCCAGATACACAGAGGCATTCTTCAAACTCAGTGGCAGAAATTTGGTTATGGACAGAGAGGTAAACTAGAAAATGTAGACCTCAAAGCAAACATGTCAGAAAGGGCTCTGGTGAGTTTTGTTTATTGCAAAGCAAGCAGATTTATAGGTGTCCTAGGATTTGGGCTTATCTTTATGTCTGAGGGTAGAAGAAAACAAGACCACTTGCAGGGACCATCCTTCTCTTCCTCTTGTTCCTAGTGTTTTCTCTGAGGATTTCAAACTGTACCTTTGTTGTCCTGACCCACAAAGTGAATAACTTGTGCCTGTTTAAAGGGTTTAATCGAGGGGAGGGCCTTATATGCAAATACTGCTATGGCGTTGGGGACTGCAAAGGCTGCTGGAACACTACAGATATTTACTTATATAGCTTTATGGAGGTATAACATTTATTTTGGAATGGTTGAGCCTCATGTTGCAGGATATTCACGAACTCTACTGGTGTGATTCCGGGGGTTCCAAGGACTCTTGGGAACTTTCTTGAACAGTTTCCCTAGTTTGCAAGCAATGTTTTTACTTGAACTGATTGTTGAATTGACCAGGAATAAAAATTAATCCAGAAGAATTAGGATATCTAATCCTGTCACTGATAAGAAGCCCCAGGCAGAAACGTCAAGGGAAGCATCCACAATATAGGGTAATACAGCCACTCTCGCATAAGGGCATACTTTCCGTCAAAACACATGTATTATGAAAAAGTTGGTTATGCAAGTTGATTAAAAGGAAAAAAATTAGTCTGGGGCTTAAAACATTTTAATTAAAATTATCTGTGTGTCCAGATGCTAGGCTTAGATAGTCAAATGGAATTTTAAAGTCAAATCATGGAATTTTGGTTTAGTAAGGCTAAAAAGGTTAGCAAGGCTCTCGACTTTTACCCAGGAGAAAGCCAAAGCAGGCTGTTGGTGATTTGGCATTCACACAGCTGATTGGCAGTTAACGAAAGCAAGACTAGAATGTAGGTGTCATTGACTTACGTTCTTTATTTTCCTCTAAAGTGAATATGTGTAAGTTATCCTAAGCATCATCAAAATTTATAATGTTAATATGCAAATTCTGTGTTAGCCTATAGGTATAGAGTTGAATATTTTATGCTTAAGTTAAGGACTCCAGGTAATTTTATGTTAAAGGTTGGTATGCTAGGAATATCAGCTGGATTTAAGATTTTCGATTTTGAAACTTAAATTATTTTTAAGATACTATTATTAAATATTAAAATGTACCATATCTTTAAAAGTTTCTCAGGTTTGATTTAGGATGGACCTAGCAATTTGAAAAATACTTTTGAATCTTTGAAGTGCAATTCTAGACATTGCAGAAAGTAATTCACTCCTCAGGATTTCTTTTTATATGACAAAGAAAGGCACCTGCTTTATTTATTTGCAAACAAATGCCCATAGAGGAAATGCATATAGCTGGTTTTAAGCTAGACGATCTAAAATTCATGGGTACAGAGAAGAAATCCTGACAGGCCTCTAATAGAGCTTAGCTGGAGCTTCTGTGATTAAATATGTTGTAACCCCTGAGTGATCTATCATAATCAGTTTTTAAAGTAAAAATGCTATACAGACTCTTATTGCGGAAAAGTGATAGTCCTCTGATTTATATATTCTTATCTGGTCCATAACCAAGAACATTGTATAACAAAGTGAATTTTTTATCAAAAGTCAAACAACATCTTTCAAGAATCACAAGAACAATTTAAAACTTGTGCCCTGGCATTTTGATTAGACAGGTGATTATGTTGGGAGGGTATATTGTTCATTTTATCCATTTTTTTTATTTTAAAAGATAACTTTTCACTGTAAAAATATTTTTAAATATGGATTAGAAAAAGAAACAATAGAAATTTATATACTGAAAAAATAAATCAAAGCAGATACCTAAAAGTCACATAAAATTATCCTGTTTCTTTTTTCCTCTGCTACCCATATCAATCAAGTGCCATGTTGTTCAAACTTACATTTTCACCCAAAGAGAGGCATCCCTTAACTTTGTATTTTTTTGCAAGTAATTGGATATGCCTTACCTCATTACACCACCATTCTCCATGGTGGAACATTTTGAATGTTACAATAAGGTGGATTATAGGATAATGAGATGAGTCAAGAATGATAGTCTGTGTCCACGTGCACATTTGTGTATATGCACATATTGTTATAAGTAACTCTTCTAAAGTCGATCCTTATGTGCAGACAATATTTATATATAGAGAGAAGACTTCTGTATTAGTGTGTCAGCTAACGAGGATTAATAAGGTTTTTATCTTGACAGAAATTTCATTCATGCAAAGTTTTCTGAGAGCTCCACTATTCTAACCAATAGCAAATATCCCTGTAGTGTTCATTTCTTCTTTTGGGGGGGAAAAAGAAGGAATCGGAAAGATAATTCAAACAAAGTTCTTTATAATCGTGACATGTTGAATTTAGCAACAGCTTCTGTAATCACAGAAAACCAATACATATCTCACTTTGATGGTTGCATACTTGTTTCACGATGCCAGTCTAGGGTTGTTGACAAGGACAGCATGTGTGTTTTCCAAAAGGGCTGTTCACATGGATAAATGTTAATAAAGTCCAGGCTTGGTTTTTATGTGGAAGTTTCTCTTCTGTCTGTGCCACATCCTGGTAATTCTTTCTCGTGGCACACTTCTGTCCTAGAGTGAAGAAGCAAGGGTGTGACTGGTCAGCATAGCATTTTGAAAGTGAAGTGATGCTCTTAAGAAATTCTGCAAAATACAGATTTCCAAATCATAGAAATTGAGTAGGGTTTTCACTACCCAAAACAAATGTTGACTTTTTTATCAAGTATAATTCAAACCATTTGGTGCACCCGTGATATAAATGAGTGTATTTCATTCAGCCTTCAGATATTACAGTTCTTTCAGCTGGCCTTCTGGAAACATTAGCTTGGCGTACTGGGAAAAGCACAATCATGTACAGGAGCTCTCTGTGAATAAGAACGGCATAATTTTGTTTACTTATACAACCAGACTGCTCTGATGTGTATTGTATATGCTAGTGGTACATTGTTCTCGTTCAGTGCCCTGCAAGAAATCTGTGTTTAAATGTAAATTTGTTAAACAAATAATCATGCCAAGTTGTTTTCCCACATAATTTCAAGTGTTTCTGAGAAATTATCACAACATTGCTTTAAAATTTCCCTAAATACTTCCCAGAATCTATTATTTTCAATAAGAACTTTTTTGTTTCACCATTTTCTTCATCTCCTGTTCTTGCCTGCACACACACACACACACACACACGCAGGCATACAGACACACACTTTGACCCATGCACACTTAGGGTTGCCAAGTCATATAAATTTGAGATAAACATAATCTAACAAAAAAGAAAAAAAATTGGCTCTGATATAAGTGGAGAGCACCCAGACCAGTTAAAATTGTTGGCTAAGGGAAGAGTTTTAAAAGTGACTTGACTTTAGAAAAACACTTTAAAAATAAGTATCTGCTTGTTACATATGGACCCATCTGAGTTTTAAAATAGGTAACTAGTGGGAGAATAGGAGAGAGGAGGGCTGCAAGTTTTATGGCTTCTATAATTTTTTTCTGTAAAATTTTGTGTAGCGTTCAAAGGCTTCTCTTTCTCAGAGTATTTCCCTCAAACTCCTGCTATTTTCAGCTCTCTGAGCCAACCCACAAGTCCTACCCCTGAGCCATCCACTTGCCAACCTCTTCTGTTAGGTTGGTGGAATGCCCCTATTCATACCCTCTGGAACAATGGTCTGAGCCCATCACTTGCTCCTGAGGTGACCCAGAAGTTAGATAATATGTTTCCTAATTTCAGGATCGCATCCTGGGACATGTGCACTTAACCAAGAGGCCAAAACAAATGCAGATGGAGGCATTTTAGGCGAATTAACTGACTGCTCTTCATTAGCTTCTTTGAGTGTTTCCAAAGGTGTGTGCACATAGTATGTGCCTGCTGTGGATCAGTATTATCTCTGTAGGGAAGCAGTCTCCAAATTTTATCACACCATGTCCTTTAGCTTGCACCCCAATGAATGTAAAACTGTTTCTAAATTAGTAATGTATTACTGTAAGTCCACATTATAAAATATTAGCTCAAAAAGTATCTTTTTAGATAAAAGAAAATAGAAATTGTCGTGTTTACTCCTCATGTCACAGTGGATTGTTGTGCATACTACTGATAGAGAATGGGGAACATGTCTGCCTGTTATTCTGGTCATAACAGAAGGCAGAAAGCAAGAAGACAGCTTACAAATAGGGCAAGTTGTGAATGTTGGGTTATGAGTGTGAGATTTCCTGCAATTTGCATGATGTAGTATTCTGAGTCATTTCATTGAGGTATATTTTACATGCAATAAAATCTACCAATTTTAAGTGTAAAATATATTGTAGTAAAAACATAAACAATCATTATATAGAATATTTCCATACCCCAGAAAGTTTCCTAATGTTCTTTTGCAGTCAGTTCCTTTCCCTTGCCCTTAGCCCTGGCAACCACTGATCTCCTTTCTGCTAACTTTTCGAGAATTTTGTATGATTGGAATGATTGAATCTATTGGGTCTATCTTCTTTTATCATTAGCATCATGCTTTTGACGGTCATCCATGTTGTGCTGTGTGTCAGTAGTTTATTCCTTTTTATTGCCCGTTTGTATTCCATTGTGTACATCTCAAGCTATTTGTTTACCACTAAGACTTAAACATCTAACAAACTTGATATTCAAGGTTTTACATACCACTGTTTTATCAATTTTTAATTTGGAAATCCCTATTAAATTTTACCTGATAGAGTACCAGACTGATAGGCATGAATTTGGTAATTTCTATACTTTCTACTGAACCCCATTCCTCTTGCCTTGATATTTGAATTCATCCTGAAGGAAAAAGAGCAGAACATTATAATAGGAAAGTGGTTATGAAAATACGTTGCCAACCTGGTTATGATGGAATAATTTCCTAAACTAGCACACTGTACAGCGATATGAAATCATAAAGAATGTCTCATAAACCTCTGCTTTGGTTCTAAGTGGTTAACAATCCTTATAGCTCACTGTTATTTAATTAAAAGATTAAAAATTAACCCTGGTTGGGTGACTCAGTTGGTTGGAGCATTCTTCCGTGCACCAAAAGTTCATGGATTTGATTTCTGGTCAGGGCACATACCTAGGTTGCAGGTTGCAGGTTCAGTCCCCAGCTGGGGGCACATTCAGGAGTCAGTAGATCACTGTTTCTGTCTCACATCAGTTCTCTCTCTCTATCTCACCCCCCGCCTCTCTCTCTAAAAAATAATCAATAAACATATCCTCAGGTAAGGTTTAAAAAAAAAGATTTAGGCCCGGCTGGTGTAGCTCAGTGGATTGATTGAAATGCATATAGCTGGTTTTTCCTCTGTGCTGTGACAGGTAGTTGCCTGCCATTAACACAGAAGGTGTCCTTCTTGGACTGAGGATTCTCTAGGCTTGAGGTCTCCTAACATTCTAATTATCCTAAAGCTTCTTATCTGGCCTTTCTTCCATCTCTTGACATAACTCGACTATCCCTCTCTCCCAAATAAAAAGAAAATCAACCTTACTTTACTTTGATTTTAAAACTGTAAGTCATATAAGATGCTTTGATGTGAAGAAAGAGTTCAAATAAAACCATTCACCATGACAGTTGATCCTACTACAAAAAAAACGTTTTTAAAAATCACTCTGCAGAGCTATGTAGAACTGGGTGCCATGTTTATATCAAGCGATAATCACTAGTTCTGATGAAATAATAAAAGGAAGTCTTCTCATGTAAAATGCTTAGAGGTAAATATTTTAAGTGTTTTATACTTTTTCTGAACCCAGTAAAACTGGTTTATAAGTCTGAATTATTTAGTGTTACTTATCTTTTAATTAATAGTATAGCCAGTTATTTTCACAGGAAATCAATACTTATAATAATACCTTGCATTTCACTTAACAGGGTAAATCTTATTATCCTCATTTTGTAAATAACAATTCCCCATGTAAAGGGTTAAAGGTCACTGAACTCTGTTTACAAATGGGAAAGCCCAAAGGAGTTGACACACCAACTACAAAATTGAATGAGAAAGACAAGTGCCCAGTTATATACTTATGTAATTTATTATTCCTGCCCAAGAGCAACGTCCCCGTAAGGGTTGGTCAGCAGTCAGGATATTTATACTGGCTTAACAGACTGAAATTTTGTTAAATTAATGTTTATTCGGTGATAATACCTAATTCTTTTTGTAGATCTTATTCACTCTGGTAAAGTTTCTTTGACATGGCAGGGCGGCCTAGATTTTACATCTGTACTTCTCAAACTAAGTATCAGTTTTCCCCCTAATCAGTCTTGAGCCAATACTTAAGTAAAAAAGAAGTATTAAAAAAAAAATCATGCCTTTAGTTGTTGCAGCAGTATCAAATTGTCCTAAAGGATTCCAAATGGTCACTTTCAATTACTTGCAGTCCAGTTTTTGTTTTTAAGGCCTCAGACTGGCTCTAGTCCTTTGTGAATAGTGTATGGACCACTCGTGAAAAATTGTGAAAACTCTTGCCTTAACAGAGGAGTCTTTAGCTACTGTTGAAGCATCATTGCACCAGACGATGCTTGTTTCTGTCACAAACAGAAAAAAGAACCCGGGCTTCCCTTTTTTCCTTTTGATGATTTCTGACTTCCTTCAGCCAGTTTATTGAAAGACATGCTAAAACTGATAGCCACTACTAGCATGGATCTTGCAGACTCATTGTGTTGCTAAGAAAGTCAGCTTTGTTTCTTGCTGCAGCTTTACCATTTATGAACATGATGTTATTAGATAATCTTGATCAAATGTGAATGATGGCTTCTTTGGAAGAAACCTCGGCGGCACATCACATGGTCTGGGTTCAGGGGCTGGGACTCCAGTTTGAATGTGTCGTGTAGATACTTGTCCTGCTCCCAAGCACATTTGTTTACCATGATGTTATGTAGACCTTCAGTATTAGTATAAATTGCTGCTTCTCTTACCACTCTGTATAGATGAAGCTTCTCTTTTCTAACCCAGGCTACTAACAAACTCCGAAGACTTGCTTCCCTGGACCTCTTACACTAGAAGTAAGTGGTTTAACATGGGTAACAGTCTCCATTTTAGCAGACAGCCACTCTGGACTGAAAGAGAGTCTGAAAGGTAGTGGTTTCAGAAATAGCAGCAGGCGTTGTGGCAGGCCAGGAGAAAAGAGAAACCATATGGGACTGCTGTGTACTGTTGGGTGAGGGAAGACAGGAGATGCCTCAGGTGGGTTTGATCAGTTGCTATGGTTTCTCAGGCCTTTTTAATACCAGAGGCTGGCAGCTGTGTAAGTACATTATCGACATGCATATTTAGATGCAGGCACCCTGGGAAGAACCTGAGGAAGAAATGACTGTATGCTGCTCAGGTTGGGTTCAGCCTGAGAAACAGTCCACAGTGAAAGGCTGTGTAAAAGAACAATCAAGAGAGTGGATTTGATGGTAAAGAAAAATGACATAGAAGAGGACATTATAGTACTCTGGAGACCAGCCTTATTCAGGAGAAGTTCTACGTCTCATCACCAACTCGGTGTGCTCACACGGGAAGTGGTATCACGGAATGACAGTCGTCATGTTCAGTGAACTTGGAGTCAGAGTTTCTGGGTGCAAGCCCTGGATTCCAAGTTAGCATCTTGGTGACTTTAAGAAGCCACCTCACCCTTTTCCACCTCTGTTTTCTCATCTGTTAAACATGCACTGAGCTCTGGAAGCTATTACGAGGTTCAAATGAGATAATCTGTACAAAAACCACAATTTAAAATTTCTTTATCTGCAACACCAGCACCCTCCCTTGCTTACCCTATCTCCCTGCCACCCTTAAAAAAAAACAATATAAGGTAGAACAATTGCTATGAATGACACTTTTTTTAAAAATGGCTAATTCAGGACCCCATTATCATCCAGAGTCACCATTTTTACCCACATCATTATACTGACGATTCTGAGCAGATAGCTGCACAAGAGCATTTGTTCTGAAGGCCATTTGTATCTACAAGATGTCAGAGGGACATCTGTGTTTGGCAATTTATGTAAGAATGGACACCCTCATGCACACACCCATGCATATACTTTGTGTAAAATGATAGAATGCTAGGAGTCAGCCTTATAAGGAACAGCACATAATTATCAGAGCTTCTTTTTTTTTAAGTCACTTAAATAAATGACAGGTTTCTCCTTATAATCAAGCTAGTTGTCGTGGTTCATACCGTATGACTGTGGTCCAGAGAGAATTTTATATCACAAGGCTGAGTAGACCTGTCTATGAAAGAGAATTTTCCATTGCAAAAGTAGTACCATTCTCTTTACCGTGCTTTTCCTAATGTAACATCTAACATAAGTGCAGTACCACTGTTGAACCAAGATATTAAGATTGATGCCATACTATTAAGTAATCTAGAGGCTATTCAGATTTGCCAGTTTTCCCACTAATGTCCTTTTTCTGGTCTAGGATTTCTAGGATTTCGCATTATGTTTAACTATCTTATTTTCTTAGTTTCCTCTAATCTATAACTATTCTTTGTTTTTAAAAAAAATCTTTCCCCGACTTTACACTTGAAAGAGTACTAGCCACTGTTTTGTAGAATTCTCTTTAATTTTGGTTTGTCTACTGTTTTCTCATGATTAGATTGAGGTTATAAATTTTTGACAAGAAAACCACAAAAGGACTGAGGTGCCCTTCTTAGTGAATATATCACTAGGTACATGATGATACTTATCACTGGTGAGGTTAACTTTGATCACTTGGTTAAGGTGGTCTGCTAAGTTTGTTCATTATAAACTAATGATTTTTCTCTTTGCAATTAATAAGTGTCTTTTCGTTGTTGTTGCTTTCTTAAATCAGTGGTTAAGGTTGGAGCAACTGTCACTCACAGAAGGTTGCAAAGAGTCCTGTCCTGGTGGAAAGAAGCTGTGCCCTGCAAAGTGATGGAGTCATTACTTAAGTGTTTGAATAGATTGCTCTCAGTCCATGCCGAAATGGATTGCCTGACATTACATTGCAGAATTTTTAAGTTCTACCTCCAGGCAAATCTCATAGTTACTAGCAAAAATGAAAGTGTGAAATGCTTTTTAATGTATATTTAACAATACATAGTGTCGTGATTACTGATGTGTATTCTCTGTGGATTCCCTTGCTATCAGAGGAAGATGTTAAGAGACAACATTTTTACACATTTATTCCTTCTAAATCCATCACATGTTTACTTTCTAAATATCTATAACTGTCATTTATAACAAGATCATAAAAGTCAGATGTTTTAATTCTAACTCAAACTTTGAATCATAGGATTACAATCAATTTTCTGGAAAAGTACAATTACTGTTTGTTCTTACTCTACCTTATGAAATTGCCCACTATTAAATGTCAGTAGAATATAGCCATTAAAAAAAGAAAACTATGTATGGCTTAGTAATGGGGTATAGGAGGTAATACTACTTTATTCATCTTTTTGATTTAGAAAGTCACATAATAGTTCCTTTGAAAGGAATTTTCATCATTGAGCCCAGTGTTATGTCTGCTTGTGTTGAAGAAATAAAATTCATAAAATATACTTAATTCCTTTCTACGGTGTCATTATTTAATAAGGATTAAGGTAACTTTTTTTGCATTTTTACTGGGTTGCACAGCAAGAGTTCACGTCTTGTACTAATGTATGCTAAATAGTTGCATAGTATATAGACCATTGTTGTTAAAATAGCAGTAGTGGAGGCGTTTTAGATCACAGAGCCCCAGTGGTCTACATTTTGTTTGTTTTGACATTATTAAACCCAATCTGTTTCTCTAACTGTGACTCTAATTACTACATTTGCATGGCAGAAAAGTTTGCTTTGTGGGTTGACTTTTATTAACAGCGTTTGCATGTTGTTTCCTGCTCTCGCTCTCGATATTTCATGAGCAGACAGAGCACCTTCAGTTACACTGAATAATTATGCACAATCAATAAGTTTCTGTGTTTGTCTTTGTTGTTTCTTTGATGTGGCCTTTAGGATGCTGCCGGCAAGGTGCTGGACCGCTGGGCCATCATGTCTCGAGAAGAGGAAATCATCACCCTTCAGCAGTTTCTGCGGTTTGGAGAAACCAAATCCATTGTAGAGCTGATGGCAATTCAGGAAAAGGAAGGGCAGGCCGTGGCTGTACCATCTTCAAAGACAGACTCAGACATAAGGACTTTCATTGAGAGCAATAATCGCACCAGGAGTCCCAGCCTCCTTGCTCACCTAGAGAACAGCAACCCTTCCAGCATTCATCACTTCGAAAACATCCCCAACAGCCTTGCATTTCTGCTTCCATTCCAGTACATAAACCCAGTCTCAGCCCCACTGCTAGGGTTGCCTCCAAACGGGCTCCTATTAGAGCAACCAGGACTGAGGCTGCGGGAACCGAGCCTTTCAACCCAGAACGAGTATAATGAGAGCAGCGAATCTGAAGTATCTCCCACACCTTATAAGAATGATCAGACTCCCAATAGAAACGCCTTGACCAGCATTACTAATGTGGAGCCCAAAACCGAGCCGCCCTGCGTATCCCCCATACAGAATTCTGCCCCAGTCAGTGATCTGACCAAAACTGAACACCCAAAAAGCTCATTCCGGATTCACCGGATGAGAAGAATGGGGTCAGCCTCTAGGAAAGGAAGAGTGTTCTGTAATGCATGTGGGAAGACATTCTATGATAAAGGTACTCTCAAAATTCATTATAATGCTGTTCACCTGAAGATCAAACATCGATGCACCATTGAAGGTTGCAACATGGTCTTTAGCTCCCTCCGAAGCCGTAATCGCCACAGCGCAAACCCCAACCCTCGCCTTCACATGCCTATGCTGAGGAATAACCGAGACAAAGATTTAATTCGGGCCACATCAGGAGCTGCCACCCCCGTCATAGCAAGTACAAAATCAAATCTCACACTCACCAGCCCTGGGCGGCCCCCAATGGGTTTTACCACTCCCCCACTAGACCCTGTCTTACAGAGTCCTTTGCCTAGCCAGCTGGTGTTTTCTGGGCTAAAGACTGTCCAACCAGTTCCTCCATTTTATAGAAGTTTACTCACTCCAGGAGAAATGGTGAGCCCTCCCACCTCCATTCCGACCAGTCCCATCATTCCATCCAGTGGTACCTTAGAGCAGCACCCCCCACCACCCTCTGAGCCAGCAGCACCAGTAGTGATGATGGCCACTCATGAGCCCAGCATCGACCTGGCCCCCAAGAAGAAGCCCAGGAAGTCCAGCATGCCTGTGAAGATTGAGAAAGAAATTATTGATACTGCTGATGAGTTTGACGATGAAGATGATGACCCAAATGATGCTGGAGCTGTGGTAAATGACGTGAGCCATGACAATCATTGCCACTCCCAAGAGGAGATGAGTCCAGGCATGTCAGTGAAGGACTTTTCTAAGCATAGCAGGTCCCGGTGCATTTCAAGGACTGAAATAAGAAGGGCTGACAGCATGACTTCTGAGGATCAAGAACCTGAGCGGGATTATGAGAACGAGTCTGAGTCTTCAGAGCCCAAACTAGGTGAGGAGTCCATGGAGGGGGATGAGCACATTCACGGTGAAGTGAGTGAGAAAGTCCTGATGAACAGTGAGAGGCCTGATGAGAACCACAGTGAGCCCTCCCACCAGGACATCATCAAGGTGAAGGAGGAATTCACAGATCCCACTTACGACATGTTTTACATGAGCCAGTATGGACTGTACAATGGTGGGGGGGCCAGCATGGCAGCCCTGCACGAAAGCTTTGCATCGTCTCTGAATTATGGCAGCCCTCAAAAGTTCTCCCCAGAAGGTGACCTGTGTTCTAGCCCAGACCCCAAAATCTGTTATGTGTGCAAGAAGAGTTTCAAAAGCTCCTACAGTGTGAAGCTTCACTACAGGAACGTTCACTTAAAAGAGATGCATGTCTGCACAGTGGCTGGCTGCAATGCTGCCTTCCCCTCTCGCCGAAGCAGAGACAGGTCAGTAAATCTCCATTGGCTGCTCCTGCTGGGGGTGGAGGGTGCCAGTCATGTTGGACTTAACCTTAAGAAATCTAGCTTAGATGTGTTTGATGCACTGTAGAGATTGTCCACAGTGACCACAGATAACCAGGCTGCCATGCTCATGAAGGATTGTTGCAGTTGGTGCTTGTCATGATTAAGCATGCAGAATCATGTGCCATCTTACCCAGTAATGCACGCCATTTTTCTCTGTGCTCTGTGTATGTGTGTGTGTACGTTTTTCCATGCATCTAGGTGTGTGAATCAGTTAACTATGTACACAGTTCCCTGCTTCCCCATGAACTTTCACTTAGAAGCCACAGCTTCTGTTATAAATATTTCTGCTTTGCCTTGTGGCTTTTTAATTAAATCAATATATTATCTTCATACGCACATATTTATCCAATATAGAAACAGAAATTTACGGATGGAAAGAACCATAGGTCCAGGACATCGAGACAGCCTGCATCTCCGTAGGTATAACCAGAAATGTTATCATTCTTACATGAGTATTTAGTGTGTCCTTGAATTCTTTGAATCATCAGAAGAAAATGGGACCAAAGTAATTGTTGATATGGGGAAATGGTATGGTGGTGTAGGTTTCTTTATTTTAGCTTTACAATGTCTTTAGCAAATCTCTAAAATATACTCTATCGTGGGAATTATGCACAGAAGGGGAGGCATGCATATACTTTTAGGAGCACTTAGAATATATAATGTCCAGCCTTCAGATGACATCACACCTTAGCTATGTAGCTGCAACTCTGAAACAGTTGGGCTTAAACAGAAGCAGCTGGTCCTAAACCAACAATGTTCTTTTTCAGTCCTAAAGAAAATGTCATATAAATGGAATGTGTCAAGGTGGTCAGGGGTGGGGTACCACAGTCCCCCTGCCCTGGGGGAGGTACGCTTATGAGCATATCATTTACATAACACATCAGCCCCGCTAGAGACGCACCAGTTCATTTTCCTATTATATTGTATGTGGTTTTCTTTGTGTTACACTGTCTTTTAAAAATATTTTTAGAGAAAATTTTATTGCATGCTAAAAATCAGTATATGTAAAAGAAACGAAATTAGGTAGGAAGTTTGCCCATAGCCACCACCCAGAGTCTAGTGCTTAGCAGTTAAGTAGAGCCTTTGACAAAGTAACAAATAATAAAAGTGCCACTGGAAAGTAGTGACCCGCTTCTAGAATATTTAAAGGATTAGTCTTTTTTAAAAGTAAAAGTTACTCCCCCAGCTGGTGTAGCTCAGTGGGTTGAGCGCGGGCTGGGAACCAGAGGGTCCCGGTTCGATTCCCAGTCAGGGCACATGCCTGGGTTGCGGGCCAGGTCCCCAGTGAGGGCTATGTGAGAGGCAACCATACATTGCTCTTTCTCCCTCCCTTCTCCTCTCTCTGAAAATAAATAAATAAAATCTTTAAAAAAAAAAAGTAAAAGTTACAATATATTTCATTGTATTGAAGTACAGTTCAAGGGGCCCAATTCATGAAAAGCAAAATTTCTGAGAAAAATAAGTGGCTTACTTTATACAACTCAAAACATGCTTTGAAGAGAAATCTGTCTTAAAGATTTTCCCAGCCCCTCTTCCCCAATCCCATTTACCTTGTTCTGTGAAAATGGTTCTTGGTCACCAAGTTTTTTTCAGTTCCGAGTTGTCATCCACAGTCCCAGAATATGGCAGACAAGATAGCTATACTTTGAATAATAAAATATAATACTATACCCAGCCTTTTCTTCCCCAAGTTTGTAATGTTCATTCTTTTACATTTAAAATGGTGCACTAGTGATAATGAGGTCAATGCATTGGAGTTTTTAAACAAAAATAAAAGACTCATGAAAACCTGCATAAAATGTTTGTGAAAATGGAATGTTTGAAGACAAACCAAAATTTAAGCTTATTTGCATGAATTCCTATCACAGTTTTAGTTGGTTTGCTGAAAATAATGTTAAGTTATAACACTGGAATAAAATGACTCCAGGACCAAAAGTCTACAAAACTCAAAGCTTAGTGCCTTCCTCTATACCACTGTGTTTTTTGTCTTCATGCATAAGCAGGTCCTGTTGAGAAGGTAATTTGTCTAAGGAAAAAACATTTATTGATGAGGGAATATTTCAGTCTTCATTTTTGTTCTAAGTATTGGGAGTTTGGCGAATGACCAGACTTATGGGAATTTAGACCAGTATATTCTAATTGGGAAGAATAATACTGATATTCTCCCATGTGTGTTCAGTCACACAAGAGATGGCAAACCTCACAAGACAGGTGACACATTTCATTGGGCTAAAATATCACGTCACACCTAGTTGTTTTAATTCTAGATACTGTCACACATGATCAGTGAAGAAAAACAAATTGAAAAAATACTCTACAAAGAAAGTTTTTTGATTTTCACTTGAAATTTTGCTCTTCAGGAATGCTCAAATATTTTGATCCCACATTAAAAACTTAACAAAAACTCTGATGCTTTAATGTTGATGTTTCCTTAAGCAGAAAGATGTTCATCCCTGTTGAGCCTATGACTTGAATTAATATGCAATGAAAGTATATTTACCACCTAATAACCAGAAACAGTGATTCCCTTTGTGTACCAGCCTCTTGCTGCGTCTCAGCAGATTGGACTTGAACATAATTTTATTCCTGTTCCAGGCTTTTATCATCATTTCATCAACTAATTTTGATCTGTAATTTCATCTCTTTATTCACAAAGCCTCTTGAATCACATCTCTGATCTACCCCTTAGACGTACCTTTCCCTTTCTCTTCACTTTTACTGTGCTAGTCATGAGAACCCCAGGAATTTCGTGTCCCTGCTTTTTCCTCTGCCATGAAGCTAAGGCAATTTTTCTTACTTTTCTTTGAACCAACAGACCTTCCAAAACAGAAGCCATCCTTTGCCTTTAATCCTGTGGTCCTCAGGCCCATTTCTTTCCTCTTCCCCAGAGTCTCGATTCATCCATCCTTGACTGCACAATGTCTTCCTTGTGCAAATAAAGCATTAGAAGGGATTTTGACTGGGGGCTGAAGTGTGCAGGGCTACAGGGTTTCTAGGATGCCTGTGATAAAACTAACAGAATAACCTTTCCCTTCTGTTTATAAAAACAGCCTTTTGTCTTCAGGCTTAGAACACCTTACAGGAGTGGTACACAGGTCTTCTTGGGCTTCTGGATTATACACGCGGGAGCTGCACTTTTGTCTCTAGATAGGCATGTTAGTGAGAAGAAAGTAGAAAGTTGTTAAATACTGTGTTTGAGATTTGGCAGCTAGTTAACAGAGATTTCCAGACCTTTGCTATGGTCTTTCTAGATTTTATAAGATCAAGTTGAAGGCTTTTTGATTAGCAAGAATGTCTTTTTTCTAAAGTCAGCAAAAAGGAAGAAAAGAGAGAATGGGGCACACATAGCTCAGGATTCTAAGTGTCCTTTACACAGTTGTGAGTGACTGTGAGCTTAAGAAATTCAAAAGCAAAGAGGACCATTCACGTTAATGACGAAGAACAAGCTAACACACACAAAACCAATTCATTCAGTCAGTAGGTGGCTGTTAGAATAATGTAAATTATTTTCTCTCTAGAGAACGACGATACTAAAAGGTAATTGAATGTGTACTGATAACATTATGTAGTGTTAGTCCTGAAAGTCTCTGAACACCCTTCCTTCCTTTTTGTTTATCCCATGATTTTTCTGCTACTAAGATACTGTTCTGTCAGGGAACAGGAAGTTGGCCCTCAGTTTTTTTGTTTGTTTAGTTATTTGTTTTAATTTTTACTGATTTTTGAGAGAGAGAGAGAGAGAACTTGATTTGTTTTTCCATTTACTTATGTATTCGTTGGTTGTTTCTTGGATGCGCCCTGACCGAGGACCGAACCTGCAACTTCTGTATATCAGGACGATGCTCCAACCAACTGAGCTACCCAGCCAGGATGAGCCTCAGTTTTGAGGTATTCACATGAAATACTCCCTGGAAAGAAGAAATTTTAACTAATGGGCCTAGAACCTGTGGGCTTTATAAGGGTAATTTTCTTGAAGAGTGTGTCATAGAATTAGCTGGGCTTACTTTGCCTTTGGTCATATTCTCACCCTCTGTCTTGAATTTTGATCCCCAGGAGGACTGAGTAGCCATGGATCACCTGTACTGAAGGGAACCTCATTTATAAATTACATTGGATTTTTATTCAGAAAATAAATAAATAAGTAAATACCCTCTATTCTCTTGTTCCCTAAACTTCCTTACCATTTGCTAATATGTTAAAACCTATATACATCTGCTTTAGAGATTGGCAATTTTAAAACTCCCTCATCAAAAATGAAAATTTTCTATACAGAAATTAGGCGATCTACATAGAAGTCTGTGTCTCTTTGTTTTTCATCTTATATGATTTTTACCATTTTTGTTCCTCTCTTTCTCTGAGAATAGTGGCCACTAATTGCCAAAGTTTGTCTTAAATTTTCTCAGAAAAGTGAATGTATTTGTTTGATCTTCAAGGTGTAGGAAAGGTGATTTAACTCCATGAATAAATTTAAAAACAAAATAATATTTGCTTTGGGTGAGTTATAAATAAATATGAGGCAGCCATTTGGTGCCAAGTATGAGCCTTCTCTTTGATTGCTAGTTAAACCCGTCCAGATTTAAACATGTAAACTTCTTGATTTGTATGGAGTAAGACATCTGTATTTGGTTTATTAAATCCTGCTGATGTCTCCAGAACTAAATTTGTTCGTGTATAGGCCTCTGGGTAGCTATAGCTAAAAAGCAGAGATGTATAGTTTTTGCTTGTCTGATTACCTGACTTCCAGCCCTGTACAGGTGTGCAGGAATAAATTAACATGAGCTACCTCTGATGAGCCACTGCATGCATTAACAACAGAGGTGAAGATGTGAAAACATGCTACCTGTCTCTTGTTATCACCTTCTCAGCAGCAGCATTGATTTTTTCCATCATTATCTATGTTAGGAAACTTATAGAGAACTTTTCTAAGGAGAGATTTTCAGTAATTACAGATGATTTCACTAGGCACTACCTCCATGAGCCACTTAGCACCAATTCAGGATAACTATTAGTACATTTGCCCTAATATAATTAGCTGTCAAATACAGTATGTTAATCCTCTCCAAGGTATCAGCCATTTATTTCATTTCCTATATATTTGCCAATCAAATTGCAATTCTCCTTTTCCAAAATTCTTTTATAAAGTGAAGTCATACAGGTCCTCTGACTCCTAAATGTTAAGGAAGAGATTTTTTCCTGTGTTACTCTATTTGATTTCACAATAAAGCCAACAGATCAATAGGTCTTTTGTACTTATCTCCATTACTTTCCGTCAAAGGCAAGCAAACAAAATAAATCCCCTTTCTGAGTAATTGCTAGTTGTGCCCTCCTCAAGCGAAACTTTGGTAGTAAGATAAACTTCTGTGTCATTCCTGTCTCTGGGGTTCTTTTTATATACTAGGAGAAGAGCAATGAGCAAGACGGTCTCCTTGTATCATAAGGAGAGACTCTGTCAAGCCTGAAGTGAGCCTCCTATCTTCCTAATGACCTCCTGCTGGCCCAGCTGGATGTAAGACAAGCTCATTTAAGCCTCTGCTGACCTTTCACTCCTCCACCCCAAGAACTACACCAGTCACTTCCACCAAAATGCCTACCAAATAGACAACAAAGCTTAATGGCAGGAGAATGACTTCCTTTTTCATGGTACAAAGAGATTTTTTACAAATTTCTATTGATGGGAGTTACATTTAATCTCTTGTGGCTATGTAACTTCCATTGCACAAACATAATGCTTCTATATGCTCCTTATTCTTACCTTCCCTCGAAAGGAACAAACTACTGCTCTTACAGCGTTACCTTGAAAATTCAGGCAAAAACAGCACTGAGAGCAGAGCGTGCATGCTGAGTGCACAAGCAGTGTTCTTCATGATGACACCACTTTGAAAGGATCGTCGTTGTCGTCTTGAGTTCTTCCTCTCTTGGGCCCACCACCATCTATCTGACCCTCTGATAGACTTTATTGATGTGAATCGTCCTCATAAATAATTATTCATTTGAGATACTCATTTTTGTGGATAATCTTTTCTTTAAAAAAAAAATATAGGCCATTTCCCACCAAGAAGCAGGCTGTAAGACTACACATATATTAACATTCATTTATATCAAACCTGCTAAGAATGGTTTTTTCATAGGTGAAAGGCTTCTACTAGCTCTCTCTTGCTGTAAATGATCATTTGTTGTGCTAAGAAGAAGGGAAACTTTTCTGTGTAAAATTTCATAGTGAAGGTTGAGCTACAACATTGCTTCTTTCTTTTAAAAAAAGTCTTCTCACAAATAATTTAATGGGTTTTTTTTGTAAGACTCCCACAAACTTCAAATAAATGAACGTGGCAGAATATGAAAGGAGTTTACAATTGCCAAAAAATTACAATGTCATAAAAAAGGGATTTAGTAACTTTGACTCTTGACTGATAAGATATGCGTGTATATGTGTACATGCGTGTGTGAGAGAGAAGCAGGCCAAGGAAGGAGAAAGAAAGAATACTTTTTAGGAAAGGTCAATTTTTCTTCAGTTATTTAACATAAAACTACACTTTTTAAAAAAATACCTAGATTTTATGTCCTAATGCAAGCTGCTTGAATTAAAACAGGAGTTGTAAATTCCTGGTAAAAAGCTGTTATGCCTGAAGTGTTAGTGATTGTAACTCTAGTACTTTATGGAGTTTATTAGTTCTTTTATTAACTAGGAGGAAAAATGTTACCCACTTCTGGTTTAATTCTTTTTCTTGCTTGCTCTAATTATTTTGACTTTACCTTACAAAGGAAAAAAAAAGCCAAGTTTTGCTAACTGAACATATGCAAGTGATTCTCAATTTTTCTATTGAATATATCAATCTGAATTATTACCAGCTATTCAAAAATTATGCTAACGTTCTAGTCTAAGTACATCCACATAATGTGTGTGTGCGTTTATACATAAACACCCTCATAAATAAGAATATCAAAAGACAAATCATCTTTAATTGCCAGAACAGACATTTTTATCCTGGAAGGTAATGTATGAAGTTGTATTACCACATCGATGGGAAATAACAAGATTTTGTGAGTAAAAGGAGACAGATTTGGTCAGTGAGGACAGCAAACCCTCGGAAGGAAGCCTCTTCGGTCTGATGGCCAGCTGAGGGGAGCTGCCGTAACTCTGCTGCCTGCTTAGTGGGTCTGCTCCGTCACTGCGTCACTGCGGGGGCACTGGTGGGTCAGTTCGCTCACTAGTAATTGTGTTTTACAGACTTCTAAAGCAATTGGCTCAGTCAGTCCCAATTCAATAAAAGTGGAGAGCAAGAGAGAGAGCACTTTTGTTCTATTTTTTACTTGAAATTATTTCATTCAGCAGTCTGTCTTTTTTATTACCGGGACTTGACATTAGCACTCCAAGCTATATTAGCATCCATTTCAGCAGTTCAGTAATGGTATTAAAAAAACACTTAACTTCAACGGTGAATGGTTGTATGACAGTACCATAAAAAATCCACATTAAAAAAAAAACTCATGTATTTGTCCCAGCAAATTATTTTTCACTTGTTTAACCGCTTCAAAACTATGTTCTCATGATGGGCATTCACGGGGACATTCTTGTTTTCAGAAGCAGCCAGTGGAGGTGCTCTGTTGATTAGGGGATTTGGGGAAAGAGGAAAGGGAAATCCAGTGGGAAGAGGGTAGGTAAAGATGCTGTTTACCCTGTAGTTAGATTACCTTCCATTCATCAGCAAAGATGGAATTGGCAACCTCAGAGCACCCAAGGTGAAATTCTTGGATCCTCATGCATGGCTGGGATTTGATTTTGAACCCAACCCTCTCCAAACTTGGGAGCAAAGCCTAACTACTTTGGCACTGCAGTGAGCTCATAAATGACTACATTAGGTTCTAAATTTTGATTAAACATTCAGTAATTAATCAATGGTAGACATGAAGCAGTTGGCAAGGTCCAGAGCTGCAAAATGTTTAAGACATAAAACATTACGAAGTAATTAGAATATTCTCCTTCAAGAGAAGGATTGCCTTCAATAAAGAGGTAAATGATAGCATCCTGTTTATTGTGTAGGCAGCCAGAGCAATATGATAAACTGCTGGAGATACACATATCAGTAATCATCCGCATTATTAGTGCCATTAATCATAATTCCAAAAATATGACAGCAGCAGCCAACTTTTTGACCAATTTTCCTTCTGCCTGTTGGCCATTATGACTTAGCTAATAGACCGCAGAGCTCCTGTGCATGGCAGTTTGCATTGAGAATGGAAGGTTAATTATATTTGAGCTGCTGATTTCTTCTCTCCTTGGAAAAGGCTTAGCACTTTGACAATCCCCGGAGCTCACTGTTGTTAAACCAGTAAAAGTACTTTATTGAAATTTTCTTTGTTGGTCAGGAATGAGGAGATGTTTCAGATGAGATATCAGCGCTAGTCTGGGATAGCCGCTAATGTTTCTTCCTCCAGAGTGATCCTTGGGCAGCAAGATGAGCTCAGTGGTTTCTTTAGATCACTTTGTGCTCTCATCTCTCTTCTGCAGACAGGTGAACATTTCATCACCACATAGTGATACACCAGGAAATCCCGCAAGACTAGTGGTAGTCTCAATATGTGTATGTAGGACTAAGAAGTTACAGGGGGAGTGGTTAAGAATATTAGGAGAAATAAGCACCTCTTTAATACAAATTTCTGCTTCCTTAGCTATGCTAACAAAAATGAAAAGTAAAAAGAATTTCACAAAAACCAACGGAATGTTTCTAAAAATTGAAATGTTTAGTCTGCATCAACATAGGTGCATTGCTGGTTGGTTAACTGGAGTTTCTGTGTTTTAGCTGGCAATTTTAACATCATTTAACCAAAGATGTAAATGAGATTTTGTGCATTCTTTTTATTTATATACCTTAAGCAGTTTCATTTTCAATATAGAATTCATTCTAGATAAGGCCGTGACTAAATGATAATGTTGCCTGCAAAATTCTGTCTCCTCTCTTGGGGAACTTATATGTTTTCAATGTTATCTTTTTAGAAGATCATAATTTGACCATTTTAATGAAGTAAAACATTTTGACTATTTTTAGCAAATATTTCCTTTGAAAAAGATCTCAGAAAGAAATTCATGTTCCATGTTGTATGCATTAGAAAAGAAAGTTTAATTTTAAAATGGCAGAAAATTTTGAAAATCAAGAGATACATGTATTCATTCCTATTATTTTGGTAATGTGTCTTCTAAACTATGTAAGTCAGACTAAATCAAGGGACGGAAGACCTAAGAGTTAGTTCATCCAGGGTAAATATGAAATTCAAAAACATTTACCTCCGATTTATATAAATCCTTAAAAGATGCCAGCGTTCCTGGCGTAGCTCATTCTTAGCAATGGTAATATTAAACTGAGTGCCATATGGAGTGTCTGATGGAGAAAATGTCCAAATGCTGTGAAAACATAATTCTGTTCACAGTGCAACACGCAGTGCCCACATTACAGAGCAACAGGTACCTACTGAACAGTCAGCACCTTGGAGAAGCCTTGATGTGTCAGGTACAGCTCAAAAGTAAAGTGGTTAGGGGGGTAGGGCTGTTGGATGTTAATACTATACTTAACCTGAACATTCAGCATACACATTTTCCACCTACCAATCTGCTTTCTCAAGTGCCATCACAGCATTAACATTTTTTATGCATTCCACAGCAATGACAAATTGTTTTCTAACTGTAGCGCCAGATTTAGTATGCAAAAGACACGTTTGCCTCTGCCAACAAATCAATAATTCTCACTAACATCTTCAGAGTTACAACATTTATAAAGTTGCAAAGTGGAGTAAACAAACCATCTGTTTGGCTTTTCCATATGTGTCATGCTTTCTTATTAGCATATTACGATTCATTTAGTAAACAAATTTGGTGATTTCATTCATGTCAAAGTTAGGTCGGAAACTTGAAGATGATTAACATTCCTGGGGCAGGCACATTAATACATTGCTTCCTGGGCAAAGTTAAATGGCTCCTCAGGAGAATCGCCCCTTGTTGACAAGATGAGACTGTCAATTTTGTTTGCCTGCCACATTAGGGGCCGTAAGGGGATGGCAAGTTCTGAGAGAGGGGAGTCGTGTAGGCAGCATAATTCACTGTGAATTGAGAAAAGAAGTCTAATTCTGATAAATGGTCGACCCCAATACATCCTGTGTGTTATTACAACAGACATGCCGTATCTGTGTGGTAAATTAGCTAAACCCCTAAAGAGTTCGGTGGGAGCTTATCTTCAAGTGAATAATTTGAATGTAGTGGGAACTGTCTGCGTGACCAGTATGGATGATTTGTTTTCTATTCAAAAGGATTGAAGTGACTGAATTTCGTACTTCTAATTTTCAAGAATTTGCTTAGCATTTAAATCTTGCATTTAACATGTCCTTCTTTACTTTTTTGTATTTTTTAAATGTTGTTTACTAGAATTGTACATTGAATTTTTTCCTGAGCTAGCATTGGTTTTCAGATCTTCTGGAGAGAATTTTTAAACAACAGCCTATAGAACAACTAGTTTCTGCAGAAATGCATGCTATCAGAAATGTCATTTAATTCACAGGACTGTAAGTATCCTATTATTCATAAACAGTGATATAAAACTTTTTGAGCAGTTAAGGACAACAGATAGTGTTATAGCAAGCCATAGAAGAGAATTAAGTGGAGCAGAAATTTTAATTTTTCTTCTGTCAATCGGGATAGTATTGTTAACTCAGTGTCCCATAATACACTCAAACCTGGTTTCTAGATTTCCCAAAATTGGATATAACATTACCTCTCTATCCCCATGCACATATACATACATACATGTGTGGGGGGCGGTATCTGCCATGTAAATACACTGAGATTGTTCTGGACAATATAATTCGAGGGGTGTTGTGTATGTGTGTGCAGTGGCAGAGGTAAGCAAGAAAATGAAGGCAAAACTAATCCAAAGTGGAACCTTAATTCCATTGTAACTGGAGATATTGTAATTAATTATCAAGTATTTCATTTCAATTCACTAAGTTTAGAATGGCTCAAAACTGATGAAGAAGTAAGAGTTAGATGTTGGACTTCTCATGCAACCTTGAGCTTGACTCACTGTTTAGTTTTGAATGTTCAGGTTAAGTGTAGCATTAAGATCCAATGGCCCTGTTCCCTAACCATTTTACTTTTCAGTTGTACCTGACGCATCAAGGTTTCTCAAAGGTGCTGACTATCCAGACTGCAACATTCTGGTTTTCTCATTTGAGCATGAGACTTTCTTAGTTTTTTTATTTTTTTTATTATTATCTTGATACTCTCCCGAGAACATGTTCTTGATCTTAGAGGGGAATTGAGGGAGAGTCAGCGGGAGAGCACGTCAGCCGGCTGCCTGCCATCCCCTGCCATCTTGGGGTCCTCTTCTCTGTGTGTCTCGTAGTCAGAAGGCATGAGTTCCTTCTGTGTCTCTTCCATCTTCCCTTCTTACCTCTTCAATTTTCTGATCCAAATAAACTTGTAATTGCTGTTAACTGTAGGTCTTTGTATCTCTTCATGAGGACAGTATTTTATGACAGTTAATGGTTTGGATTGATCATTCCACAGTCTGACCATAGGTCTTTGTTAAAATCAAGTGCTGCCTTTTGTCCCTTCTGTGAAAGCCGAACTTAACTCCTTGAGGGGCAGACTCAGTCCTCTTTAAAGAATGTAAGGTCTTTCTCCTTTCCCTCCTCTTACTACCCCAGCAATACTGTGTGCGTTTATTAGAAAACCTCAGAAGCTCACAATCATGAAAAAAACCAGCAGGCTTTCTATAGCCCCTTCTTCCCACCCTCATTTCTAGTGTTTTGCATATGGTATTTAGGGGGATTATTAAACAAAAAATGAAATAGATTAAGAAATGAACATAAAAAAATCAATTCTCCTGAACTGTGGTTGCATAATGGAAATCGACTACCATGAATGAACCTGTGTACTGAAGTTATGAACAGCAGAGCTAATGCACTGCCATGAGTTCATCTTTATTATTGCATTACACCTGAATCAATTGATAAAGTAGTTTTTTTTTAAAGTGAAGGATGGCACTTAATTGAATAAAAGTCAATGTAATTATATTAGCAGAGGCCGACAGTACTGCTGACAGCGGAAAAGGGACACTGTTGAACGGAGTGCCAGGGCTGGTCTGCACATTTCTGCACATCGTTTGGTTGACAGATATTGAGGGCTGGTACATCATCTAATTAGATTACAGATTTCTATTGCTGTAAGTGAGAAATGAAGAGAAACATCTCTTCCTGGTAACATATCGGTGGAGATGTGTAATTTCACAAGTCATTTTAGGAAAGCTGTGTCCATCTGGGTGATCAGTGTGTCCTTTTGTCACTGTTAATTTATTCTTCCTTGTTCAGTGTGTCTTTATGTGACTGTTGTGTATCTGGCTGCAGTTTTCTCGGCAGTGAATCTAGGAAGTGGTAACTACAGATGTGTGAGAAGCAACACAGAGTTCTAGATTATAGTCAATCGCAAAATGTGTGCCTGTGAAATTAAGAAAGCGGGGAGGGTGTTAAAAATAATAAGTGGGGTAGGATTTTGTGAGCTGCTTATGGCTGGCAGATTGTTTTATCAACAGAGCAATAATACAGAGTGTAACTCTGTTTCGACATTCTTGTAATAACTCTGGTCGTGCCATACCCACATGTCAGGGTAAAGACTTCCCAGTAGGCATTTCCTGCACTCTGCTTAGCAACCTGCCCTTGGAGTTATCTGCCATCTGACCCCAAGGAAATGGGGAGACTGTCAGAGCAGGGACCGTGGGGACAACTTCTCTTTATCATTCACATATCTGCGCACTGCATGCATCTGTGTAGAACTCATTTATGGATGATGCTGATGCTGTGAATTTGTTTTATCTTAATTTGATTTATGCTTTTTGGATTATGCAGCTGATCTGAAAATCATCAAGGCAGCATATGAGATGATCGCTTATGACAGAAAATGATTTTGTGATCAGAACATTTTAAATCCCTATTTTATTGTTAAAGTTTTTTTTAAAAACCAGATGTCTAGAATGTGAATTTGTTTTCTCTCTCTCTCTCTCTCTCTCTCTTTCTTTTTCTCTCTCTGTCTCTCATTCTTGCTTTCTTTTGTGATCGATTTAGCAAAAGATTAGAAAGCTGATCTTATTATCACAAGGTAAGCTCAGCCTTCCTAAGTGCAGTGTGGAGAGGGCTGTGCCCCTCTTCCCCTTAAACCAGAGTGCTGTGTATATTGTCTCGTGCGGGAAGGTGGAGGGGTCTTTCTCACCCTCCTTGTCTCTGAGGCACATACCTCTCGGCCACCTCTAAGAAGTGTTAGCCACATTTGTCACCCAATGGAGTGACTCGTTTTGGTCTTCCATACTTTTTATTTATAATCAAGAGGTCTGTTGAACTTTATAATGGCTATTACAGATAATTTCTATTATCACGATTACTTCTCCAAGATGTAGAGCTTCTGCTGTTATTGAGAAGCTTTTATATATCTGTAATTTATACTGGTTTATTTTTTGGAAGGGTAGCCTTCCAAGGGTACTTTTCAAACATGTGAGCCTTTGCAGGTGGAGAGAGGTATATGCCCAAGGGCACTTTAAAAATAAATGGGGGGGGATGTAAATACAAAGGCAATGTTTTCAGATAGATAACAACGTATCAGGCCTTGTAAGTCATGGCATCCCTATGGATGCTCTGGGACAAATCCTATCTTTTTTTACACAAGCAAAGCACTCAGTGAGTGGAGTAAAAGTTTTGCTTGTCTAAGAAGTGCGGGTTCCGGTTGTTAAAATACAGAGATAGTATGTTATTATTGTGCTTGATTTTTTTTTTTTTGTATTTATTGTGATTCTTTTTTTTCTTTTCGTCCCTTTGGGTTTTCTGTTGTTTAATGTGATTTTTTAAAGTGTGGGTGGGTTTTAGTGTTTTTTTTTTTAACAGTATCTGTTTTTTCAATTTCTGTTTTAAAGAATTAAGTTTTAAAAGTTGAATTGCTCAATGAAAACATTTGTTACTCTAAAATGTAGCAATTCCTGAAAATAATTGTGTTTTATCATTAGATTTAGCTGAAATCCCAAATCATTCTGAGAAATAGGATTTATGCCAAAGAGTCTATAACCCTATTTCAAATTTCTAATCTATTAAGCTAAAGTTTTTTCTTCCTATAACTTGAAGTATAGGAAGATGAAGGGCAAGAATTTGTTATTTTTGAAGTTAAACCTAAATTATCTAGACCATTTGCTATTTTTTATACCTCTAAAAAAGTAAAGTGTTTGCTGTAGAAAAAAAGGATTTTTAGGTAAATTCAAATTACTTAGTTTAGACAACCAAAAAGCCCCCATTCTTTTATCCTACGAAATATATATTTTTAAATCTCTGCTGTGAGATTGTCTGTAGCCGATGCTGCTACACGGCAAAACTGACAGAACAATCATTGAGAAAAAGGTGCATGCGTTTGCATTCATACCACCATTGAAGAATTTTACTCTCTTATAAAAATTATGTTAATGAAAAGCTCCCCTTATTGCACTTCCCACCACCACTTAGTTCCAAATCCTGAGGATGTAGGGAAATGTTTGCTTTTATAATGGTGCAATTAGCAATGAATGTGCTTATTTGATGCCTAGTGAAAGCTGAATCAATTTTAAAATGCTCTCCTTTTTCTCACCCCTCCCCACTCCCTATACCCTACCCTCCCCCCTTCCCTCTTGATTTCCTAGACACAGTGCCAACATAAATCTGCATCGTAAACTGTTGACCAAAGAACTCGATGACATGGGCCTGGACTCATCGTCGCAGCCCTCCCTTAGCAAGGACCTCCGGGATGAATTTCTGATGAAGATCTATGGAGCCCAGCACCCCATGGGGCTCGACGTCAGGGAAGACGCCTCCTCTCCCGCAGGGACGGAAGACTCCCACCTGAACGGGTATGGGAGAGGCATGGCGGAGGACTACATGGTCCTTGACCTGAGCACCACCTCCAGCCTCCAGTCCAGCAGCAGCATCCATTCTTCCAGAGAATCCGATGCAGGCAGTGACGAGGGGATTCTTCTCGACGACATTGACGGGGCGAGTGACAGTGGGGAGTCGGCACACAAGGCCGAGGCCCCCACCCTCCCTGGCAGCCTAGGGGCTGAAGTTTCAGGATCTCTGATGTTCAACAGTTTGTCCGGGAGCAATGGTGGGATTCTGTGCAACATTTGCCACAAAATGTACAGCAACAAGGGGACCCTGAGAGTGCACTACAAAACTGTGCATTTGCGAGAAATGCACAAGTGCAAAGTCCCTGGTTGCAATATGATGTTTTCCTCTGTGCGAAGCCGAAATCGGCACAGTCAGAACCCTAATCTCCACAAAAACATTCCCTTCACTTCAGTAGATTAGTCTCAGAACGGACACTACAAATGCCAGCTCTCACCAGACGGCCTACGTATTTGAACTGCCATAATCAGTGTGTGCTTGTGTACTTGAGAGTGTGTGTGTGTGTGTGTGTACACATGTATGCCTCTCCATTCACACACACACACACACACCCCTATTTTCTTTTCTTTAGAT
Organism: Micronycteris hirsuta; assembly: GCA_004026765.1. Taxonomy (NCBI): domain Eukaryota; kingdom Metazoa; phylum Chordata; class Mammalia; order Chiroptera; family Phyllostomidae; genus Micronycteris; species Micronycteris hirsuta. The sequence continues at coordinate 348,840 of PVJI01000044.1, forward strand.
ATAAAAAGATAAACACTAAGTGCTTTTGAAACTTTTTTCCTTTATAGTTTTGGAAAAAGCGGGAGGGATCTTTCATTCAGGGGTGAAAATTAAGTACCCTTTAAATACACATACACACACACACACACATAAAGCGTGCAAGTAGCCCAAATTTTGACAGAATAATAATTCTTGGTCCTCTCCAAAGAGACAGTTTGTTGTACCCATGACTGTTGCCTGCAAATAAAATAAGGGAAAAAAAGAAAAAAGAAACAAAAAAGGAACTTCTGAATAGTTGTCTTTTGTGAACTTGAAGGTTTTGAGAGAATCTTCAACTAAAGCATGGCAGATTCACCTGTAAATATTTAGCCTTGAGAGGCCAATGATGTAAAACAATTGTATTGATGTTGTTTGACTCTTTTAATTTTTACAGTTACATCCCGCTGTTAGATATGCAGGAAAAAATAGTTTGCTGGCTAGCTCTATTCATTTATGTTAGCATTAATGCACATTTAAAAAAAAAACAAAAAAACATGGTCTTGTTTTTACTACCTGCTAGATATAGTGATAAAGAGGTGCTGGCATGCTTTTCAGCACAGATCTGATTTTTTTAAATGTCCTGTACTAGTACATAAATCCAGTCATGCACTTTTTTTCATACACTACAAGGGGATGTGTAATATCCATGCTTCTTTTTTATCCTTAAACTATTGCCATACTTCAAATAAGTGTCTTTTAAAAAAACTCACTTGTATAAAAATGGTCTGGTCAGTATAGGGCACAAATGCCAAACAAAAGTATTAGTGTTAACTCAAAACTGCCAACTTTGCACAAGTTTCCAGAAAAGAAAATACAATTAGTCACTCAACATAACCACAGGCCAATTTGTCGGCCACCAGAAAACCGCTTAAAAAAAACACTCGGTGATTCTTTCAAGTGCCGAATGTTATTAGAATCAACATTGCATCCTTCTTGCTTATATGTTAAGTTACATAAAAGGAAAACAAAATTATGTGGTGTGAAACAGCCAAGGCATTTATTCTTTAGAGGCAAGATAATATTTCAGGATACAAAAGCCCAAATTACTCACTGTGGAACAAAGCTGAATACAGTAAAAGGGTTGAACACATTTCCAAGGACCTAACCCTTATCCTTTAAAAAGAAAAAAAGTCTGAACTGGGCTGGTCTGTTGTATGGCTGTCTAATTTGATGCAAGTTCTTCAGTAATGGTGTGATTCAGCCCATTTGATAGACAAAATCGAAAGACGTTTAACAGCAGCCGTACTTTGAAGCTTTGAAAACATGTGCTGAACTTGAATTGAGCAACACTCCTCTCTGAAAAGCCAGAACAGGGGTTTCAAACAGGATCTCTCACTGTTTAGTGTTTTGCGCTTCCCCGACTCGATTTGTCAGAGAAAAATGAAAGCAAGCCTAAAACCAAGCAATTGAGAGTGAGAAGGGGCGGGGGGGATGATTCTCCAAAGCTTTTTTGTTTTGTTTTGTTTTGTTTCCGATGTTTACACACGTTGCCTGAGCTGGTTAACCACATCGGCAGCCTCAGCTACCACAACATACTGACTAAGTGATGGTATTTACTCAAGCTCGGTCTGCAGCCAGGACCGAACCGCGAGGGTGCGCGCTGCAGACTGCGTCGTGTCGTTTTGTATTTAAGTGAAGGGGGGAGAGAGAAACAAGGAATATGTCATCAAGCAGTACACAATAATTTCAAGAGAATGTATTTCTTTTCTGCATTTAATGGCCTCAAACATTTCTCATTAGTCTAAAAGTTAGAAATACCCCCTTTGTTTTAACTTTTCATGTCATTTCCATTTTTCATATGTTTTGTAATTATTTTTTCTATGTTCACATCAGCATTTACTTCCGTTAAATTTGCCAAAGGAAACTGTTAATATGTTTCTGTTGTTATTATTCCTATAGGATTTATTGTACCTCACAGTATTTATTGTTTCCAAAAAGAAGCATCAATAGTTGAGAATTCAGTATTTTTATTTGTGAAAAGTTCAGAAACAATAGATTCTTAAAGATAAGCTAGATGTGTCTATGAGCTTTATCTTTTCATCTCCTTCAGAGAATGCTATGGGGTTCATTTAACTTGTCATCTGTTCTACAGTGAGGAAAGACCAAAATTACTTGCAGTACAGAAGAAACCTTATTAAACACTATGTCTCTTAAATGACAAATGTTTACGGTAAAAAGCTGAGGAATTAGTAATAACCGTTTTTGTTTTCTTGTACCTTTGAATTTCCCAAAGTCTTAATTACTTTATTTTCATGTTGTGTTCAATTGAATAGACAGAGATGTTTTCTTTTGTTTTATACCATATAAGACTCTGTACAGTATGTTTGTGAAAGACTGAACTAGAATAATGAAAGTTTGTTTGCAAACATTTTGGTCCTCTCAGCGTTCTCTCTGTTGCGCTGTTGCCCGTTACCAGATGGTTCAGTTCAAAACGGGTGGGGAAAATATTGTATCCCAACAAAAGATGATAGAAACACTAGCTTTTGGAGTATGCATAGAAAGAATTATACCCCATTTCATGAAATAACACATTTTTATTTTAGCAACTTTTTTAAAGTTACACTCTTGGTTGAGATAGTTTAACTCATCTTGTACAAAATCAATGTTTAGTCTGTTTAATTTAATGTCAACTAAAAGGTCAGATAGCCCTGGTGAGTGAATTGCGTAGCTGTCAGCAGGTCACATCAGCAAATGTACCAGGCTCAGAACTAATGTTTGTTATTTGCCACAGACCGGGCTAATGTGGTCAGCCAGTTACAACAAGACTAGAGCGGTGAGATTCTCAAAGTAACATTTTTCTTGTTTGGAAACATAAAAGTGCAACTGCATGCATTTTGTCCCAGAAATGACAAGGAATCCTGGAAACTCACCCTGTTTAAGTATCTCCTCTCCTATTTGCTATTATTTCTGTGCCTCCAATGCCCAAATGTAATGGTGGCCTTCTAAATGGGTGAATGTTTTCCAATGCAAAACCTATTTGCTTAAAAGGGGCAAGGGGTGTGGATAGAAGTGTCACATAACAGGTACAGTCATGAAATGTACAATGCCTTTAGTCCCAAAGTGTTCTTGTTCTTGGGTGTGTGCCTAAGTGCAGTGTAGAAACTACAAGTCTAGTTAAGACGGTGATCCCAAGGTTTATTTGCAAACAGGAAACATTAAGAGACCAGCATTTCCATCACTGAGCCCTTCCTCTTCGCCCATTCCTACACATTTGTTTTTTCACAGTAGATTCCTATTGCAAAATAATTTCTTTCTGGCTGCATCTATTCTATACTGGCTGAAAATTAATGGTGATGCTGACTCTCATCTAAGTGGCTTTCCCCCGTATTGTTGATTTTTACCAGAGTTTTGTCCCAGATACAAAATTAGGTAGTGTTATTAATGTGCATGTTCAGTAGGCAATGTTGAAACTTACTGATTTGATCATTTTACTTTAAACTGTTTTTGTGGATATCAGAAAAGCTTATTCTGCTGTAGGGAATATCTGCATGCTATGGAGGGGGGTGACAAAGAACAGGACAACAGATAGGTAATAGGTATTTGATTTTTAAAATGTGATCAGAAGCTTGACACTCCTGGTTCTGCTATTAATTGTATTGAAATAATTCAACCAGTGTAACACATTTCAGGTCTTAGTCCAGCCACCCAGTTCAGCCTGATGCCTTTTAAAGGTTAAGAGGTGTTAATATTTTCCTTCTCAATATGATAAACATCTTTTTTTGAAAATGTTTTTAGCACAAGGGTGCCACTGTCTTTGTAGTGTATGACTCCTTTTCTTGGGAATTTCCGGGCCATTTCAGTAAGAGGAGGAAGGTGCTCAACTGGTTAGCAGCCCCATTAGTGTATACACTGATCTTAGAAAAAAGAAAAAAAAAAAGCTTTGACTATATCAAGAATGGGCTGTTCCAGAGACATTCTCCTCATTTTACTCAGGAGCAACCATGCATTAGGTTCTCACCAAATAAAATGTGATCTTTTGTTCCCCATCCTCTGTACACACCCCAGAGGCGTGCCAAGCAGATGAGAATGGGAGCCCTTGGCAGTGAAAACATAAAGAACCCCGTAACCAGATGGAGGTGGACATGCTGCTAACTACTAACAGTTGACCTGAGCAGCCCTAACCTGTACTTGGTCTATTAGTGTTGAGTTAGATTGACTAACAGAGTAAATAAAATTCAACTGTAAAAAGACATGCTACATTTGCTATCATAAAGAAACAAATCGCCCGGAAAAAAATTGACATTCTTTCTATCAACACATTACTTTTCTCAAGAACTTTTTTAAAAATTATGACTAATAAGTTTCATTTTTAAAGAGTCACTTATATTCCCTCAAACTCAGAATGTTAATATAAAAGAATTTAGTTTTTCTCTCTCGTTCTTTGTTTTTTAATGGGGAGGGTCTCAACAAGTGAGGAGGACAGCAAAAGGCAGGTGCCAGGGAACCTGGAGGGAATCACAGCTTCCCCCAAAGCCCAGGGAGTGAGGCACACTGAGCAGAGGGCTGGAGCCTGCCCAGTTGGAGAGTAGCTAGAAAAGAGCTGATGCACTAGAAGCGTGCGCGAGAGAAGTCTAGCGCAGCCCCGCCCAGGGGTGGGTGAGACCGTTCAGATGCAGTGCCCTGTCCAGCTCCCCGTAACAGGTGCAGCACCGAATGGAGGAAAGCAAGGACAGCTACATGGAATAGTTCAAGTTCCTGTGTGCGGGGAGTCAGGTGCGAGGGGTTCTTACTCTTTTTTTGGAGTCGGAAGTGATGGCGGAGTCCCTTAGGAAGCAAAAAGATGTGATGGGTCAACCTAGTTTATAGCAAAGGCTGGTGGTCGAACCTAGCTCTGACTGGGATGAGTAGAATGGCAGTGAGGGGCAGCCAGCATGGACCTATTCTTTGCCATCGTTATTTTTGCTCGCCCCTGGAGCTACGGTTGTAATGCTACTCGGCTAAAGTTCTTTTGATCAAAACGTGTGCTCAGTTACCTTCCTGCGAAGCATCCCCAAGTAACTTCTCTGTTTTCATGTCTCCGCTCAAAGCTAAACTGTGTGCTGTCGTCTTGTTTATGTCAGTATTAAGGCCACATCTGATGTGTCCCAGACTCATTTCCGTATTTTCTACAGTTAGAGAGTTGCTCACTGTAAATGGCAATTTTCAATTAGTGTTATGTAAATCCAGCTGTAAAATTGAGCAGTGAATTAATTTATCATCACTCTTGCCCAGACACCCATTCATCCTTCTGTCGCATGATCCCTATTGCCCTCACGTCTTGCACAAAATGATGTTTATGGTCATTTGGCAATAGATGGATACCAGTACTGTCTTTGGCATTTATTGAAAAATCGAAATGCCTAGTAACAAGGAGTTTAAAAATAAGCATTTTTACAATTACACTGAATTGGATCAGCATTATTGTTCATTATAATGCTGTATGTATTTTTGGAGCAACATACTATAGTTGTCATAAAACTATCTTTATTCTTCTTCTCTAAAGCATTGTTGTAAATTCATTTGACCTTTACTGCAAAAAAAAAAAATCTTTTTTTTTTTGTATAGAGTATCCAGACAAGGTTCAGTTTGTAACAAATAATGGACCATTACAAAAGAGGAAAGGGAAAAGCCTGGGCTGAGCAGCAAGAAGCTTTAGTTCAATTTCACCTCATATCTTTCTAATAACTTACTTGTCACTTTATTACCTTCCAGTAATGTGAACGCTGCTGACAAGACTGTCACACTAACAGCAGACAACACCCTCTCTGCTTCAGCCCCGGCTCTCCTGGCTACTTATTGCCCTGGCCCTGAAGGGACACAAACTAATAGTGTGCTTTCCAGTTCAGCACTTGGCCATCAAATATAAAAGGATGCGTAATTGCCTGTTTATCCCTTGTGAAGGGGAAATTGAGTACAAGGGCCAGGCTTTCCCACTGAGCTCCCTGAGGTACAAACATTCGCAATCAGCGCCCCCCCCCACACCCTGCTTCCCCCTCTCCCTCCCCTCCCGCCACTTAAGCTCACACACACACACCTACAAAACTGCATCTTTGGTAAGCCGAGGGCTGCCTCTAGATGTCCTCTCCAGCTATTAAGTGGACGGTAACAAGATGACTGCTAAGATAAAGGGTCAGTAGAGAGATGCTGGCTCTGACAGCATTCTTCGCATCTTTGGAGCTTAAGTACGTACTTGCACTCCCACCCATCGGGGAGTACTGGGTGTGGCCCTAGAATTACAGCAAAATTCCCCACAAGTCAGTGGCATGCACAGCCTTAGATTGCCCCATAGTCTGCAAGGACAGCATTAAAATACATTTCTTCCTCTTCAACAAGTTTGCCTTGTAAACACATTGTTGTATATGGTGGTAAAAAAAAAAAAAGTGTTGTTTTTAGCTTTGGCAGCCAACCATCGGTCTGAGTGAGCACACGTGTCTCTCAATGGAACGCGGCACGCAAACCTCCGTTTTGTTAAGCCGCACTGAGTCTGACAGAAAAGGCGTGGGGATTTCACCTTCAATCACTAAAACGGAGACTACCTTAGACATAAAAGTTAAACTCCCCACTTTGGGAGAATTTTCATTAAGTACAAGTAGGGTGAGCTTTACTCTAAAACCAAGAGATGAGGGGACACAGCACTAAGGAAGAACATGTGAAAGTGTCATGTTCCAAAATGCTTGGAGTCCAAATAACGTGGAGGTATTGCATTGGCTGCAATTTTTGTATATCGAACTACTTATATGATGGCTGAAAAGTGGCTAATCAGTGACAAAATGAAGTGCATGTCTGTTTGGGAGTCTTCTGTGTGGGACTTGGGGATGCCACGCTTCCCGCAGCCCCGCAGCAGGTCTGACAGATGTCGTTGAGCCGGCCACGGCAGCCGCATTTCAAATATATTTGTCAACCAAATAAGACACGTGTGGGTGTCACCTTTTGACGTGGACTTGTGGAAAGAGAGAACAGTAGATTTAGAGTTAAACAACTTAACAGGTCTCATTTGACAAACCTGTGCTAAGTAATTTCGTTAACCAGTCTGAGCACTGGGAAGAAAAGCACTTTGAGCAAGGATTCTTGGAGTCAGAGGAAAAGCACTTAACCTGATGTTTTTTAAGTTCCTCCTGTATATTACAATCATTTCTCAAACATCACATTAGAAACTTTAATTAAAAACTCAGTTGCCAAAATTGCACAGATTCTGCTAATATTATTATTAGCATTTACCCCTTTAAAGAACAGGGATGCTTAAGGACGTTTCTAATTTTTTTAATGCTTTTTTTAGCTTCATTTTTTTAAAGAATCTGAAGAGAAGAAAGAACAGAAAAGGGTATTTTAACAAAAATGGAGAGACATAGATAGTATAAAAATATATTTCTTGAAGAGAAAGAGTATCTAAGTGCTATACCAAGACTTTATACGGCTTCCTATTGCCAAATGTGACGTTGAAATAATGCACAACTAAGATGGCAAATCAAGCCATTATTAACCGGCTCTGTCCACTCCTGTTAGGGAATGCAAGCACTGACAGGTGACTAGGGAGCCCCTGAAGGTGTGAGAGAGCTGCACTCATCTGGCCCTGAAAATGTTCCCCAAAAGAGGTGGAGGAACCCCCGCACCCTTGTAGTTGCCCTGCAGCGCGAGCTGACTGGCACTGTTTCTGTAGGAGCCTCGCTGCCTGCCTTTTCCACGCTAGGAGACGCGGCGTCTCCCGCCCGTGAGAAGCATTGATTCATGAGGTATGATGTTCTTGAACTCCCAATGTGCTGAGTTAATAGGTTCACTTGAGATGTATAAACCAAGGTTGATTGTTTATTTTTTTCATCTAGTACTCAATTTGAAGCGTTTTTGCATGTCTTTGTACAGAGTTATCCATTCCTCTCATTGCCTGTCTTAATCTCCCCTGACTTGTCCATTATCTTTCCACTCCCTCCCTTTGCTCTTCTGATCTCACCCACCCCCTTTAAAAAAAAAACTTTTCTGAAGCAAGATGGTAGAACACGCCTTCATCCTGACTTTGATCGCTTTGGAAACATTTGTGTGTTCTGCCCTGTCCAGGGTTTACATAACGTGAATTAAGTGAATGAGATGTTCTAGTATTGTATATTAACCTGATATGACTATCGAAGATTTATAATATATGGTGCACTTGCTTTCCTGTGCAAACTTTGGTTCAGCTGCCCTGCAGAGAATCTTACCATTTCCCTACCGATGCCAGTATGAAAAGTGCAGGAGAGCTAAATGTGGGTACACAGAGGTCAGAGATGGGGAGCAAGGTGGAGAAACCAGGAGAAGGCTTTGCTCTGCGGCCACCTGGGCCTTTCCTCAAAGGTGGAGGCGAGCTGGGGCTTTGGGGAAGAAGGCGCTGTGTTCTCTCCTGCTGACCTTGGGCAAGTCCTTTTAGAACCGGCGAGTCCACCGCACAGCTGGGACACAGCACTTCCATCTCCACCCCAAACCCACTGGTATGTCTCAGTTACAAAAACATTCAGTTCAACCTGCATATTTAACAGCAAAAGTAGCCAAAGGGAATTGAAATATCTTGAGGAAAAGGAATTTTCACCAAGATATGTCCTCTCCCTCCCCCAGAGTGTGGGGGCTTCTGCTTTTTCGTTTGTGTGTTCTCATCTGCACCACACCAGTCTCTTCTGCTAAGCCTGCCACAGAACCGAAGTCTGGACCGCAAAAGGCAGCTGCACCGAGGGAGGGGGACAGCTCACGCTGCCCCGATCTCGTAATTGTGACGTCGGTAGCTCCCTAAATACTGTATGTACCTTGAACAAGGGTTTTTGTTTTGTTTTGTTTTTATTCATAGCCTAAGGGAATTAAAAGTTTTTATTTGCTATTTCCTTTGTTGTATTTTCTGTACTATAACTGTCTACAGGATGTCTTTTGCATAAAATGCATAAGGGTTTGGGGATGTAAATGGAATTTTATTCATATTTTGTCCAAATACCTCTTGTAATTTGTATCAAAATTCTTGTACAATTTTTATATTAAAGATTTATCAGTCACTGATTTCTTCTTACCTTCTTGATTTGAAGAAACCTCAACAAACTCCAGTAGATCTTTACAAAATACACCTGGTAGCGCATCAGCTCACACTGTAATTCCCCCTATGTAAGCACACTTGCTGGATAACTGAGAGTCACTCTCCAGCTTGGACTAAATCCTGGTCTACATAATACACTTCTTAGGAAGATCAAACTTGCCTCTTGCTCAGAAGGCAACTGAGTCAGGGCTACAAAGATCACAGCCAGTCCCAATGGAGCGCAGCAAACGCCGACCTGCGTCTTTCCTCACCAAAGCTATCCCCTTTGGGGATGCCTTTGCCCCAGAGCCTTTGCCCGAGATCTTTTAGGTACCTTTGCACCTCAGCTTTCTGCAGATAGAGTTTCTTCCCTCCTCACCCTGGGAACTTTGTGAACAGCAGCCAACAGAATGATGACTACATGTATGTGTGTGTATTTTCAGGCTAAATGCTGTGTTTCAGTTTATATTCTCCTGGCAGCAGTTTTCTGCAGATTCTGCTCATTATAATCTAGAAATAAACTAACAGATGGAGAGATGTCATAATCGGTGACATTTCCTCCTCCTGTCATACTGCTTAAGGGACAATGGGAAAAAGTATGTAGAGGGTGCTTTTGGACTCAGCAATGTTTAATATTAGCCCCATCTCTTACACCAATCCTAGCTGAAAATTGGAAGGGAGATTGTAAGGACTCTCCCTTCCAATTTAGGATTTTCTGTTCATCCTAGAGCCAGATTTGCCCAAGTCTCCCCAGCTTGTACCACCCCCTTCTCTGATTTTCTTTTCTGACCTGTAACTAGGAAAGTGAGCTACTCAGACTCCGTAGCAACCCCTGACCCCAGCCTCTGGCTGGTAAGAAGCTGGACAGGTTACTTGCACCTGCCTGGCTGTCCTCACCCCCACAGCAAGGAGCTGCCAGGCCAGCTTCAGATGCTACTGACGAAGGGTCCCTCTCCAGGCGATGAGGGTACCAGCCTCCAAGCCCTGACTGGGTCTCCTTGATTTCCTTTGAGTACCCATAGACGGGTTTCAGGGTGAGGGCAAAGAAATGAAAGGTTAAACGACGTCAGTGAAGTCAACCTGCTTTGAGGCACGTGGTGATAAATGTCACGGGCGTGTTGACGCACTCCTGCAGGGAACCCACACATAATTACGATCTTTTCATCTGTCACAACATGTCTGTAATTGGCAAGAATTCTCCCTCAAAGAGCTCTTTCTTTAAAAAAAAATTGTTTTAGATGTTATTAAGTAGTGGAAAACCTCCTGTTTAGTAAAGAGGCACCATGAAGAAAGCCCTTGGCACAAAGCTAATCAAAACTGCCTGCGTTGTGGGCAGTGTCTCTCCTGAGTCACTGGAAGACTTGCCATCTGCTAGTTTGCCCTGAGTTGGTTGACAATATGACAGTAGATTAAGTGCTACTAATTTAATAAAGCTGCTCTGAGGACGAAGCTGATCTATCAATGAAGACCGGAGAGGCTCACATTGGTGTGGGCTTGGGAGAGCGTCTGAGAATATTGGATTGCCTGAAGTAATACTGGGGGGAATCTATCGATCCTCCATAAGGCACAGTTATTTTTAGTCACCTGACTCTCAGGCACCCAATCATTACCCATATTCATCAGAGAGGTATAATGAACAGAGGTATTGATTAACAGAGCTAGCTGAAGAGATTTCCCAACAGTGCTAGTTCACATGGACAGTTCCCCAATGGGAATACAGGCCACGCAGCCCTGAAACATAACTTATTGTGTTCTAGGTCCTCTGATTGATTTTATTTGGGGGGCAGGGGCAGGACAGTCTTCCACACAGCGGTGCTTCCTTGACCTTTCTCTGAAACCTTCTTGGAAAAAAAAAGAAAAGAAAACCAACTCGCTGCAACAGTCAACAAGTACACAGCCCTGCTCTAAGCTTTCTGCTCCTACCCAGGCTGGCTGTCCTACCTCCTCTTTGATTGCTGTGTGTGTTATCTTGATTTACAGGCATTTGCTCGAAGCCGGGACATGCCAGTCAGAGCTCCAGCCATCAGGCACAGGAAGCCTTCCCTCCCCTAAAGATCAACATATGGCTTCGGGAAATTATCGTGTTAGGCTAATTGCACCGAGTTGGCATGGCAGGAACATAATGAGTCCCGATTTCAGCATGCTGACCCCAAACCCAGTGATGCCAGCACACAGCAACTTTCCAAGCATTTTGCCTCATGGCAGGAATCCTCATTGAGCTGCTGTTTGCATTTGGTTCGATTCCTAGCGCGCACCCAGAACCTGCACGGCCGCGTTCCAGTCGCACGAGGGAGTTCGCTGCGCTCCTCGCAGGAGCACTTGTCCTTCCAGAGAACTAGTGGTGACCCAAATGCCATAGCCATCAGAAGCCATTGCTGCCTGACGGGCGACATGCTGCTTAAAATGCTGATATGTAACTGAAAACCATTAGACCCCGAGGAGAAAAAAGTAAAGAATTAAGACAAGGACAGCTGTAAAAAATAAAGCCCAAGTGCATTATTAGAAACCAAAACTTCACAAAGCACAACTGTCTGTCACCCACATGAGATCTCAGTAACACTTGGCTTGTATGTCAATGAAATGCCGTAGGGACACTAAGTCACCCCTAACCACTGAGGCTAGAAGGAAGTTCCTCTTTACTCCAGTCTCTCCTTATCTGAGCCTCGGTTTTTGATGATGTTCAATTTCGTTTGCCTGAGCTTATCCTCACCAAAGTGCCTTAATTGTCTTACCTTGGCTAACATCTTTGGGTGCAGGTTCTGCTTCGACCTGGAGTCTTTCACGCCACCCTCGGCCCGTTCTTCACCCTTCTTTACTCTCTTCATTGTGATGCTCAGTTCAACTTCTGTTTTCTTGGCTGATAACATTTTTTAAAAATCAGTTCAATATATTTTGATCCTCTGGGGTTAGACTGTACCTTGACTTCTCTCCAAATGTAAGAGCTCATATGGAAAAAAAATATCAAAGGCTTCAATAATTTTAAATCCAGAGTTCTGTTCACTGTGTAGCAACTTCCAAGTTTTTGGAATGCACCACAAAGTGGTCATAAGCAATTGAATTTGGAGGTTATCAGGGTTTGGGGCATGTACTATGTGAGGCGATTTAAAATTATTAGGCCACTTCCAGGTTTTTAGAGAGATTCATTTTTACAGATATAAATGCTATTAACAATTCAAAGCACTCTCATAATTCCCCATCTTTGTTCTTCCTCGTGATCTCAATTTCAATTTTTCTTATTTTTATTAAGTGGAGAATTTCCTTCCAAAGTTTCACAAAGTCATTTGCAGGCTGAAAACAAGACACTTACTTGATTATTTTCAGATGTCGCATCAATTGGTCTTCGGCAGAAAGTAATCCTGCAAGACGTTATGCTTTTTGCTTTCTGTTCTTTCAAAAACCGCAAACCTGTGTGCTTGAGAATCCGACTTTTTCGGAAGCCCGCAGCCGCGCCCACAGAGCTCACACGTGAGCACGGTTTCAGGCTCAGGGGCGGACAAAGGGACGCAGCAAAGCCCACTCGCTTTTCACAGGAACACTGGGCGCGTGAGCAGAGCGGGGGAAAGCAGGTGCAATCCAGGAGGTTGCGCCTCAGGTGGGAATTCTGTTCTAAGCACCTTAAAGGTGGGCTCTTTTTCCAGTCCTCACAGTTTGTAGTACATAGTAGGTGATGGATGCACATGAATAGAATAAGCGGATGTGTGAATGGGGGCCAGTGGCCTTTGTTAAACATGATGTCGGAAGGGGGCTTAGGATGAGGCAAAGGAGGAGGCTATCGTGCCTGGACAGAATGCGTGGCCCAGCTACCTGAGAGGCAACTAGGAGCAGAAGCCGTGAAGAAGGAGACCAGGATTCGAAGTGCCACCGAAATTGCCTCACTTTGCCATTTTTTCCCTTCAGTATGCCCTGGCCTGAACTCACTGGAACCTATAACTCATGAGTGGGCACCAGGGCTGGACAGAGATCTCCAAGAGAAACCCTCTGGTCAAGGAGTTGGGAAGAAAAGAGTGAATGCTCAGGGAGAGTAGAAGAAATTCCCTATTGTTTCTCTTTTCTCTGTTTTCTCATGCCTGCTGCAAACCCAAGCAACCTGCAACGAGAGCAGTAGCAGGGGCGAGAGGAGCCAGCAGATGCCTAAACTCTGCAGGCAGGAAGCCGCCTGCCTCATCGGAGGAGCTGCTGTCCCGGGAGGCTGGCAAACCCTTTCACTTTGTATCTCCACCTGTCCCCCCATGCTCGCTCTTGGAGGTGAGCAGTCCCAGGACGTGAAATGAGAGCACCAGCTTTCTGGCCGGAGGACCGAAAAGGCAAGGTTGCCAAGTTCCAGGGAGGTCGTGGAGAGGGAGGTCCGTGGGAAGGTAATCCCTGAAAATGATGAGCTCCTGAGCTCACCCCTGAGGCTGGTGGGCACGGATCTGACCCCACGCAGCAGGCACTGGCTACTGGCTGAGACAGGACAGATTCAGGTAGTGCTCCGGGGGGGGTTTAATTGAACCGACACTGGAACCAAGACCGACACAAGGCTGGTGAGAACTCGCAGCCTGGACTCAGGTCAAATGCCTGCTGAAAACAAACCGATGTTCTCCATGGGATGTAAACAAGACACAGAATCTCACCACATGTGTGGTAGGCAGACTTACTGTGTTTAACTGTGGTAAAATATACATAACGTAAGAACTTACCATTTAACCACGTTTAAGCGTACCGCCCTGTGGCATCACCTGCCTTCACACCGTTATGCAACCATCACCACCGTCCATCTCCAGAAATTCTCACCTTCCTCGCCTGACACTGTGCCATTAAACACTGACTCTCCATTCCCCCGATACCCACCGCCCTACTTTCCATCCCTGCGAATTTGATACTCCAGGTACTTCATACAAATGGGATCATGTAACACCTGTCCTCTTGTGACTGGCTTATTTCCCTTAGCACACTGTCGGAAAGGTTCACCCCAGCTGTAGCATCTGTCAGAATTCCTTACCTTTTCAAGGCTAAGGTGTCACTGTGTGGGTGTGTCACATTTTGTTTATTCATCCATCTACTGAGAAGCACCTGAGTTGCTTCCACCCGTAGGCGGTAGGCAAGCTTCTGGGGTCGTCCCTAGTGATCGTCACACAGCACTTTTTATGTCCCATGTCATCCCATCCCCTTGAGTGTGGGCTGGACCTCGCGACGTACTTTTAACAGACTGACGATAGTAAAAGGGACGCGACACAATCAGGACACAACACAAAAATGTTCGGCCCTTGAAGAATCAGGGAAACCTTTCCCAGGGGAGATGACAGTCAAACAACGTCATCACCAAGAGGACAAAGGTGTTGTAATTACCTGCAAAAAGCAAGTATTCTTTAAGTGCCCCAACACGAGGGCAAGCACTTTGATAATAAATGGAAAACTAGAGGGTCTCAGCTAAAAAATAGAAAACATAAAAATCAAATGGAAATTTTAGGACTGAAAAATAAGATAAAATAAAAAAAATCACTGAGTCATTTCAACAGCAGACATGACAAAGGAAAGTCAGTGAATTTGAAGCTAGGTCGATGGAAATGACCCACCCTGAACAATACGGAGGGAAAGATGAACAGTCTCAGGGATGTGGGGACAAACACAACATCCAGCATGTGTTTGGGATTCCAGAACTGCAGGTGAGAGAGTTCAGGGAAGAGAAAATATTTGAAAAACTAGTGGCCGAATACTTCCTAAATTTGGCAAAAGACTCAAAACTACAAATTGAAGAGGCTCAGTAAGCCTAAAAAGGATAAAGCCAAAGAAATATACACTTAGACACAGCATAATCAAATCACTGAATTCTACAGATAAAGAAGGAAATCTCAAAGACAGCAGAACCAGGGTAAAATAGCTCATTGCTTATAGGAAAACAACTGGAAAGACAGCTTTTTCATCAGAAACCAAAAAATGCACAAGGGATGGAACAACACTTTGAAAGTGCTGAAAGAAAAGAACTATCAACCCAGAATTCTAAATTCAGGGGAAAAAAAATTCCTTAGGAATTAAAGTGAATTATACAGATTCTCAGATGAAGGAATTCTCAAATTTTTTTCCCCAGAATTCATTTTCCAAAACAGCCACTAAGTGGAATTCTTCAGAAAGAAGACAAATGATATTAAAAAGGAAGCTGGAACCTCAATAAAGAAGCAAGAGCAACAGAAACGACAACTACATGGGCAAATATAATAAATTATTTTTCTACTGTTAATTTTTTGTTGGTTTGAAACCAAAAAATATAACATTGTCTGATGGTGTTTTCAATGTACGTAGACGTACAATACACAAGACAAGAAATGTCTGACACACAAGACAACTTTGACGTAAGGTTACACCTACAGATCTGTTTCTATGCCATCCTCTGGAAGGTGAAACTAGTGGTAGGGAACACACAGGGGGGTGCTGGGGCTTGGGGGGTGCTGGGGCTTGGGGCAGGGAAGGGTATGACTACAGAGAGACAGCTAAAAGGAACCTGGGGGGAGATGGAGCTGCGGATGTGGTAACACAAATCCGTACACTAAGTTTTATAGAACTATAGACAGAGAAAAAGGCAATTTTACTCTGTATTATTATTATTTTTTAATATATTTTATTGATTATACTATTGCAGTTGTCCCATTCCCCCCACTCCACTCCACCCTGCACACCCCCTCCCACCCACTTCCCCCGCTTTAGTTCATGTCCACGGGTCATACACACAAGCTCCTTGGCTTCCACATTCCCCACACTATTCCAATCCTCCTCCTGTCTATCCCTACCCACCACCCATGCCACTTATTCTCTGTACCCTTTCCCCCCTCTCCCCCTCCCACTCCCCTGTTGATAACCCACCATGTGATCTCCATTTCTGTGGTTCTGCTCCTGCTCCAGTAGTCTGCTTAGTTTGCTTTTGTTCTTGTTTTTGGTGTGGTTTTTAATAACTGTGAGTTTGCTGTCATTCCACTGTTCATACTTTTTCAGCTCCCCTTTCTTAGATAAGTCCCTTTAACATTTCATATATAAGGGCTTGGAGATGATGAACTCCTTGAACTTGACCTTATCTGGGAGCACTTTATCTGCTCTTCCATTCCAAATGAAAGTTTTGCTGGAAAGAGTAATCTTGGATGTAGGCCCTTGCCTTTCATAACTCGGAATACTTCTCTCCAGCCCCTTCTTGCCTATGAGGTCTCTTTTGAGAAATCAGCTGACAGTCTTATGGGAACTCCTATGTAGGTAACTGTCTCATTTTCTCTTGATGCTTCTAAGATTCTCTCCTTATTTTTAATCTTGGGTAATGCAATTATAATGTGCCTTGGTGTATTCCTCCTTGGGTCCAACTTCTTTGAGACTCTCTTAGCTTCCGGGATTCCTGGAAGTCTATTTCCTTTGCCAGATAGGGGAAGTTCTCCTTCATTATTTTTTCAAATAAGTTTTCAATTTCTTGCTCTTCCTCTTATCTTTCTGGCACCCCTGTGATTCGAATGTTGGAACGTTTAAAGATGTCCTGGAGGTTCCTAAGTCTCTCATTTTTTTTAAATTCTTGTTTCTTCATTCTTTTCTGGTTGAATGTTTTTTTTCCTTCTTTCTGGTCCACAGTGTTGCTTTGAGACCCAGTTTCCTTCCCATCACTATTGGTTCCCTGAACATTTTCTTTTATTTCACTTTAGCATAGTTTTCATTTTTTCATCTAATTTGTGACCAAATTCAACTAATCCTGTGAGCATCCTGATTACCAGTGTTTTGAATTGTGCATCAGATAGGTTGGCTGGCTATCTCTTCATTGCTTAGTTGCATTTTTTCTGGGGCTTTGATCTGATCTTTCATTTGGGCCATGTTTTTGGTCTTGGCATGCCTGTTACATATAAGGGGCGGAGCCTTAGGTGTTCACCAGGGCGGGGAAACCACATCACTGCATTTTGATGCTGCCTGTGGGGAAGGGGCCTGAGAGGGAACAATAGCGTTTGCTCTGCTCTCTGCCGGCTTTCAGTAACTTGTCCCGCTACCCACAAGCAAAGTGGGCCTTTCTGTGCTGATTCCAGGATGGGTGGGCTTGTGTACATTCTAGGACCCTGTGGGTCTCTCCAATGAATTTCCCGGTAAGGCTGGGAGTTCCTCCCGCCGCCACCTCAACCCCCACAGGTATTTTCAATTGGTGGTTTGAGGCTTTATTTCCCTGCGCCGGAGCCCTGGGCTGCGCAGTCTGTCTCGCTCCCCAGCTGTTTCTCCCTGTTTATCTGCACACGAATACGGGACCACCTGGTCCGATAGCCACAGCCCCGCTGGGTCTGCCAGCCACCACCTTGCCATGAGCCCTCTCCACCCCAGCTGCCCGGCTCTGCCCTGCCTACCGGTCTGGATGATTTGTTTTCTTTAACTCCTTGTTTGTCGGACTTCCCTACAGTTTGATTTTCTGTCAGTTCTTGTTGTTTTTTTTATTTTTAAATTGTTGTCCTCTTTTGGTTGTGCAAGGAGGCATGGTGTGTCTACCTACGCCTCCATCTTGGCCAGAAACCTCTATATTATTATTTTTTTTTAAGAATAGGAAGTAAGCCCGGCTGGTGTAGCTCAGTGGATTGAGTGTGGGCTGGGAACCAAAGGGCCTGGTTTGATTCCCAGTTGGGGCACATGCCTGGGTTGTGGGCCAGGTCCCTAGTGAGGGCCATGTGAGAGGCAACCATACATTGCTTTCTTCCTCTCTTTCTCCCTCCCATCTCCTCTCTCTAAAAATAAATAAATAAAATCTTAAAAAAAAAAAAAAAGAATAGGAAGTAGAGGTAGGTCCCTGGTAATCTAATTTTAGGGGAGAGAAATTTGCCTCCCCCCATTCTCTCACCCTCAACTTCAAATGATACATCTCTGAATTGTTTGCTTTTTTGGAATGTCCTAAAAGAGGACATAATCCTTTGTATCAAAGTAATGAAGCTTAAAATAAAATCCTATAGAGGAAACTCATGGACTTAAATTCACCTTCAGGTTTAATATCTTTTGGCTTATTTACAGGGTGTGTTTTGATAGAAGAGGGCCTGAAAGAGGTGTACAAGACGTTTCGACAGGAGGTGCCATCAGCGAACACAGATGAGATTGGTCTAGAGTCACCTAAGAGCCTTCATGTTGATAGACAAGTCTTGGAGAAAACTTGAAAAATTTGTGATGAGAGGAATATGGAGGAATTTTCTGATATTAACAACCTGGAGTTTCCTCCCCATCACAGCGAGCAGCTCCTGCTTACTGACCATGGACGAGGGTTCTTCCATGACTGCCATTGCTGAGGGGCCCTCAAGTCCCTCGCCACCCCCTCCAGACTGCTCCTCATGTTCCTGTGGGTGGCCGTGCCTCTGGGGGACAAAGGTTCTGGCATGAAAAACAACTCTAATGTTAGGTCTATGCTGGCAAGCCCATGGACTAGCCGCTTCCTCAAAGTAAACAGTGAGCAAAGAAGAGAAATGAGCAAGGGAGGCTGACCAAAGTGCTAAGGAGACAACCAGACTCCCGTGGCTATGGGGAAGTTAGAAGTGCCAAAGAGCAAGTTGTCACCCACAGGAAACACTCCAGGGAAGTCAGGGAAGGCGACATTGGGAGGCCTTCCTTGGGTTTGGTGACTAGGGAATTTGTTAAGACTTTAGTGCAACAGGGCATGTCCTTGACATGTGCATCCCAGTGCCTACCAAGCCTGGTTTTCCTTGCTGGTTATAACTGCTTCTGCCCCAGCCCCTGGCAGTGAAGCCACACTAGGCTGACTTACACAGAATGGCAACCAGAGGCTAGCCGGGCCTGAGTGCCTGCCGCCAAGGGCTACCTATGAGGAGGCCTGGTTCAGAGCCAAGATAATAATTAGCCATTTAGAAAAGCTCTGTCTGGGATTTGGACTGTGATATATAAGGTGGATTAAATAGTAGAATGTGAGAACAAAATAGAGCCAAAATGAAGAGAGAAAGAGAGATAGAGCAAGAGACAGACAGACACAGGCTCTCTGCCGAGAGAGAGATGGCTGAAGAAGCTGGTCCCTGTGGCTGCTCTGGACCGCAGACGTGCATGCGTGAGGCGGTGAGGAGTGTGGGCTTTATTGGAAAGTTTGGTGGCAAAAGGAAGAAAGTGGTGTTTGATTGGGAAGAAGGGCCAGGTAGAGGGTGTCTGTGTGTGTGTGTGTGTGTGTGTTTAATAAGAGGAAAACTCAGTTATGAAGGAGAACACGAGGAATGCTGCTGTGCAGACTCACTTAGGTCCTGATTCCCAAGGCAACCCTACAGTCAAAAGGAATCACACTTCTGCTGCAGACATTCAAGGACCATAGGTGCCCAGAGATGACCACCTAGCTAGTGGCTGCAAGAGCCGCAGACTATTCAAAGTGGGTAGAGAGAAGGACACTGTCTGTGAGTCTGAACCTTGCAAGTGGCAGCTAGCTAAGCACTTCCTCCTGTAGGAAAGTGATGCTTCAGAGCCATGACTTCCCATGCTCGCCCCTGAGGTATGCACACCTGTAGGGTAGGCATTATCATTCTCTGCCTTAAGGTTGAGGATTTGAGGCTCAAAGAAGTTAAGTAATAGGGACACTGACACTGGACTCTGTACCCAGATCTGCTCATCTGAAGTCCTGCTCTTCCTACTGTCCACCCTCTCTCCTCTCCATGAGTCTTATCCCTGTCAATCAACAAGCACATTTTTGTTGAGTTCCGACAGGTGTGGCTAAGAGTAAAATAAAGAGGTTTCCAATACAGTTGAGATATAAACAAAAAAAAATGTGTGACATAGCAAGTGACAGTTCAAGGTAGACCAGTCAGGGCCTGGAAAATAAAAACTTCACTAGCTATTTCAACAGAGAAAATTTAACATAGGAAATTGGTTAAATAGATGCTGGGTGGAGGCCTGGAAAAGGAAGAGGAGAACAGGGAAGGGAAAATGAGTAAGTACAGGAAGTAGCTACCACCTCTCGGGCTTAGGGAACAAAAGAAGAGTTTGGGTCATCAGAACCAGCAGCTCACAGGAGAGCCCTATTGACCTAAGGCTTGGCCCTCTGGGAAAGAGATGTCGGTGCCTCAGGAGTGCAGACGAAGTGCCCCACAGAGCTGAGGCTTGGACCTGAGGAGGTGATGCTACCTGGCAAGGGCTCCTTCCTCAGGAGCTTGAAGGAGGGACCCTGAAGGACTGGATCCAGATTTCTGAGGCGAAGGCATTGCCCAGCTACTGCTAGTGCCTCAGAGGTGGTTCAATGCAGCTGTTTCTGGGAATAGGTAAGAATTTGGAGGTTGGAACCAACCTCTACTACCTGGGGCAACATCGACAGGAATAGCAAAGGGCAGGAAGGAGCAAGTCCATTTTCTCTCCATCTGATCTCTCTGGAATTACCACTTCTGGCAAAGGAGAAATAGGGTTGGTAGAGTTCTGGTCTCAGTGCCACAGAGCAGAATTTAAAGAATGTGTTTGGAGCTGAAAGACAATAGCACACAAAGCAATATATACTAATTGCCCAACAAGGTGTGGGAGCCCAGAGTGGAGGGTGGTAGTCAGCCCTCAGGATGGTTGTGTGCTTGAGGGAGGCCTCACAGAAGAGGTGGGGCCTAGGCTGAACTCTAAGTGTTGGCCTGGACCGATGAAGGACCCATGAGCTGAGGATGAGCTATAATAAAGCTTAAGGAATGTTGGGGACAGATTAGAAGCAGGAGACCAAGATGAAAAAGTGGGTTGAGGGGTATTTTTTTAAAAGTAGATCAGTAAATATCAGCATCACTTTATGGAACTATAGTGTCAATAATAAAAATAAAGGAAATAAAACAAAATTAAAGGAAGAGCTGAGATGTGAAGAGGCCTCTCCTAGTGACTCCATTCCTTTCATGCCCAGCTCATTGTCTGGAATATGGAAATTATAGCAATAAAGCAATTTCTAGAGATCTTGACTTCTATGTCCTGGGAGATGATCCAAGCCAATGCTTTTCGTGTGTGTGTGTGTGTGTGTGTGTGTGTGTTTATATCTTATCACAACAACACTTCCCAAACCAAATGTTGGGTAGAACACCAAGGATAAAACAAACCAAAGCACAAGTTCTTGGGGAGGGTCAGAGCTTCCCCATTTGGCCCCCTCTTTCTTCCCTTGCATAGGATTTTGAGGTATCACCTTAAAAACCATAACACAGTTTGCCAACCCTTGATCTAAATGAACTCCCCCATTTTACAGATGAGGAAGCTAAGGAAAAGAAGGTGTGTTGGTCACTCCACAAACGAGTGCTGGATTCTAGTGTAAAATGTAGCTCTACAACTTCTGGTCCAGGACCGTCTCCATGACAGCGGGAGTGGCCATTCTGTTTACTGTCTACGCCAGGAAGCGTGTTAGGGTAGAGAAGGCACTAAAAATAACTGATAGGCATTAACAGCCCCACAGCAGCAGTCACTTGGGACTGTCCCGAGCAACCCGGAACCTCTGAGCATGCTGCTGAAACCTCGCCATGCTTTTTATACTTCCTAGTCAAGGTTAACGAGGTCCTCCCTGCTCACAAAGCCCTTCCACATTCATTTTTTGATATCTGGCGCCTCTCAATCTAATGAGTTCAGAGAACCCAAGACTGAACTGGGCCCCTCTCAGGCTTTCCTATCCAATATCTTTTAGTACGAATCGTCCCGATACTTTCCAAGACTTCCCTTTGTGCAGGGGCAATCGGGTCCTGGGCAGCCACCACCTATTGATCGGAAACTGAACTGAGGAAGAGTCTGCGTTACCTGAGAGCCTGACTTCTAACAGTCAGGTTCTTAATCGAAAGCAACGGAGAATGATTCTGACTTGTTTGTATGGAAACGACATATCAGACCCTACTGGGTGGCTCCCAGACTCCCTAAGAAGACTGGATTACTAAGCCCAGGAAACAGACAGGAAAAAGAGAAGCTAAAAAATAGGCACACAACCAAAATCGTATCACAGAACTAGTCCAGTGAAGACCTGGAGGATGTCACCAGTACTGGGCATCAGAGACAGCAGCTGGCACTGCTGCCTTGGAGACTCAGTGACCTCTCCATTGGCCCTGCTCCTTGGTGTAGCCAACTCTCAATCCAGAGAGTCCCAGTGGGTGACTGTGATTGGCCAGACCTAGGTCATCCCTGCTAGTCTATTCTTTTCAAGCTTTTACAGTGGGAAGGAAGGTTCTGCCTGCTGTATAAAATAACTGTATCTTTGTTCCCAAATATTCACTGCTCCTCCCTGGCAGCAGGATTATACATCTCTGTCCTTTTGACATCAGGCTTGCCATGTTGCTTGTTTTGGCCAATGAAACAGAAACAGAATAATGTGGGTTACTTCCAGTACAGGCGTTAAGAGCCAGTGTGTAGTTTGCCACATGTATTCCCTCTGCCTCAAGAACAGCAATATTCTAGATTGGGCCAACCCATCAACCTCAGTACACGTGGAGATGATGTGAAGGAGAGCCACAGCCAGCCTGTGATCGACATGCAGTAGTAGTGAGAATTAAACCTTTGGAAGCCAGTAAGATTTAGGGGTCATTTGTTACCACTGCATACTTAGCTTAATCTAAGACATGTTCTCGCCAAGGTTCAAGATTCAAATGGTGGAGAATTTCCAAACATAGAAAGGACGTTCAGATGTTTGCCAAAAAAAAAAAAAAAAAAAAGGACACTGACTTAAAAATCACTTTCATGTACAAAATTCATCCAAATACATAACTTTTAAAGAATCACCTTCTACCTTCAAGGTCTCGCTTAGCTGGCAGCTCTCCCGCACGCTGCCCTTGGTCCTCACAGCACTGCGAGAGTCTACAGTTTGCTTGGGTAGAACCCTGGGGGCCAAATCTGCAAATCTCCACAATCTCCGTTGTGTGTATGTTAGCGAGATTATTTATATTGATCTTACCTTTAAAAAAATCACTGAATGTTAAAATTGATCAGGGAAGTTTTCCACTGGGAAAGAATGGTTTTTTGAAAAAACATTCAGGCAGGTTTAGACAGTAAGAAGTTGTAAAGCAAGTGTGTGAGTGGGTGTCTCTGTGTGTGTGCATATGCGTCAAATTTGGTTTTAGGTGGATTTTTGTGTGTGTTTATTTTTTACTTATTTATTTTTTAAAATTTAATCTTTATTGTATTCTTTTTACATTACTTTTTAGTCCCCTTACACCCCCTCCCCCAGCATTCACCACACTGTTGCCCGTGTCCGTGAGTCCTTTGTCCTCTGTGCTCAATCCCTCCACCTCTTAGTCCCCCCCACTAGCTGCCCTCCTGCTCTCCATCTGTGAGTCTGTTTCTACTTTGTTTCTTAGTTCAGTTGTTCATTAGATTCCACATATGAGTGAAATCATACGATATTTGTCTTTCTCTGACTGGCCTATTTCACTTAACATAATATTCTCTAGGTCCATCCATACTGTAGCAAAGGGTAAAATGTTCTTCTTTTTTACGGCCAAGTAGAATTCCATTGTGTAAGTGTCCCATAGTTGTTTTATCCACTCATCTATCAGTGGACACTTGGGCTGCTTCTGTATCTTGGCAACTGTAAATAATGCTTCAATGAACATAGGGGTGCTTATGTTCTTTTGAATTAGTGTTTTGTGTTCCTTTGGATATATTCCCAGAAGAAGTGGGATTTCTGGGTTGAAAGGCAGATCCCTTTTAAATTTTCTGAGGTATCACCATACTGCTTTCCACAGTGGCTGCACCAATCACCATTTCCACTAACAGTGCAAAAGTGTTCCCCTTCCCAAGGAGGTAAAAGACCTGTACTCAGAAAACTACACAACACTGAAGAAAGAAATTAAAGAAGATGCCCTGGTTGGTGTGGCTCAGTGGATGGACCACCAGCCTGCAAATCAAAGGGTTGCCAGTTAGATTCCCAATCAGGGCACATGCCTGTGTTGTGGGCCAGGTCCCCAGTGGGGGGTATGTGAGAGGCAACCACACATTGATGTTTCTCTCACTCTCTTTCTACCTCTCTTACCCTCTGTCTAAAAATAAATAAATACAATCTTTTTAAAAGAAGAAATTAAGGAAGACACAAACAGATGGAAGCATGTATTGTGTTCATGGATTGGAAGAATTCACATCATTAAAATGTCCACACTACCCAAAACAATTTATAGATTCAGTGCAATCCCTATTAAAATGCCAATGACATATTTCACAGATATAGAACAAACATTTCAAAAATTTAAATGGAACCATAAACAACCTTGAACAGCCACAGCAACTTTGAGAATGAACAACAAAGTAGGAGGGTTCACAATACCTGATATAAAACCATATTACAAGGCCACAGGAATCAAAACAGTCTGGTACTGGCATGAGAACAGACACATTGATTAAATGGAACAGACTAGAGAGCCCAGAAATAAATCCACGTCTCTATGGTCAATTAATATTCAACAAAGGGGGCCGAAGCATAAAATGCAGTAAAAATAGCCTCTTCAACAACTGGCGTTGGGAGATCTGGACAGCTACATGCAAAGAAATGAAACTCAACCACCAACTTACACCATACACAAAAATGAACTCACTATGAATAGATGACTTAAATATAAGTCACAACACCATAAAAGTCCTAGAGGAGAATATAGGCAGGAAAATCTCAGATATCCCATGCAGCAATATTTTCACTGATATGTGCCCTAGAGCAAGGGACATAAAGGAAAGGACAAATCGGACCTCATCAAAATAAAAAGCTTCTGCACAGCTAAAGAAAACATCAGCAAAATGAAAAGGGAACCAACCATATGGGAAAATGTATTTACCAGTGATACCTTGGACAAGGGTTTGATCTCCAAAATATACTAAAATCTCACATGACTCCACTCCAGAAAGACAAACAATCCAGTTAAAAAGTGGGCAAAGAACCTGAACAGACACTTCTCCAAGGAGGACATACAGAGGGCCCAGAGATATATGAAAGGATGCTCAGCAACACTAGCCATCAGGGAGATGCAAATTAAAACCACAATGAGATACCACCTCACACTGGTCAGAATGGCCATCATTAATAAATCAACAAACAACAAGTGCTGACGAGGTTGTGGAGAAAAGGGAACCCTAGTACACTGTTGTTGGGAATGCAGACTGGTGAAGCCACAATGGAAAACAGTATGGAATTTCCTCAGAAAACTAAAAATAGAACTGCCTGTTGACCCAGGAATTCCACTGCTGGGAGTATACCCTAAGAATCCTGAAACACCAGTTCAAAAGAACCTATGCACCCCAATGTTCATAGCAGCACAATTTACAATAACTAAGTGCTGGAGGCGACCTAAGTGCCCATCAGTAAAAAACAATGGTACATTTACACAATGGAATACTATGCAGCAGAAAAAAAGAAGGAGCTCCTGTCCTTTGAGATAGCTTGGATAGATCTGGAGAGTATTATGCTAACTGAAATAAGCCAGATCAAATACCATATGATCTCATTTATAAGTAGAACCTAATCAACAAAACAAACAAACAAGGAAAATATAACCAGAGACATGAAAATTAAGAACAAACTGACAGTTACCAGAGGGGAAGTGGGAGGGGATATTGGGGGGAAGAGGAGGGAAGGGTTGTCAAGGAACATGTATAAAGAACCCATGGACAAAGCCAAAGCAGGGTAGGATAGAGGGCGGGAGGTGGGGATGGCTGCGGTAGGGGAAAGTGGTCGGGGGGAAATGGAGACAACTGTACTTGAACAAAAATAAAAAAGAAAAGAAGAAAAATGTGTTCCCCTTTCTTCCATCCTTGCCAGCACTTGTTGATGTATTGATGATAGACATTCCGCCACATGTGAGGTGATATCTCATTGTGCTTTTACTGTGCATTTCCCTGATGATTAATGACATCGAGCATCTTTTCATACATCTATTGGCCATCTGTGTGTCCTCTTTGAAGAAATGTCTTCAGTTCCTTTGCCCATTTTTTAATTGAGGGGTTTTTTTTTGTTTGTTTTTGTTTTTGTGTGTGTGTGTGTTGAGCTTTGTAAGTACTTTGTAAATTTTAGATATTAATCCCTTATCAGATGTATTGGCAAATATGATCTCCCATTCTGTGGGTTGTCTTTTTATTCTGTTGACAATTTCTTTTGTTGTGCAAAAATTTTTAATTTGATGTAGTCCCATTTATTTATTTTTTCTTTTGTTTCCTTTTCCTGGGGAGATATATCCAATAAAAACTTGCCATGAGCAATATCTGAGATTTTGCTGCCTATATTTTCTTGTAGGGTTTTTATGGTTTCAGATCTAATATTTAAGTCTTTGATCCATTTTGAGTTTATTCTTGTGTGTGGTATAAGAAGGCGGTCTCGTTTCATTTTTCTGCCCATATCTGTCCAATTTTCCCAACACCATTTATTGAATAAACTGTCTTTAGCTCATTGTGTGGGCTTGTTTCTTCTGTCAACTATTAACTGACTATCTCTGGGTGCTCTATTCTGTTCCATTGATCTATGTGTCTGTTTTTATGTCAGTACCATGATGTTTTGATTACTATAGCCTTAAAATTTAGTTTGAGATTAGGTAGCGTGATTCCTCCAACTTTGTTCTTCTTTCTCAGTATCGCTGTTTCTATGTGGGGCCGTTTGTGGTTCCACATAAATTTTTGAAATATCTTTTCTAGTTCTGTGAAATATGTCATTGGAATCTTGATAGGAATTGCATCGAATCTATAGCTTGCTTTGGATAGTATGAACATTTTAATGATGTTAATTCTTCCTGTATTTGTATCTTCTTCAATTTCTTTCTCCAGTGTCTTATAATTTTCTGAGTAATTGTCTTTTACACCTTTGGTTAGGTTTATTCCTAGGTATTTTATTCTTTTTGAAGCAATTGTGAATGGGATTATTCTCTTGATTTCCCTCTCTGTTAGTTTGTTATTGGCATATGAAAACGTAACTGATTTCTGGATATTAATTTTGTATCCTGCTACTTTGCTGAATTCATCAATCAGTTCTTGTAGTTTCTTGGTGGAATCTTTGGGGTTCTCTGTGTACACAATCATGTCATCTGTGAATAAAGACAGTTTTACTACTTCCTTTCTAATTCGGATGGCTTTTATTTCTTCTTCCTGTCTGATTGCTATGGCTAGGACTTCCAGTACTATGTTGAATAAGAGAGGTGAAAGTGGACATCCTTGTCTTGTTCCCAATCTTAGGGGGAATGCTTGTAGTTTTTTCCCTTTGAGTATGATGCTGGCAGTGGGTTTGTCCTATATGGCTTTTATTATGTTTAAGTATGTTCCCTCTATTCCCACTTTGCTGAGAGTTTTTATCAATATGGGTACTGGATTTTATCAAATGCTTTTTCTGCATCTATTGATATGATAGGGTGCAAATGAAGGGTGCTTTTTACCCATCATTTTGTTTATGTGGTGAGTCACATTTATTGATTTGCAAATGGTGTACCAACCTTGCATTCCCAGAATAAATCCCACTTGATCATGGTTTATGATCTTTTTGATTCGTTGCTGTATTTGCTTTGCTAATACTTTGTTGAGGATTTTAGCATCTATATGTTCATCAGGGATATTGGCCTATAATATTCCTTCTTTGTAGTGTCCTTAATGTGGTTTTGGAATTAGGATAATGCTGGCCTCTCAAACTGAGTTTGGGTGCCTTCCCTCCTCTTGAATTGTATGAAATAATTTGAGAAGGAGAGGTGTTAGCTCTTCTTGGAATTTTTTGGTAAAATTCCCCTGTGAAGCCATCCAGTCCAAGGCTTTTTTTTTTTTGTTGGGACTTTTTTGATTACAGCTTCAGTTTCACTAGGTGTAATCTGTTTATTGAGATTCTCTGATTCTTCATGATTTAATTTTGGAAGATTGTATGTTTCTAGGAATTTATCCATTTCATCCAGTTTGTCCAGTTTATTGGCATGTAGTTGTTCATAATATTTTCTTATGATCCTTTGTATTTCTTTGGTTTCGGTTGTTATTTCTCTTCTTTCATTTCTGATTTTTTTTATTTGGGTCCTCTCTCTTTTTTCTTGATGAGTCTGGTTATAGGTTTGTCGATCTTGTTTATCTTTTCAAAGAACCTGCTCTTGGACTCGTTGA
>PVJI01000044.1:376939-470547 GCA_004026765.1 Micronycteris hirsuta
TTTTTTTTTTTTTTTTTTTTTTTTTTTTTTTTTTTTTTTTTTTTTTTTTTTTTTTTTTTTGAGATAGGCCTATAATGCTATGAATTTCCCTCTTAGGATTGCTTTCCCTGTGTCCTGCAGATTTTGGATTATTGTGTCCTCATTTTCACTTGTTTCAAGGTATCTTTTGATTTCTTCCTTGATCTCATTGTTGATGCATTCATTGTTTAATAACACATGTAATTTAACTCCCATGTCTTTGCATGGTTTTCAGTGTTCTTGTGATTGATTTCTAGTTTCATAGCTTGTGGTCAGAGAAGATGCTTGTTATGATTTCAGTCTTCTTAAATTTATTGAGACTCATTTTGTGTCCTAATATATGGTATATCCCAGAAAATATTCCACGTACACTTGAAAAGTATATATATTCTGCTGCTTTAGGGTGAAATGCTCTGAAGATATCAATTAAATCCATTTCATCTAGTGTGTCATTTAAGGTCACTGTCTCCCTTTCGATTTTCTACCTGGAAGATCCATCCATTGAAGTCAATGGGGTGTTAAAATCCCCAACTATGACCATATTTCTATCGATCTTTCCCTTTATGTCCATCAAGATTTGTTTTACATGTTAGGTGCTCCTATGTTGGGTGAGTAAATGTTTACTAGGGTTATATCCTCTTGTTGGATTGTTCCCTTTATCATTAGGTAGTGTCCTTGTTTGTCTGTTAGTATAGCCTTCATTTTAATGTTTATTTTTGTTGGATATAAGTACTGCTACCCCAGCTTTTTTTCTTTTCCACTTGCATGAAATATCTTTTTCCATCCCTTTATTTTCAGTCTGTGTTTCTTTTGATCTGAGATGGGTCTCTTGGAGGCAGCATATGTATAGGTCTTCTTTTCTTACCCATTTAGTTACCTCTGTCTTTTGGTTGGAACACTTAAGCCATTTACATTTAAGGTGATTATTGATTGGCATGTATGTAGGGTCATTTTATTGTTAGACTGTTTTCCTCTGTTTTTTTTTTTTTTTTTCTTTCTCTTCTTTTTAAACAAGCCCTTTAGCATTTGTTGCAGTACTGGTTTGGTGTTAAACTCCTGTAGCTTTTTCTTGTCTTGGAAACTCTTTATTTCTCCTTTGATTTTAAATGTTGGCCTTACTGGGTAAAGTAGCCTTGATTGTAGGTCCTTGATTTTCATCACCTTGAATATTTCATGCCACCCCTTTCTGGCCTGAAATATTTCTGTTGAGAAATCAGATGACAGTCTAATTGGTGCTCTCTTGTATGTAACTGCTTGCTTTTCTCTTGCAGCTTTTAGGATTCTCTCCTTGTCTTTAAGTCTTGTCATGTTAATTATGATGTGTCTCAGTGTTAGCCTTTGGGTCCAACTTGTTTGGGACTTTCTGAGCTTCCTGGACTTTTGTATCTTTTTCCTTCACCAGATTAGGGAAGTTTTCAGTCATTATTACTTCAAATAAATTCTCGATCCCTTGCTTGCTCTCTTCTCCTTTGGATATTCCCATGATGTGGATCTTGTTCTGCTTCATGTTGTCCAAAATGTTTCTTAAGTTCTCCTCATTTTTTTAAGTTATTTTTTCTTTTTGCTCCTCTGCCTGAGTGTTTTTACCTTATCTTCCAAATCTCTGATATGATCCTCTGATTCATCTAACCTACTTTTTATTCCTTCCAATGTATTATTTATTTCAGATATTGCATTCTCTATTTCTGACTGGTCCTTTTTTATGGTTTCTATGTCTTTTTTCATGCTGTTGAGTATCCTTATAATCATTACTCTAAATTCTCTATCTGATAAATTGCGTGCTTCCATTTCATGTATTTCTTTTTCTGGGTAATTCTCTCGTTCTTTCATCCAGCTGCATTTGATTCTGCCTTTCCCCAGGGTGTACTCCCAGCTGGCAGAACCTCAGTCCTTTTCTCCATTTCCTTTTACTTCAATTTCTGTTTCTTTTTCTTCTCATTTTGGCTTCTTCTTTGTAATTTCTGCCTTAGTTGCCAAACTAATCAGCTATTAAACTGATCAGTTGTTAAACTAATCAAGCTGTAAGCAGCTCAGCTTGAGCTCCACAGGGTGAAAGTAGGGTATTGCTTCTCCTCAGGCTGATATCACTTGCAGAGGGGTGCTCTGCATGAGAAAGATGGCTTCTGCAGTATGGGGAATGACTCAGCACAGGGATCCTGGTGGCTGTTCCTTCAGTTCTCTTCCCAGAGGCACCAGTCCCAGACTCTTCTCAAGCATCTCTAGTGCACTCTGCCCTCCCTCTGCTAGACCCCAGGGTAAATGGCTGCAAATGAAATTTTGTGCTTTGGCTTTTAAGAAGCTCTCTGAGATTCCAGACATCTCTTCCTGACAGGCAGAAAACCTGCTGCTTTTCACAACTGGATGTTATCTGGGTTCATTTCCAACTCTGGTATTTGTAGGCTGGGGAGCCCAGCATGAGTTTAGATCCCACACTTCTCAGGGGAACCCCCAGACATGGAAATATCCCTCCGGATCTTCAGCTTCTGCCCATGGAAGCCCAGCCAGCCCTCATGTCTCCACACTCCCTACCAGTCTCATAGTAGTGAACTGATTTCTTCTTTCTGTCTGTGGTTATAAGGCTTCTCTCCTGCTAGTATTCAGTTGGTTATTCAGGATGACTTTTCTATAGTTTAGTTGTAATTCCAGGTTGGTTGGGGGAGGAGGTTAGTGTAGCTTCCACTTACTTCTCTGCCATCTTAGACCCCATAGTTGGTTTTATTTCTAAAAAACTAGTTGCATATTTTATTCTAACATATTTAATGACAATCAGGAATCCATTTTTTCTAGCTATATAATCAAATAGTTGAGGCTATATGCCATAGCATCATTTTCTGTCTCCTAAAAAAAGTAAGGTTGGCACAGTTTCTTCATTTCTCCCTAAATTTTAAGGTTCCACTACTTCATTCATGTCTGCTTGTGATGTTCCAGTCCTTAAGACTTGGTTCACAGGCTGAAAAGAATCCTTTCATTAAAAAGCAGGTCAGCCAACAAATGGCAAAGAGAAATTACCGTAGAGGTTTTCAGAAGAGGCTGGGCAGCACCTGGTGGAGGCGCCAGGTGCAGGCTCACACCAGGCAGGGAGAGGGATAATTTTGGGATGAACCCCTTGTTATTTGGGCTGAGAGAGGCAATTCATGTTCTGAGAAGTCATCTAAAATGGTAGGGAGGTCCGTTTTAATCTCTTTTTTTTTTTTCAGGATGGAACAGACCACACACTTCCTCTTCCTTACCCCTGAACCAGTTCATTAAGCTGGCCCTTTAACGGTGCTGCTGTTTGCCTGCTATCTGGTCCATCCACAAATATCTTTTGAGTGCCTACAATGTGACCTTGGGGTGTGCATCCCCTGGCATCATGGAAAAATATAGCTGTCTATTTCAGGGTGAAAAATGTTACCTTAATTAAGAGCATCAGCTCCTCTAAAGTGTAAATCGTTTCCCTAGCCTCACAATGCACCGGAAAATGGGTGGAACTGTGGCGGACTTATACCCACTTTCCCTAACCTTCCTGTGCAGAGAGACTGCAAAGGACACCATCTCTACAGAGTCCATCGAAACTAGGAGATGGATAAACTACTCTGTATACAAAACTAAAAAGAGAGGAAAACACGGAAGGGGAGAGTGTATTGAGCAACTGGTTGAGAGACAGGTGGCTAGTGGGACATTCCCGGGGATAATGGCAGACAAGGGTGGCCAGTACCAGCTAGTATTAAGACTTTACTTTATTATGGCTAGTATTATGGCTTTACTTTAAATCTGCTCTGCAAGAGTTCCTGTCTGAATGATGCAGTGGGAAAAGGGGGAAATGAAAAACTAACAAAAATGTTGAGGCACATACTATGTCTTTAAGTCAGTGAGCTGGAAGGAGGACCCGTTCCAACAGTAGCACAGCATTCCAAGTGGGCACTAGAAGGAAGCACTAAAGTGCAATATTTGGCATTTTGATAATAGTGCAAAACTAGGAACCACCGACATTTTCTTCACTAGGGGGCTGGTTAAAAGAAGCACGATTCATCCAGACTGTAGGATGTGCTATGCATCATGTCAAAATAATTTTGGTAGATTTGCACGTACTGATGTGGAAAGATCTCTAAGGTCTACAGCTAAGTTTAAAAAGTGAGGTGAAGAGCAATATCTACAAGTTTTATGGAAAAAACCTCCACGAAATATAATTGCATATATGAATATGTAAATATATTTCCCTTGGGTAGGAAAAGGACTGGATAGGGACCCAGAGAAAAAAACCTATTTTGTTAGAAAAATTTTAACCATGAGAATTATTCATATAGTACTTGTATAATTAGGATAAATCAAAAGTTTTAAAGTTTATACAAATATACTTTAAAAGAAGAGTGCAAGGTCAGAGCTTCTGAAGGACTTAAAATCCACAAACAGAAGGACAATGCTGATATTGTAAATCTCAATAAAATCTAGATTAAAATCTGTTCAAAGGTACAGTCTTTCCTCGCATCAGAAAAACCCAGACGGTGGGAAAGTTTGTCATACGTGCACACAGCATCTGACCTTTAACCTGCTGGGAAATCTGAAATGTAGGGGTTTGTCACAGGTACAACACCTGATGGTAACTCTGCCACAGCTGCACCCACTTCCAGGTTGTGAGGCAGGAGTCGCCTGTCTTTCAGGCAACAAAGCATTTTAGAACAGCCGCTGACCTGGTCAACGTGAAGTTCTCACACTGAAGTCATTGAAGACGAGTCTGATAACTGACACTCCTATCGGGAGTGAGGGCGACACAGACGTGGCTGTCGTCCACGCCGCCTGCGGGGCAGTGTTCTCTGTAGCCACATGTCCAACTCTGGTGGCGATTTTCCAAGTCTCCTTGTCCTACGTGAGTCTCCTGTTCTCATCTTCTTGTCCTCTACCAGTTCTCTCTTTCTTACATCTGATCTGTCATCTTCCTCTTTCCCCTGGCTCCTTCCCCTGGATCTATAAAATGCCCGATCTTAAAGAAAACCTCCTTTTCAGACCACCGCCCTGTCTTAGCTGTTCAGGCTGCTCGGACAAAATACCACAGCTCAGGTAGCTTATCATCAACGGAGATTTATTCCACACAGTTTTGGAGACTGGAAGTCCAAGATCACAGTGAACCCCTTCCTTGATCCTCCTAAATAACTGTGATTCCTGAGGAGGAGGAGGACCGGAAGCAGGTTTAATTCAGAACAGGCAGAAATGTGTAACCATGCATACAAGTTTACAAAGGCTGCATCACAAGTCTCCAAATCTCCCCAACGCAGAGCTCCGTCATATTTCAACTTTACTAGATAGTCATACATCTCCTCCAGCCCCGAAGCCATTCTCCTGTAAACCTACAAAAACAAAGAATTTTGAATAATTATACGTTTTTAATTATTTATTCATTCTGGAGTAATATTTTGCCATTATTATCCATTTCCACGTTAGGATGTGCTTATCGCTTGCAAACCTACAGGAAGATACACCTTCTTCACGAGGGCATCCTGACCCTTTCTTTCTCCCAGCGCCTAAAACTGATGACCCTGCCAGTTACTTAGTCTCCCTCCACCCCAGTGCCCCCACTGTGAGGTGGGAGCAATGCCTCACCTCGCACTGCTGTGAGGATTTACTGACTTAGTACAAAGCATAGGCGCTAAGAAAATATGTTTTTTCTCCTTTATTTCCTGACCAAGTATAATTGTTTATTTTACCAGTAAAGTATTGTCCCTAAGTGTTTTCGTTTTTATCTTCACTTAGTATTTACTCATTCAGTAGTTACTGATAACTTGTGCATGCCAGGCGCTGTTCCAGGTTCTGGGGACACCTGAGCTACACCTGCGGGGCCCAGGACTTCACCGCGTGCCTTGGGCTGAGCACGGAGCGAGGCTGCTGCGTGCTCCTCCAGCAGCACCGGGACCCGCCTTTCCCCGGGCGCACTCCCGGCTGGCAGAGCCTGCGTCCTTCTCTCCACTTCCTTTTACTACGATTTCTGGTGCTTTCCTCTAACAGAGCGGGGGCAGTGTACCGTTTGGAAGAAAATAACTTGGAAAAAGAGACCAAATGCTTCAAGATGTATAAAAGGTTGCAGAACCACCTGCATGGTGTTTGAAAATCACCAACCCTCAAAAGCAACAAGGCGACAATGCACCCAAGTTTAACTACACAGGGCGCCCTCTCCAGCAGGGGCTCCGCGGCCCGGATGGCAGGAGAGACCTGTCGGAGCAAACGCTGTACTGGCGCCCTCGCTCTCTTCCATTGCCCCCAGCCAAGTTCCAGTCATTCCAGTGACTGACTCTCCGATAAATCTGTTTTCACCAAATCTCCTGAACCTAGAGGCTGAGGTCATACTCTTTTGTGTGTCTCTGGTGCGGAGCTCAGTACCTGGCACAAGGCAGCTGCTCAGCAAGTTCCAGCAACTCTCAATTCTTCTTTGCCTCCCCTGAGCTCCGCATAGGCAGGGTCATGGTCTTATTCATTTTTTGCATTCTTATACTAAGCACAGGACCTGGTAAACGGTAGGTGCTCAGTCTGTCTGTTCGGTGAGCAAAGGGATGGAAGGATGTGCGTGGAGGCACGTTCAGAAGCTCCTTCTCAGCTCACAAGCTCTGGCGGAGCAGAGGAGGAGAGGCCAGGCGGGTGGGGTGGTGACTGCAACGCCAGAGCCCTGAGGACCCAGTGTCCCTGCCGCCGTGATGGCACAGGGTCATGTCTGTGCAAGGCCGCTCCCCTCCCCCCATGTAACAGGAGGCCTCCTCCCATCAGCCCGCTTTGGAAAACTGCTTGCACCTGGCCTGGAAGAGCACAATTAAAAGATGCCATAAAAATTGACAGAGCCCAGAGCGGAGGGCTGCAAATACATTACAATTCCAATCGAACTATAAATAAAGCCCCTAAATTAAATAAATCTCACACAATTATGGATTAAAACATGTTTAGTGTTAATGGCCTTGCACATGGACCCTGACTCCCGAAATTGTTGCTGAGGCTGCATGGTTGGGGGATTGCATCATAATTAACACCAGGCCATTGCTGGAGGGGCTGGCCTGAGGTTCAGCTGTGGGCCTTCAGAAGGCAAGGAGGGGACTGAGGGGGCTCCACGCTCCCGGATGCTCGCCCAGCCCCTTCTTGGCGCCACTGATTCTGTCCTTGGAGGAACGTGACCTGGAATGGCTGTGACTGCTCAGGGCCTGACCTTGGACACAAGGGCTTCTTCTAGGTGCCGTGCTCTCGCGGCCTCACAAATGTCCATGGGCACCAAAGAAATGACCCAACACAAGCAGAGGGTTTGTTGAAGAAACATCTAATGACCAAACTAAACTAACAAGAAAAATGGAGACAGACTCATAGATGGAGAGCAGATGGCAGCTAGTGGGGTGAGGGGGTAGAAGGACTGAGCACAAAGGAAAAAGGACTCAGGGACATGGACACCAGTGTGGTGATTGCTGGGGGGAGGAGGGGTATAAAGGGACTAAATGGTAATGGAAAAATATAATAAAGATGAAAAATAAAAAAAGAAATATCTGGATAGTCTAGTTATTTGCTCACTCCCACCCTGTGGCTTTGAGGCCCGTAAAGTGTAACACAAATAACCAGCAGTAATATTTGTGCATTAGGATGTCTAAAGTCTCCTTTAATCACCCTCACATGTAAATTACTGGAACCAAGTCAACGTCATAAAGGACAATAAAAGGTACAAGAGTTCTAGGTACACCAAACCAAGCATGAGCCCTAAAACTTAGGAACTCTTACAGGAGAGAAGCATGGAGCCTGGAGTTTTCATTCCAGACAGATTTTACCTCGAACGGAGACCCCACAGATGGCAGGCAGCCACCGGCCCGGGGTCCCGCTCCCAGAGCTGGGTGGTGCAGTGGCTGAGAACTGGGCGCTGAAGTCCTGCGGGGCAGGGCCCACTGCCAGCTGTCACTCACTGAGTGCACACTCACCTGGTTGTTCCAGGTTCCGGTCTCCAAACTAGGAGTGATACTAGACCTTACTTGTGGGCCATGAGGGTCTGGCCCACAGTGTGCACCCATGAATGGTCACCGCTCCTGTGATTGTCACCGAGTAGGCAAGCCCCATCCCCACTCATGTGCGCCAGCTGTGGAGGGCACGTGCCTGGTCCCCCTACGCGTGCGGTGGCCGGAGGCCGCGGGCTCAGATGGCAGGTTTGCAGGCCTGAGCAGAGCATGGCTTAGGGCAGACACTCCCCCTGTTTGCTGGCCTGTCACCTGGAGCAGCTTGCCTGTGCCTGAGAGAGGAGAGAGTGGTGGCAGTTGTTCAGAGAGTTACTGTGAGGACAGACGGGGATGAAGACGTACAAAGGACTTAGTGTGAGCGCCTGCAAAGTAACTGGGCTCAATAACTGGTGAGTCCTTCCCTCCTGCCCTCGCGGCCATCTTTCAATTGCCTTAACAAAACCCAGACAGGGTCTTCAACACCAGCCTGCCCAAAGTGGGAGGGCTGCTCTGGGTGGGTTGGCCGGGGGGACCGCGCTCCCCACCAACAGGCTCTGCCCAGTGTGTGCCCCTCTAGCGCCCCCGGGGGAAGGAACCCTTGGTCAGAAATGACTGAGACATGATCTGAATCCTCTCTCAGTCCTAATTCAGCTTCCCTGACCCTGTTGTTGTCAGACAGACATTTAAAAAATACAGATCTTACCACGTCACATTTCTGCTTACGAAAGTTTCAGTGGGTCTCACTTAGGATAAAGTGTGACACACCACAGCAGCATTCATGAAGGGGTAACTGGTCCTTCCCATCTCTACACTCCACACGCTGCCTTTCCTTCGTGGAGCGCTCAGGCTGTCTTGGGCTCTCCTTTCCCGGCCTGGAGGCTTCGTGTGCACTCCGTCCTGGGCTTAGCACTGTCTCCCTGCTCCCTCGGCAGGCCGCACCCGGCCGACTGCCAGTCTCCGCTCAGGTGCCACGGCCCGCGTGAAGCCTTCCCTGATCTCTCGCTTGAGTTTGGTGCCCCTCCTGGGTTCCTCTTTAGCAGCCCGCTCAGACCCCAACCGAGTCCCTGTGTATTCTCATGTAATTACCTGGTTACGTGTCCGCACGCACACTAGACCACAGGCTCCAAGAGGGCAGGCTCTCCTTTCTTTGCTCACCACTTATCCTCGCTGTAACTCAGTGCCAGGCTCTGGGTAGGGACACAGGATTAGGAATAAAAAGTGAATAGGTGGATGAATTGCTCATTCTTGTGTTCCCTGCTTGTCAGTGCTTCTTGCTTCCTACCATCACCACAGATGCAATGATGCAGGAAGTTCAAGGACTACAGAGTATGCATCTCCCCTCCTGAGTGAATCACCAGCCAGACTGGGAAGTCCCAGGGTGAGAGGAGGCCCCCTGGAATGGGCACGTGCCAGTCAATCCTGGCCTGGAAGAGTCCTTGTCTCGTCCGTCATGTTACGTAGATACAGATATAAGTATGGGTACGGATATGGGTATGGGTATTGGGTATGGATATGGGTACGGATATGGGTATGGGTATTGGGTATGGATATGGGTATGGATATGGGTATTGGGTATGGGTATTGGGTATGGATATAGGTATGGGTATGGGTATGGATATAGGTATGGATATAGGTATGGGTATAGGTATGGATACAGGTATGGATATGGATATGGGTATGGATATAGGTATGGGTATGGGTATGGATATAGGTATGGATATGGGTATGGGTATGGATACAGGTATGGGTATGGATATGGGTATAGATATAGGTATGGGTATTGGGTATGGATATAGGTATGGATATGGGTATGGGTATGGATATAGGTATGGGTATGGGTATGGATATAGGTATGGGTATAGATATGGATATGGGTATGGATACGGGTATGGGTATGGGTATTGGGTATGGATATAGGTATGGGTATGGGTATGGATACGGGTATATATATGGATATGGATATGGGTATGGGTATTAATATAGACTTACTGAAAGGAATCAGCTTACATTATTGTATGGGCTGGTTAGACAGTCCTGAAATGCACAGAGCAGGCTCTCAGAAGGCAGCTGGAGCCCTCAGGCATGAGCTGAAGCTGCAGTCCACAGGTGGAATTCCTTCTTCTTCAGAGACGTTTCTGTTCCTTAGGCCTTTCTACCGATTTAATCAGGCCCACCAACAAGATCTAGGATAATCTTCTTTACCTAAAGCAAACTGATTGTAGAACTTAATCACACCTACAAAATACCTTCATAGAGACACCTAGATAGACTAACTGGGAACTTTGCCCTAGCCACGGGACACAAAGCATTGGCCACACCTGGGGTCAGAGGGCTGGTGCTGCAGTGAAAATCCAGGTCTCCCACCTCCTGCCCCAGGCTGGTCGCTGGGCCCTGCACATTCTCTCCCTTCTTGTGCCTTCCAGCTCTCTGAGCAGAGAAGACCAGCCTACTTCAAAAGGCTCATCAGAATGTGACCGCCAGGAATTTCCACACAGCATGATCTCCAGAAGGGCAGCTTTTCTCTTGTACTGAACAACAAACAATCTGGAAGAGTGTGGTTACATAAGATGATGAACCATATTCAACCTCCAAAAATCAGAACGAAGGAAGAAGCCCTCCCCATGGGCCAGGGCCAGAAGATGGATGGAGACGGGGCTCCCCTTCCGCTCGGATGCACCAGAAGGGCCATCTGGTTGTTTGTGGCTGGCTTCCCTCGCGATCAGTCAGTGTGGGGCCATATTGGTTGTTAAATATTTTGTCTATCAACACTGGGCAGAGGTTAGACTCCCCTGGGCCAGTGTGGTTTAGGGAGAGTGGCCATTTAAAATATACCTGACAGCTTAGTCGAAAAGGGCCGTTGATATTTGAGAGTCTCTCAGACCCAATCCCTCCAGTTAGTTCCAACACGGCGGCAGGGAAATGGTCACAACCCGGGGTGGCAAGGTTGTGGTCATTAGGCGAATGCTGCAGAAACCCTTCCAGAAGGATGCCCGGCCGCAGGGAACCTCCTCACCAGTGATCAGAGTTACGGGGAGACTTGGAAATGCATGGAGCCCGTTAGGCAGATGTGAGAGCTGGACTCAGAAGCATAGCAAACTCTGCACGTCAGAGCTGGAGGGGAACGCACAGACGGCTGCGCCCAAGCTCTTCCGGACAGAATCGAAGTGGCCCCTCGGGGTTTCCCGAGACGTACTCTGTTCCACAAACTACTGATCTCTCTCTCTCTTGCTCCCTCTTACCAAATGTCTGAAAATATTGGGCAAGAAAAAAAATGAAGTCAGATTCTTTTTTGAGGCACTTCTCGCACATTGTCCTCATACGCCCGTCCAATGTGCCTGTCCATCACAGCTGAAGTCTTCTAGGGAGAGGAGATGATTCCGTCTGGGCATCAGGATACTTTTCCAGGGAAAATAATATAGGCTTGGGAATAAGACAAAATAGGACATTCACTTCATGATGTTTTTAGTCACGCCATTTCAAGCAGGGGACATGCAAGGGGACTCTCCACGGAGCACACCTTGCTTGGTGGCACTTTATGCTCCTGCAGCAGGTTGTGGGGTAGCCCGAGGTTGCTTCTGCCTATTGGAAAGGGCTTTTCTGGTCGTCTTTTAGGATCGATAGCCTTAAAACACACATTCCATTTGACTCAGCATTTCTAATCTTATAGGTTTATCCTAAGGCAATAATAAGAGATGTGTCCATCTCGTTATTTATATTAGAAAAAAACAATCTAAGGGGCAAACAATAAAGGATTCGTTAAATGACTTCAGGGATATTTAAATGGAACTGAAAAGCAAAGTTCATCAAGAAGAAAAGGTATGTAAAAGTAGGGAGGGTAGTTTTGAAAAAGAGAAATAATGCCAAAGCATTCTAAAGCTGTAACGGTTTGAGCGGCGAGGCAGCTTGCTGTTCCTTTCTGTCTCTCAGTCACACATTTGCTCATTCGGTTACACGGTCAGCAAGTGCGGAGTGTTTGCTGGGAGCCGTGTGTCAGGCACAGTCCGAACTGCTGGAAGCAGCCCCGGCTTGTTCGCGGTTTCTGCCTGTGCGTCCGCTCCCAGGGCCGCGCGGGGAGGTGAGCTGCCTGCGGACAGGGGTCGGACCTGTGCTGCTCCCGGTTACAGGGACCCTGGTTGCATCAGGGGGGGCCGTGCGCCAAGTCCCTCCTCAGGAGCCACGACCGTCTGAGTCCTGGTGGCCACTTTTCTTGTTGTTGTTAAAGGGTGGGATAGAAAACAGTTCAGGCTTTGTTGCCATACAGTTTTTGTTATGCTGCTAATTTCTGCCATTACGACGCAGGACCCCCCATAGACAAGCAGAAAGTACGGGGCGCAGGCGGCGGTGTTGAACAGACTGTTTACAAAGAGGCGGTCGGTGGGGCTCCTCCCGCGGCCGTAGTTTGCTGACTCTAAGGGAAACATTTTCATTTCAGGATCTCTTTACACTCTCAAGAATTAGTGAGGACGTCAAAGAGCTTCTGTTCATGGAGGTTACATCCATTAATGTTTTATATAGAAAAACTAAAACAGAATTTAAAATACAGTTTATTAATTTATTTAAAAATAACAATAGCGAACCCATTATATGGAAAAACAACCATTTTCAAAAATAAAAAAATAAGCAAGATATTAGTTTACATTTTTGCAAACCTCTTAAATGTCTGGCTTAGTGGAAGGCAGCGGATTCTCACGTCTGCTTCTGTGTTCGCCCTACTGTTTTAATTGACAATTGGACCTCACACAGAGAAGTAGGCAAGGGGGAACTTACAGGACCTCAGGAAACTCTGAGAACCACTGGCTCACGATGATTACGGGGATTTTCTTCCCTTTGTTAGATACTCAGTTTCCCAGCCTCCCTTGCAGCTGTGGCATCCAGGTGACCAGGTTGCAACTTGCCTAGTGAACTCAGGCAACTTGGTTCACCTCACTGGGCTTTGTTTGCACAACGGGAATAAAAATAATGCCTAATTCATCTAAGTGTTGCAATGGTGTAATAAATTATACATGTGAAGCACCTATTTCAATGTCCGGCACAAAGCAAAAAGTGAGTGATATGTGGGAGTTATCTTGGTTATGTTACAGCTGCTGCTGCTGCTTTTGCTGCTGTGACAATAGTCAATTAGATTTGAGGAATGTCTGCTCGGGGCAGCACTAGGTAGTGCTTCCTTTCAGTGGTGAAAGGATTGGTACCCTGACGTGTGAACACAGCTGTTACTCAGTTCCCCACGGTAACACTTTATACCAAGCTGTGAACCAAAGGGGGTAACAGAGGAATCACAGCAAAGAGCAGGACACAGGATAAAACTGGGTGCCTGATGTCACTGACCCAGACACTTGCTAGTTAGCACAGTCCTACAGACGAATCTATGGCGTCTCTCTGCACGTGGGCTCTGGACGGCGGGCCGTGTTGCTGGCGCCCACTCCCTCTGCCAAAGCCTCTGTGAAAAGTGCATTTTAAAGCTGTCCCCCAGGATGCCGGTCCCCAGGTTATTAATCAAACACTAACCTTGGGACTGCTGGGAAGGAGCTTTACAGATGTAATTTAGTTTACTAATCAGCTGAATTAAAATATGGGGAGCAGCCTGGATTGTCCAGACAGACCCAATCTAGTGACTTGAGCCCCTAAAATTTCTACAGCTGGAGCCAGAAAGATGTGATGGGAGAGGCAAGCAGAGGAGAGATCAGGAAGAAGAGAGACCTGATGTGTGAGTAGTGCAGCCATTGCTGGCTTTGAAGATGAAGGGAGCAGGGCAGGGGCCAAGCAGGGCAGGCGCCCTCTAAAGTTGACAACGACCCCTGGATGAAATAGCTAGGAGATGCAACTTCATCCCCACAGCCTCAGTGCCAGGGGCCTGCATGAGCCTGGAAGTAGCTTTTCACACAGAGCTTCCTGTAAACAACTCAGCCATGCTGACTTTTGGATTTTAGCCTGATGGGTCCCTACCAGACTTCTGACCTGCCAGTCTCCACATAATATATCTATGCTGCTTTAAGCCACAGTTAGAGTCATTTGTTACAGGAGTGATAGAAAACTATGTATCCTCTCTTCCCACTTGGAGTTTGGTCCATGCTGGTAGATTCACCCTACAGTCTCCCTGAAGAACAGTTTGTCGCCAAGTCAGGACAACTTTTGTTTATTATGCATCACTGATTGGCTGCCCCCTGGGTCAGTTTAATTTTAACAGAACTCATAACAGACTCGAATAGGCCTTCATCATTGCTTCTTGAAGAAACTTTACTCATAAGGAGTTGGGTACCCCTTAGAAGACATAAAATGATTGCCTTAAATACATTGTACTTCTCCTGCCCTATTTTTTCCCATCTCCAACTTACAATGTGATTGTAAA
Source organism: Micronycteris hirsuta (assembly GCA_004026765.1). Taxonomy (NCBI): domain Eukaryota; kingdom Metazoa; phylum Chordata; class Mammalia; order Chiroptera; family Phyllostomidae; genus Micronycteris; species Micronycteris hirsuta. Next base: position 391,229 of record PVJI01000044.1, read on the forward strand.
TGAGCTAAGGGCTGTTTCCTTTATCATCCAGGTAGAGGAAATTAAAAAGCCGCATGAATATGCTGGAGTTATGCCCTCTTTGGGGCAAGTTTCCATTCTTTTGGCTGATTACTGGGGAGCACTAAAGGTGGCAGAACTGAATCGGTGAGCTCTTCAGGTGTCAAGGTGCCTTTGCAAATTGCTGCTGAATGGTTTTGCTACCTCTGCTGAGTCAAGTAGATAGAAACAGAATCAGCCATGCAACCTGCCCAGGACTCATGCATACATGTCATTTTCTTCCCTCCACAGAAAAGCAAGCAGTTTTGACCTCATGTTTTAATTTAGTTGGCTGCAAACAACCACCACCAAACAACTTTTTTGGTTTTTTCTCACTTGGATTACTGAATCTTGGACATGAATATTGAACTTAAAAACCCAAACAAAACCCAGACCAACTGGGTTTAAATTTGAAATCCCAGAGAGAAAGGAATATATTCATTAAAATCAACTTCTCGGTTCCCCAGACTTTGCTCTCAATTTTAAGCTGGTCTCAGACAGATTCTATCAGGTGGGCTTCTGAGCGCCTGCGCGGCCTTTGCTCACTTGTCTCGGCCATGAGGCTTTGTCCTTGTCTGCCAGCTTCTGTCATAGGGCTGAGCTTCCCAGCAAGGCAGTGCTGTTCCAGAGCTTCCAGAACCCCTGTGTTGGGTAGGGATCAAGTGGAAAGGCCATGCGTTTCCTCTTTCTTCCCAGCCCATCTTCCCTGGAAGGATGACAGCGAAGCCATAGGCTGGTGAGAGCAGGAAGAGAAGTGAACCCCCTGCAGCCAGACAATATGGGAGGGGCGGTTTGGGTGCATGAGGGTGTGTGAGTGTGTGAATATGTTTGCGAGTGAGTGTGCGAGAGTCTGTGCCTTTGCAAGTTGCCACCAGGCTCCCTCCCAGGAATCCTGATAACACTGGTCATCTTAACTGTTATTTCTCTGTCTATGAGTACAATTTATTTCTACAGCAAAATTGTAATCTCCTTGCAGACAGGAACCACCACTTTACAAAAACTTTTATAAAATGATTTTAACAAGTACCATATGATTTCACTCATATGTGGACTCTAAGGAACTAACAAGCAAAGCAGACACAGACTCGGAGACAAAGAGCAGGCTCACAGCCGTCAGGGACGGGGTGGTTAAAAAAAAGAAAATAGTTTTGCCTATTTTTGTCCTGTTGCCTGATTTTCCTTAGTATGTTTGTGCCGGAACGCAGCTAACCAATGCTCTACTGAACGTTTAAATGACATTGTTTCTTTGCTGTTATGTAACCTCCTATGATGGAGTCTCCCGTGCACGACATTTTGCCGCCTTCTGTCTGTCTCCCTAAGGCAGATTTGTGGACGAAGAGGAGGGAACATCTGAGAAGGGTTACCTATTTCCACGCTGCCCCCCCAAAGTATGGACATTTGACCTTCCCACCAGCAATGTGTGGAAAATTCTAGGCTCACATTCTCTAGTGCTCAGTATTAGTATATTTAAATTTGTGCTGATATGCTGGTAAAAAAAACAACAGAAAAGGTGTCTCCTTGTTTCGTGTCTTCCTTTTGTAAATTACCGATGAGGTGGATTTAAAAATGTATATACATTATTCTTTTATATTACCTTTTGAATAATTCATTTATCTATTTTGTCCATTTAAAAATTGAGCTCATATTGTACATTTTTAGTGTCAGCGTTAGTAACCACGATCTGCCATGGCAGTGAATATTGCTCCAGTTTTGCCCATGATGGTTTTTGATGTACAAAATATAGTTTCCAAATTTTTATTTAATTAAATACAGATATTTTTTTCTTTCGTAGTTTCTTACATTGCTCTTATGTTTAAGATATTCTTTCTCTTCCACAGATTGTTCAATATTTAGTTTTTTCTGTTTTGTTAGAGACTGTTTTTATATCTAACTCTAATCCAAATAGAATTTATTTCAGTTATTGATAAACGAACTTGACAATTTCTTCCCACAAAGCTTTTCTCATTTATGAACTTGATTTATTTTTTCTGTGTAACCTTATTTTTTCTGATTATAAAAGTAATATTTGCTTAATGGTAAGTTCAAATAATTAATAAGCAGAAAACGTAGGAAAGAATGGTCACCGTAATGACTTCCACATTTCCGACAAGACACGCTGGTAGCAGTTCGCTGTGTGTCCTTCGGAGTTTCTGCTCTATGTAAACTATTTTTAAAAAGTGAAAATGACACTGTACCATAAATACCTTTTTATAATCTGTGATTTTATTTTTATTTAACCAGATATTGATAACATTTCCTTCCATATTGACACGTACAGATTTGATTCACTTTTTAAAAGCAGACATATGGTATTCCATACCTTATTTAATCAGTCCTCTATTTATAAAAATTAAACATTTCTAATTTTCTTTGTTACTATTTATAGTCAGCAATGAACAGCCTTTTATGTAAATATTAGTATATATATCCCATTATTTTCTCAGAATCAATTCTTAGATAGTAATCAATGAGTTAAAGAACATACATGCTTCAAGTTTTTTTAATTTGATCTTTATTGTATTTTTTCCATTACCATCTAGTCCCCTTGTACCCCCTCCCCCCAGCAATTACCTCACTGTTGTCCATGTCCATGAGTCCTTTTTCTTTTTTGCTCAGTGCTTCAAGTTTTAACACGTTTACAAATTGCCCTCTACAAAGCTTATACTGTTTTGCCTTCCTATCAGGAAGTTTATTTCTTAATAGTTTCATTAACATTTATTTTCATATAGATAATCTTTACAAAGCTGATTAGTAAACATATGTTTTAACTTTAATTCCTTTGCTCATTGTGGGATTAGCACGCGACACATCCCTTGTCATATACTAACACCTTCGATGCACTGGGTCTGTTTAATGACTGACTATCTCATTGATCTATTCACTCTCCCTCGTACAAGTCTATCACTTCAAATAAGTTTGATATCTGCCATCAAAGCTCCACCATCACTTTAAAAAATATTAGTCATGTTCACTTATTCCCTTTTTCAGATGAATTCTAGAATCCCTGTGTTGTTTTTATTGAAATTACAGTTTGCTGAGATGTTAATTTTGAAACATTAACTATTCTATAGTACCTAGTCTGTCCACGTTCCATTTGGAAACAATATACCCTTCTCTATTTTAAAAATCTTTCATTATAAATTGTAGTAAAGTTCTGTTGTTTTCTTCATATGGATTCTTCATAATTATTGCTAAAGATTTTCCCAGTTATTTTTGCTTGTTTCTTGTGAATATAATCTTCTTCTTCCTTATACTGTGTGTGTTCAAATGTATTATTTTTGTTACATAAAAAATTATTTTAAAAATATGAACATTTCAACTAATTTCCTTTAATTTTAGTAGTGTTTCAACTTATTTTTTAAGTTGTCTGACTTTTATCATTTTGACATTGAGAAATAATAATCACTTTATTTCTTTGTTTCTGATCATTATATTTCTATTATGTTTTATCATTTTTATTGGTCAAATTTTCTAAAACAATGTTAAACAATAATCCAAGATATATTCTGTAGCATTATTCATACTAGGGAACAACAGATAGCTTAAAAAATTTTCCTTCAGATTTAAAACTCAATTAACATCATGTTCGTTTTTAGGATTGTCATCAAATTGAGAAAATATGTTAAGTCTATTTCATATATTAGCTGTGAGATTTGAGAGATTTTGCACATGCTGACTTCTGGCTCTATGTGTGTAAAATCTTGCTCCTGCTTCTACCCACATCCTCCTGGTACTCAGCATTCTGGGACACATTCATATCTTCATATGACCTCTGGCCCTGCCTCTTTGACTCAGGACATTGGGTGAGTGGGCACCGTGGGTAAAGGAGTGTTCCTGGAAGCAGTTCGTAGCCCGGGACAGCCAGCAGTACTACCTAACGTACATGGGAGCAACGGGGAACCACATACATATGGCATGTTATTAAGCCCAAGCTAAATGCATCTCCAACTCAACTTCACCTCAGCCCAATCCCACAATGCCCACGTCTGCTCCAATGCTACTCAACAGGCAGGGAAGAGTGAAGGAGAGCACATCAGGCTGGACAAAAAGATTAGTTTAACGGATAACATGTAAAATCTCCTACTTTTGGCCAATTTTACCAGATTTCAAGGGCTGTGCTCTGCAGGAGGGTGCTCTACCGAAGAGGCACTGTGCACACCATGAGCATGAAGGAGCTGCGTGTCTGTGACCACAGTTTCCGGCAAGAGCGTGTCTCATTCCCACGGAATTAGGATTGTCTGGAGATTTTCTGACTGGTGGAAATAGTCCAGAGGAGGGCAAGTGTGCGTTGCAGTTTTGCACAAAGGCTCTGTATGGGTCAGTGGCAGCCTTGCTTTGGGGGTTCTGCCTGGGGTTTGTGTGTAGCCTGCGCCCCACACCGCTGTGGTGGACAGCAGCCGCGGTTCCATCTCAGCCTTTCACAAGGTGCCGATGTCCAAGGCCCTACAGCCCCAAAGGCCCTTTCACGTTGTTTGTTCCTTCCTTGCACCCCTGTGTCCACTCCCTCTGGCTATTTCTTCTGTGGGAGCTGGCGGGTAAATGATTCAGGCTCGGGGAACAGACAGACCTGCCGCGGAAGCCTGCCTCACCCCCTTACAGCTACACCTCTGTGGGCAAGCACGTAACCTTCCTGCTCTGCTTTCTCTAAACTGAAGGCAAATAGTATTTACTTCACAGAATAGTCCTAGGTTTTAAAAAAATGTTTTGTTTTGTTTTCCTGTAAGGCACTTAACACAATCCCTGACCTGAATGAACGCTCAGGAAATGATGTTGTCATTACTTCCCTCACCCGCACCTCCTTTCCACGTGCTGGTCCTTTGGGTTTCCTTGCCTTTCCCAGCCACCCTGGTCTGTGAGCTCCCCCTGTTCTGAGGCTCTTCTTTCTGGAACATTTATTGCACTGTATTTCCTGTGCTCTTTCCCCTGATGGACTTCAAGCCCCCTGGGGACGTTGTTATATAAGCCTTTATTTCCCCCAAAGGACCCCACAAGGTCTTTTCAGGGGTCAGACCATCATTGCTTTTGGCCAAAGCCATTGCGGGACTGACAGTCCCTGGGTCTTCAGAATACAATGTGAGATGAATGTACCACAAAATCAATGCAGTTATCTGAGGGAAATTAAAAACAATATGTTAGTGTTTGTTTCATGAGATAAGTCAGGCAAATGCACCAGATTTTTAAAGAAGCTTTAGCTCAATTTCTGAGAAACTTGAATCACTCCAAATAGTTGGCAATTTCATTTTTTCTTATGTTTTCAAGGGCTTAGATTTGTCGGAATCACACAAACATTTCTCGTTGGAATCGCACTTCATTTCTCCGGGTCTAGTTAAGTGGTGGGGATGGGAGAGTTGGGTGGTATTCACCATTGTGTAGAGGCCCGTTAACTCAAGAAGCCCCTGGACACCTGCTAAGCAGGCTGGGGAGTACTATGGTTGCTGAGTTCCCGGTGGCTGTCGACGTGGTTTGGATGCAACTTACCACCACTTCCCCGTTACATACAGTCATCCACGTTCACGCAGAATCTGGCTCCAAACTCTGCCTGTCTGAGCTCTTCTCTTGCCTGCCCCGTTTCACCCCACCCCCCATATTCCATCTGCCAGCCTATCTGGACAACATGGCATTTTCCCCATGGTGTCTTCCTGCTGTTCTCTCTGCCCCGACTCTCCACTGTCATTTCCTGATAATCTGTCTTCCTCCCACCCCGTCTAACTGTTGAGCTGTCTCGTCCTCCAAGGCTTATATTCAACTTCAGGTAAAGTGAAGGGCCCTCCTGGGTGATCTCACAACGCTTTGTTCAACCCCCTGCTCCTTCTGGGACTGTCCTCCATCCTCTCTGCCTGAGGCTCCGAATCTTCCTGCCTTCCAAGTGCCGCTGTGCTTCAAAGCAGAGTCCTTCGTTTTTTCACTTCTGCGCTCTCTCTACGCTCTCTCTCTAAGTGATCTCATCCAGACATGATATTAAGTATCGTCATCATCAATATCCAGGTGACTTCCAAATTGATCTCTTCAGTCTAGAACTTTTGCTGAACTCCAGGTTTGAATGCAGAGTCACCTTTCCTAATCATTTTTGGACACTAATAAGCATCTCAAACTCAACATGCTGCCAAATGATCTCTTGATTTCATCTCTTTAAACCTGCTCCCTGTCTGAGGAAAAGACACCAGCATTCACTCAGTTGCTCAAGCTAAAAACATTGGCTTCGTCCTTGACGTATTGCTTTTGCATACTTCATTCACTCTATGAACAAATCTTTTTGGCTTGACCACCAGATATATCTGGGGTCCTACTTCTTATCCCTCTCTCTGCTGCTGCGTCTGTCATCTCCCGCCCAACCTTTCTCCCTGCCTCCACTCTCGCAGACTATTCTCACAAAGCAGCCAGAGGAATCTGAATGAAATAAAAGTATGTGCATGCCACTCCCCACTCATAACCCTCTAATGAATTCTTACCATGTGCAGAATTGCATCCACAGGCCTGTTTGCCTGCAAGACCCTGTGGCCCTAGCCCCTGGCTCCCTCCCGATGCCACCTCCGGCTGGTCTCTCCTCCGCCCTGGGCCGTCACAGTGGCCTCCTGGCTCTTCCTTGAACATACCGAGGACATGCCCGCCTCAAAACCTTTGCAGGTTGTTTTCTCTGTGTAGTTCCTGTTTTTGTTCAAGTTTGCCTTCTCAGCGAGACCTTCGCTGACCGTCCCAACTCAAAGCAGCGGCTCCTCTTCCACCTCCACCATCTCTACCACCTGCTTTGTTTTTCCTCGTAGCCTCTTCCTGAAGCTACATTCACTTGTTTGATTGTTCATTGTTTGTTGCCACACACAAGAGTATAAACTCTCAAAGGCAGGGACTTTGTCCATTTCAGTCACTGCTGTGCCCCAGCATCTCAAAAAAATGCCAGGCACATAGTAGGTCCTCAATGTTTGTTTCACATACAAATGAATGAGCCTGTATCTCAGCCCCCTGACAACAGAGCCTATTTTGCATTAGCCTGTGTCCCTCCTTTACCAGCAACTCGGGGAACAGAGGCTGTTTCTTATTTCTTTGACTTCCCCACACTCTTCACAGGGCCCCTGATCTATGCTTGTGGACTTGAGGTCACAAGGCTTGTCTGAGCTCAGAAGGGGTGAGATTAACAAGCTGAGGGCTGTCCTGTGACTACCTGAATTCTGATGGCTTTATACCTTTGGGTTGTCCCTTTAAAAGGAGTATGGCAAATCTGTGGAGAATCCAGGCTCTGAAATGTTGTCTCAAAAATGACTGAGCCTACGCAAAGGCTCATGCTAATGTTTCCGCCTCACACGATTGAACGGGGCTTCCCTCTGATGACCAGACAAATGAGAAAAGATGAGCATCGGAGTTCATAAAAGTGAAATATCTGCTCCATCCTCCCCTCTGCTCTGGCCGAGGGTGACACTGGGTGAAAGGAGAGGAAGGGCCATCCGTAAAGCCACTCTGAGGTGACTGTGGCAGTGCCTGAGTGCTAGGCAGCCCTCTCGAAGGAGGGGTTACCACTCATAACTCACCGGGAGCCTGTCCCGGGGACAGCACGCTGCAGCCGGGGTGAGGAGCAGCGGCTCTCGGGGAACCTCGCCACAAGAAGCCTCCCCAGCCGGGCTCCTCCCTCGCCACCTGCAGAGTGGCCCAGGCCCCCAATTTATTTTGCAGTTGACCCCAGTTACCATTCCACTTCTCCTGACCGACCTTGCTCTACCAACTAAACACAAAGCTATAAATCTTAGTCAGGACACCTGGGCGTGGGGCCCCTAAGCAGCTCTGACGCTGATTCTTTAAGAAAACTCATTTCTTGTAATGCGAGCCCTGCTGAGGATGGCCATGTCAACTTATTAGACTTTTTACTTGGCCGTATTGATTCTGCGCTACCCTGATGCAGCCCGTAATGCTGGCTAATGTTATTGATGAGCCATCAGTCTTGCAGAGGAGCATGGGCTGCAGCTCTCTCGGAACCACAGAAACCGACGGGTGGACAGTGATGGAGAGAAGAAGGAGGACGTGAGTGGAGCTCCTGGGCCTGCTCTGTGCAGGCCGTGGTGCATTAATGAAAGACACACACTCGGTGGCGAGAGACAGATGCGGCTCTCCAGAAGCCATTTATTTATGAAATAATTATGAACGCACAGTTGAATCATGGATTTTCATCACTGCGTGTGTCTAACACTCTTTCTTGATTCACATTTTGTTGGAAATGAAGTGCCGTCGGTTGCAGGGTGGGGCGGTGAGGGGAGGGCGGGCAAGGGCAGACCTCCGGGCAGGAGTCCGAAGGAATTTCCTCTCTCTCTTCCACCTCACCCACTGGCTGCGCTCCTCTCAGAAACCATTTTCCAAGCCGGGCCCAGCCCTGTCTCAAGAGGGAGTTCAGTTTTGACCTGTTCTCAAAAGGGCCTGCATTTTCAACACCGTAAGGCTGCTAATCAAAGCCTCATTCGAAGGAGCTCAGCCTTCAAGACCCTGCGAAGTTGGGGCCTGCTGACTCCCGTGTGCCAGCGTGGGAAGGGTGGGTGTTTGACAGGGTGTTAAAGAGGGGAAGGGGACAGGGACTACAGAGTACTCCCTGCTTTCCTGTCGGATCCTAACTCTTACCTGGAGGGAATTTCCCCCTCAACAGGCTTCTGTACAACAAGTACCATAGACAGGTGGCTTAAACAACAATAATTTGTTTCTCACAAATATGGGGAGTCCAAGATCAAGGTGGCAGCAGATTCGGTGCCAAAGGAGGGCCCCTTTCCTGGCTTGCAGACAGCAACCTTCTTGTTGTGCCCGCTTGTGGCGGAAAGTGAGCTCTGGTCTCTTCCTTCCCCTATAAGGGCACTAATCCCATCAAGGGAGCGCCACCTTAAAAAAAGAAAAAAGAAAAGATCGAAGGCTCCCCACCCTATCCACCACTGCCCCTTCAAACTGAGGAGCTACCTTTGATTCAGCTCATCCCTTTCCCGCCCCTTCAGAGCTGCTCTGGCAGGAAGGGAAACCTGGGTAACTATTTAACAGTGTGTCTCATGCTGTGTGTGTGTCTACAGTAATGAATCCAATACAAGCTCCAATACATTGAAGGTGAAAAACATAAATGAAGGGCTGATACCAAGCTTTCACTCTTTGGTTGTTATCAGGGCGGCAGAGTGACACATTGGATTCATCCTGTGAAACCTGGACTGCGGAGCTCCTGGAGTGTCAGGGGGAGGAAAGTCTGCCGTGGGGTTATTTCTAAAGTGGCTGCTGGACAGGTGAACGATCACACCGGGTGTCGCAGCGGTGTCAGTGCTGCCTCGTGCCGTCCCAGCAGCTGCCTCGTCCCTGCTCACACTGGGCCTCTCCACCTGTCCGTCCTCCCCGTGAGCAACCCTCTGATAGCACGGTGGCAGCTTTGCGTTGTATCATATAATGGCTCTTTGTAAATGCTTGCGGGATGAATGGAGATCCCCATGTTGTTACTAAGTGCAGGCCTTTACTGAAGACCGTAAGCTCCAACTGTTTGCTGCCCAACTCTGGTTGGCCTAAATGATCCTTACGGCCAATTGCACAGAGAATATGCATCCACTGCTGACTTGTAAGGTTTCCAAAAAGCAGTAGAACTTTGTCTTTCCCAATAAGACCTAAATGAAACCCTCAAAGCATAAAACAAATCAAACCGCAGCTATTTTACATGAAAGAAAAAGGGATGGTAGCGAGAAAAATGCACTGGATAGAAAGCAAATTTTTTCCTAAGGATCTGGTCACCTGCACGTGTCTGAAGCCAGAAGGGTGGGGGGCAGCGAAGGTGGAGAGGCCAGCAACATGCAAGGGTGTCACCCCAACCCCGAGCCTCCTCGTTCCCATCACACGTACACACTCACTCACACACACAATCACACATTCAGATAAATCATACACACACACACACTAATTTATACACACGATCATTAAGAAAATGGAAAAAACAGCAATTTGATTTTGACCCTGCACAGGGTGACTTTGCTGGACTGCCCTTTCTTTGCATAGAATGTGGGGGTGTCACAGACGTCATCCCTCTGTCACCCCTCCAAGTTGGCGTCCTCTTTTGACTCAAACCTTTCAGAGCAGCCACTGGGCTAGCTAGAGGCTTCATGGAACAGTTATCCCTTCTTAGCTGGTGACCTTGGACAAGTTACTTACTCTTTTGTTTCCTGTTTCCTCCCAGGGTAGGAAGGGAATAACATTACTGCTTGCCTCCGAGGTTTGTTGAGAGGATTAAATGATTTAACAGAATCACCCTTGACAGAAAATAGGCACTGAAATCCTGTTCAATGTCAATTCATCCTCACGGCAGCCCTGCAAGGTAGAAGTCTTTCAGATGAGGAAACCGAGATCGGGCACGTGTCATTTACCCTGCGTCCCTCAGCTACCAAGTGTCAGAGCCAGTGTGGCTTCCAGCCACCCTGACTGTCTGTGGGCACTTGTGCGTCTTCTGAATCATCTCTGGTGAGTGGTGCCTGCTGGGACCCTTGTCCTGAAGTCCTTGACTCCTGTGTTTTCACTGCCTTGGAATGTTTGATCCCGGCACACCGAGTCTCACTGTCCACCACTGAGGTCAGGTACAGCCTGGCATCGGGCTTTCTGGGTAGGCCACAGGTTATAGCTGGATCACCAAGGCTGGGTAGGCCACGCAAGCTTGGTGGCCTTGGGGGGCATGCCATGTGGGACATGTTGTGTCCTTCAGGGAAGGGATTTCAAAGAACAGACATAGCCAATACATACCATTAATAGGAGCTGGAGAGGCTGTGGTAGTCTTCAAGGTGATGACCTCCCCGAGGCCGAGGAGCATGACAGCTCAGTCGCCTCCTGTGGACTTGTGGGCACATTCGTCTTTAGATGGTCTTTTTTTTTTTTTTTTTTTTTTTAAGCTAATGGTAGTGAAACTAAGATCTTTCCAACTTTGATTTCTTTCTTATGAAAGTACTTTTTCCTATTGCAAAATAAGAGAAACACTCAGAAAAATGTAAGATACTTTTGTTTTGCATTGAGACCTTTGGGATAACTAGGGTAACCATCGGAACGTAAGTGTCGGCAGACTGGCCCTGGGAGTGATCACCAGTCTGAACACACGCACTTCTCCGCTCAGAGCTGGCAAATCAGCGCAGTGCTGCCTTTAGAAAGCTCCGGCATCTACATAAAGGACCACAGTCTATACTAGAAGATGTTTGCAGCAAGTAACAGGATTGTGCTAAGAGAAATTAGAGAGCACCAGGACTAATCCAAGGTCTTGGGGCAGTGGTAGGAGTGAACCCGGAAGCTGACGGGTTCACTGGAATCCGTTCCTGGAACCGTTGCTGCCCGGGGTCAGGAGAGGGCGCTTGGCACAGACTGGGCAGACCGGCCATAACCACTGTCCTGACAGCAACCGCTGCAAAGGGTGTGCCTCGGGTTCTAGCTAATGACGACTCATTTCCAAAGTATTTGCTGAGTGTCTGTTGGACGTAGCACCATGCTGGGATTGCTGAAGGAAGATGATTCTGTCGCTGTCCTCCATGTATTTATGAAATTTGAATGCTTGAAATCATTCAATGACCCCCAAAGGCAGAGTACAAACCAGGGTACACTGGGGCAGTCCAAAGAAGGAGAGGTCAGTTTGAGGTCACCCAGGGATGTCAGTGGAGGCCTTAGATGGATGGCAGTGGTGATGGAGGGAAAGAGAAAGAAATCCTCAGGGTAAACCCATGAATCTTAGGGACCTGGAGATCAGAGGGGACTGGGGTCACTGGGGTCCTGACACAGGTCTTCTGACCCAGCGTTTCCTTCACTGTCTTTGCCTCCCAGCTGGTCTGTGCTGTTGTAATAACCTCTGAACAGACATCCACAGGGGCTTCAGGGTCAGATGGATCTGAACGTGATATTGATTCTACTACTTATTTGCAGTTGAACGCTTGGGCAAATGTCTGGATCTCTTTGACTTCAGCTTCCTTACCTGCAAAATTTGGAAAACAATACTTTACAGATATGAGGATGCAATGAGAGTGACCACAATAACTGTCCAGTATAGGGTCACCCTTATGCTATTATAATTCAAGTGTATCATTAGATCCCCCACCTCCAGACCAGCCTATATGTTGCTGCCAGATCAATCTCCCCAGAATATAATTTTGATCATGTCACTGCCTGTTCTCCTGCAGATGTTGCGGTTGCTGATGGAGAGAGTCTATTGGTACGGGAAGTCACTTACCCCGTTTTCTCTATCTGGATGTCAGAATCTTGACTATAAGAGTCAGGTATCTCGCAGACAGCCCACTTGTGCTATAAAAATACCCAAAGAGGTTCTTAAACTTACAAAGACTGTACAGAGGTGTGTTAGGGTCTGTTAGTTATGGTTGATCCCGCGCAATGAGATGAGACCAATGTCAGCGTCACTGTGTGGTTAGGTTATACCCACTTATATACTTCCATGACGGGATAAGAAGTTTTAGAAGCATCAACAGAGTCCGCCCACCTCCATTACTGTGTTTTCACTCGCCCTTTGCCCCTTCAGTGAGGCTAGTCATTCTGTGTCCATTACCTCGTGGAAGGAATGTGATAGGAGAAAGCAGAGAAAAGTGGAACATTTCCTGGATGTTGAGTTCTGAAAGCTGGGCCCCTGCAGGGGAAAGAAAGACGTAGTTGACAAAAGATAGAAGCCAAATTTGAGATTAAGACTAAGATTTTCCTGCCTCTCCTCCTCTAGGAACATCCTGGGGATGCGGGAAACGGGAAGGCAGAAGTGTCGGAGGAGGGCCGTAGGGGAGGCTGTTCCAGAGGGGCCGCTCCTAGGCCAGGCCCCGGGCCAGCCGCCGAGCCCCAGGCTCTGCTGGCTCGTTCTCATGCCGCCTGCCAAGGACTTCCTTTCAGAACGGCCTTGACCAGCCCACTGGGAGTATGCCCTTCTATGGCCAGGCCATTTGACTAACTCCACGCGAGCTGCCCTCAAGATCTGGCCCAGCACAGGTGTGAACAGACGCGGTTGCAGTTGTGTCCTGCACATCAGATCATACACAGTGGGTTCTGGTTCACATGAACAAAAGCTCTCTGTGCTCCAGTCAGACTGGAACTTATGAACTTATCCCCCTCCGAAGAATGAAGCTATAATGGAGAGACAGAAGTGAGCGGAGTTATTTTTGAGATGGGAGCCCTACTTGGTGCCTCTTGAAATAACGCCACATAGGTGACCCTGCAGAAGGAAAACTCTGTGCAGAAGGAGATTCTCGTCCTTTCTCTTCTTGCTTGGGCACCTCTCTCCAGAGCCGCTTGCAGGGTCGGAGCTCCTAGATCAGGGGCGTCAGACTCATTCTCACTGGGGTCCACCTCAGCCTCGCAGTGGCCTTCAAAGGGCCGAATATAATATCGACTCCTTAACAGTTAAGGAGTGGTTACATTTATACAGTCCTAAAATTATTTCTGCCCTTTGAAGGCAACAACAAGGCTGATGTGGCTGCCCGGTGAAAATGAGTTTGACACCCCTGGTCTAGAGGGAGGTGGGCGCTAGGAACACGGCTGGATGCAGTCACCTGGGGGGCAGTCGGTGGGACAGATATTCTGTGAAGCATTCTGTGGTAGGCTGTTCCATTGGTGGCCCCTACCACGTTTCCCTTGTGTGGTCCCCTCCCCTGTGGACTCTGGGCATGGCTTTCTTGACCAATGATACCTTGGCAAGCATGATGCAAGCATAGACTTGTGAAGAGCTTGCACAATGGGGTTCATCCTCTTGCGACCTCCCTTTTGAAAATAGGTGCCATTTGGTAAGGCAACCAGTATAGACACTGGAGGAAGAGAGGTCACAGGGAGGGAAATGAGGCACACCAGCTCTCAGCTGGCATCGGTTACCAGAAATGCGGTTGACACCTTCATGGACATTTCCCCAGCAGAGCTCCCAGCTGAATGCAGCCACCTAAGAGACCCCAGCAAATACAGAAGGAGGAGAGCGTAGCCGTCCTCTCCGGGCCCTCTCCAAGTCACAGAATCATGAGCAGATGATGTTTGCTGTCATCTTAACCCCTAAGTAGGGTAGTTTTTGTGCAGCAAGAGGTAACAGAAATACTTTCTTTCTATAGTAGGCTTTCCCTTCCGAGTGCAGGGACCTTCCACAGGGCAGGGGCCTGGTCTGCTCTGACCCATGTCCTCAGCGCCTAGCGGCCCACAGTGGTGTCCGCTAAGGGTCTGTCGTATGACACAAATCGGGCCCACAGCATCTACGCTGCGTTGCCATGCTCTTTTTCCTGGCTGTTTCTCTCCCTTCTGAACCATGAACTCCCTCTCCTTGAAACTTTCATTTGTTGTAGAGGAGTGGCTGGCAAATTACAAAGAGACCTACATATGTAACACTTTATTAAGTGGGACTTTGACTATTGTCTATGGAGTTTTGGTTAAGTGAAAGCGGAGAATGTGAGCGATGAATACCCCTACGTCCTGCAGATTGGCACTAGACACATTTGCAGCACATGCTGAGCAAGTAAAATCTTTTCTGACACCATAATCCATTCTTTGCATCCAGCCTATATGAGAGAAAGATGAAGCAGCACTAGGGATCTGTGATTGGGACCAGAAGCTGGAGCCGAGTAGACTGGGTTCAAATCCCCACTCGGCCACATAACAGTTGTGAGACTCTGGTCAAGTTACTTAGCCTCTCTGTACTTCCATTTGCTCATCTGTGAAATGAGAACGATGGCAGCATGCAGCTCACAGGGCTACTGTGCGGACTCGATGAGACCAGGCCGTTTCCATACAGAACCCTGAGAAGGGGCTCAGCTCATCCTAACCGCCTATAAGGCGCAGCGATTGTCAGTGTTATCAAAATGAGTGACTGTCTCCTAAAGGAAGGGTATATATATGCCCCTTGGGGGGGGACCCCAAATTTGGTGCTGGCCACCAGAAGGGACTGACATATTGACTGACATACCATTTGTCGCCCTACCCCATCCTGCAGCCGAATGACAGGAAACATGGAAACCCTTCCTGAGCTCCTGTGGGGTGGACATGGTGAGAGAATTCCTCCAGAAATGTAACCTGCACCCTCTGGCCGTTGGAGGCACCAAGACTGGAAAAGTCCAAAGGAGAAAAGCTGACAGAGTACAGAGAATGGGCTGAGGTGGGCGTGGGGCCTACCTCCAGGGTTTGAGGGTGAAGATGCCAGGTTTCCTGCTAGCTAAGTGGACCCGGTGACAGTCCTATGAGCAGAGCCCCCTTGATAGGACTGTGCCCAATGGGACGGCCTTTCCAGGACAATGCCAGCCCCACAGGGAGAGGACGGGAAGAGGAGGTGCACCCACGAAGATGGCCCTGTGGGCCAGCCTGGCCGCCTGCAGGCCATGCTGAGTCAGAGGTCCCCACAGAAGGGGAAGGTCCTGCAAGAAGGCCCTGAAGTGCCCACGGGATGGGACACCTACCATACGGATCTCGGCAGCACTGGTTCAGTCCCTGGACCATTTTGCTCCTCTCGCCTCCCTGCCTCCTTCCTACTGCAGCCTTGGAGGGGTCAGAGCAAGTGGGGGAGAGACTCTGAGAGTGAAGAAATGCCCCCAACTGCAAGTTACTGAGCCTGAGCTGGGGAAAGAGGGAGCTTTGAAATGCATGATAAATTGAAGTGTTAATATTAGAGAGCTTTGCAGGTTATCAATTTCTGGGAATGACATCCTTCTAATACCTAAAGGGAACTGGGAATGCTCTGCGCTCAGCCTGAGATGCCAAGGGGGCGGCGGGTGCCAAGGAAGTAGGCCGAGAGGCTGTGGCTGAAAAAACAAGGCCATCACTGCAGTATATTCAGCCACTCACAACAGCTCTGAGAGGCGAACCGCTGGATTCCCCTTTACAGGGACTGAGTGAAGTCAGCTATCTTTCCCAGGGTGCCACCTCCCAGGGGCAGGTGGCAAAGCTTCTGACTTCTCTGACCACAGGTGGAAGTTCTTAAACACTCCTTGAGGCCATGCTGCCCCTCACACCTTTCTTTCCCGATGGTTAGTGCCGGCCCAACATTCAGGAAATGTCCTCTACAGGCTTGTCAATGAATGCATTTTTCCTACCAGCTCTGCCCTCACTGCAGCCAAAGCCCCCTCTGCGTGGGCAAAGCAGGATTCTCTGGAGCCAAATACGGCTTCAGTCCCACCCCAAGGTCAGGGCTCTGGCAGACCTGAGAGAGCAGCTGCATTTCACAACTGCTGCTCTTGGGTTCTTCTGACACACCTCCCACGCTCTCCAACCCCCAGAACGTGCCCTGGAAGGCAGATGACACTGTGACCGAGTCCAGGCTCAGGCTGCAGGAGGGAAACCCTGATTTAGCCACCTTCCCTGAAGCTCTCTCAAGAGCAAATTGGTTGGTGTCAGGAAATGTCTCCAATGACCTAAATGACCTGGATAAATTAGCAAGTATGCCTATGTCTCTTTCCTTTCCTTTTTTTTTCTTTTATTTCACTCCATTACAACACGGGGTGAGATGGATGAGGGGTGCAGGTTGTTGCTTTGGGAGCCAGTGATGTGCTGTTTGTAATTCCCACACCACACAGGCAGCCGTTGCAGCCGTGGAAGGAAGGCAGGGCCAGGATTCCCAGCACCTTGGCCTTGGGTGTGTTCTGTACTTACTTACATTTGACCGTGGGCGTGTCCGATGTTCTGGGAATTCACATCATTTCAAACAAAAGCTCAAAGCCACACACTGAGAAGATTGTCTCTGGAGGTTTGGAAAAAATTGTTCAATTTCCCTGAGCTACTGGTAGAGCAAATCCTCCCTAATTTCATCTGCTGTTTGCAAAGCATTTTCACAGATATCCATTCATTAGATCCTCATAACAACCCCCGAAGTACATGGGAAAATATCACTACCCTGACTTAACAGAGCTCCCAGAGCCTCGCTATGATTAAAACACTTCCCTGGGGTCAAATAGCTCTGGGTGACTGCACTTGACCAAATGCCCGCCCATTCTCCTCTCCACCCCTTCCCCAGGCGAGCCATGGCCGCTCCTAAGGTTCGCAATCTCCGGGATGGTCCAGGAAGGGAGGTCACGTACCTATGAACACTGTGCCTGAGGTTTGTTCCCCCGATGTCATTATTTCCATCTCCCTTTCCGGTGGACCTTTGGTTTTCCAGGGTGTTTGACACAGCAGTTTCACTTGTAGGGATTTGTTTTTATATAGCATTCAAATCTGGTCACAAAGATAGATGTGGAAGGTATTCATCACAGTGTCATCAACAAAAGGGACACATGGCACATAGCTTGCATATCCAAGAAGGGGCCAGTTAAATAAATTAAGATATACTGAACCAATGGAGCATTATTCAGCTCTGAATGGGCTTAGGAGAAGGACATTGAGTGACGTGGAAAGATGCTTGTGATCATTGTTAAATAAACAAAACAGGTCACAGAGAAGTGTTTCAGGATGGCCACATTTTGCTTCAACAAATATTTATATCTCTGCAGACAAGTTGACAACTACCCAGAAAGCTATGCACTGAAAGGATGAT
The DNA here is from genome assembly GCA_004026765.1 of Micronycteris hirsuta. NCBI lineage: Eukaryota > Metazoa > Chordata > Mammalia > Chiroptera > Phyllostomidae > Micronycteris > Micronycteris hirsuta. The sequence goes on from PVJI01000044.1 coordinate 408,708, forward strand.
GGTTGCTATTTCTAGTTGGCAAGATTGTGGATAATGTTTATTTCCTTTTCTTGGTTATCTATGTTTCCTAAGCACTCTACAGGCAACAGGACTTAATTTTCTTCTATGAAAAAACATTATTTAAAAACAGGAATTTTTGTTTTTTATAACAAGAAATAAAAAATTTATTTTTGTTTAGTGTGTTAAGTGTGGGGGATTCAGAAATGAATTCAGAATTCAGTCTGTAGTCTCCCTCTGGTTGACCTTCCCCAGGAGTGCAGGGCTTTCCCTTTATTTATTTTTTTAAAGTATATTTTATTGATTATGCTATTACAGTTTTCCCAGTTTTTCCCCTTTTATCCCCTCTCCGCCCTGCACCCCCCAGCCCTCCAGCATTTCCCCCCTTAGTTCATGTCCATGGGTTGTACACATAAGTTTTTTGAACTCCCTGTTTCCTATACCATTTTTTTACCTCTCCCTGTCTATTATATGCCTGCCGATTGTGCTTCGTCTTCCCTGTACCTTTGCCCCACTATTCCTCCCTTCCCCACCCCACTGAAATCCCTCCACGTGATGTCCATTTCTCTGATTCTGTTCCTGTTCTAGTTGTTTGCTTAGTCTTTGTTTTCGCTGTTTTTCTTTTTTTAGGTTCATTTGTTGATAGTTGTGAGTTTGTTGTCGTTTTACTGTTCATATTTTTTTATTTTCTTTTTCTTAGATAAGTCCCTTTAACATTTCATATAATAAGGTCTTGGTGATGATGAACTCCTTTAACTTGACCTTATTTGGGAAGCACTTTATCTGTCCTTCCATTCTAAATGATAGCTTTGCTGGATAGAGTAATTTTGGATGTAGATCCTTGCCTTTCATGATTTCAAATACTTCTTGCCAGGCCATTCTTGCCTTTAAGGTTTCTTTTGAGAAATCAGCTGATATTCTTATGGGAACTCCTTTGTAGGTAACTGTGTCCTTTTCTTTTGCTGCTTTTAAGATTCTCTCTTTATCTTTAATCTTGGGTAACTTAATGATGATGTGCCTTGGTGTGTTCCTCTTTGGGTCCAACTTCTTTGGGACCCTCTGGGCTTCCTGGACTTCCAGGAAGTCTATTTTCTTTACCAGATTGGGGAAGTTTCCCTTCATTATTTTCTCAAATAAGTTTTCAATTTCTTGCTGTTGTTCTTCTCCTTCTGGCACCCCTATAATTTGGATTTTGGAACGTTTAAAATTGTCCTGGAGGTTCCTAAGCCTCTCTTCATTTTTCTGAATTCTTGTTTCTTCATTCTTTTCTGGTTTCCTTTTGTTCCAAATCATTGATTTGAGTCCTGGTTTCCTTCCTGTCACTGTTGGTTCCCTGAATATTTTGCTTTATTTCACTTTGGGTATCTTTCATTTGTTCTTTTATTTTTGGACCAAACTCAGTCAGTTCTGTGAGCATTTTAATTACTAGGACTTTAAACTCTCCATCAGATAGGTTGGCTATCTCCTCATCACTTAGCTTTCTTTCTGGAATTTTGCTCTGTTCTTTCATTTGGGTCCTATTTCTTTATCTCGGTGCACCTGGTAAGTTTTAAGGGGCGGGGCCTTAGGTATTCACCAGGGCAGGGGGACCTTTCTTGCTGCGTTATGGGGCTGCCTGTTGGGGAGGGGCCAGAGAGGGAACAGTGCAGCTCACCTGCCTGGCTCTAGCCCCGCTTTCCAATGTCCTGTGAGAGTGGGAATTTTTCCCACTGTGGCAACCACTGTAGTCCGCAGTCAGCTCTGAGCCTCAGTTTCCCATTCAGTCAGCCCCACTGGAGAGGTCTGAAGCCTCATGATTGCTACCTTAACGCAGGTTCTCTCCGTCTGCCTGTCTTGCCCATTTGGTTTGCCTGGTTGACTGTTTCTTTAATTCCATGGCTGTTGGAGTTCCATACAGTTTGATTTTCTGGCACTTCTGGTTGTTTACTGATTTTAGATTGGTTGTTATCCTCCTTTTGGTTGTGCGAGGAATCTACCTACGCCTCCATCTTGGCTGGAACTCCCAGGGCTTTCCCTTTAGAAGGAAGCTGAGGTTTACTGAGCATTCATGCAGTGCCTGGCATTCTTAATCTTCAATGCCATTCTGCAACGGAGGCATTGTGATTTGTGTCTTAAAGATGGGAGACTGAGGTTTGGAGAGGTCAAATAACTTGGTTAAGTTTGTGCAGCTAATTAGTGGTGGAGTTGGGGTTAAACACAGGTCTGCCTGAATCCTCCACCCTTGCTTAAAGCCTGGGTTGCCTCTCACCATGGCCTTGAGTGGCCCTGTTTCACAAGAATTGATCATGTGAGCTTGAATGGCTTCCCATGCCTGCCCTGGTTGGAATCGAAGTGTGGCATCTGCAGGACTGGAGCAGGGGCCTGAATTGCCAGGAACAAAACTGAAGACCTAATTCCCAGAGCTCTGCCTCACCTAGCGGACCCTGAGCCAATGAAAGGCACACCGTACCTGTGCATACGCAGGTGCTTTCCCCACATGCTTCTTGTGGGTCCTGGGTGTAGACCACGTGTGGCTCTGTATTAGGACAAACGATTCCAGGGAACCCCGCTGGAGTGGAGTAGACGCCTTTTGCTGAAAGTAGAATTTTCAAGTTGGCATTTAAAAATTTGAAATCCAAAGGAAAGCATAAAAGAAACAAAAGCTAAACACAAAATACAAACCCACTAGCGGGGCTGAGCTCTGGGGATCAAATATTCTCTTTGTATTGTGAGGAGAGAGAGGCACGGTGCAGCTGGGCTGGAGTTTTCAGTCGGTCACGCAGAAAAACGCTCCTGGGCACTCCCTTTAAAAACTAAATCAACATTGTTTTAATTTGTGTTTCTTGCTTCCTTATGCGCAATGGAGGGGAAGGTGTGAGGCTGAGCAAGGAGCATTATTTCTCTTACAAGTTAACTTAACATGCAATATGCAGGGGATTACTCTGGGCTCACTCAATACCACAGCCCAGAGCTTTATAGAATTCTATTGATCTTAGCTAAGCTGTTTAATTTTTTTTTTGCTTTAATTTTCTTTCCTTATTTGCTCATTAAGTTGAGGTGAGGAAGGGGCAGGAGACTGGTGGTAGGCGACACTCCCTGGATTTCAGGCTGGCTTGAGGGACAGGAAGCTAGTCTGGCCCTGTCCCTGGGCAGCGCCCACTGCAGCGTTTTCAGCCGGGGGCTGGTGGGGAGGAGTGGCTTCGGGGAAAGGAGAAGCAGTGCCGAGCCCCAGCCCCTGAAAATCTGTGCCCAAAATACTTGCACGATAACGACTCAGAGCAAAACAAAGGGAACGCCAGAGAGTGACGCTGAGGTATGTACGCATAGATATGCCCCACAAGAAGCGCATCATCTGGTAACAGAGAGAAGTGCGTTAACCCGAACGGGATGCAGATGGGCCAGGATAATTGAATGAGAGATTCATTTTTGCTGTTGGAGGAGGCACAAAAGAATGAAAACATAGTTTCTCCCATCTAGCCCTAAAACTCTTAACTATGCTGCAATCCCCACAGAGGGTCACCAGGGACCTGAGAGGGACTTGGGCAGTAGGGGTCGGGCTGGAGCTTGCGGTAAAGGTGTGGGAGGCGGGGTCAGGCCTGAGGGCTGGGCACTTTGTCCACTCCCCTACTGCCCTTCCTGGGACAGGGGTGCTGGGTCGGTTAAGCACCAGGCTTTGGGAACCTGCTGTGGGAGGGGGCAGCGGACCGTTGCTCACCTGTGGCACTGATTGTAGGGGGCAGTGTGACCATGGTGATGGCCACCAAATGTGAAGAAGGACCAGACGGATCTCTTATTTCCTCAAGTCCTAAAATTCTTGGAGGACCCAGCACAGAGCAGGAGAGAAGGCCAACAACAACAAGAAATGGCATCTATCGGCTTTACCATGTGCCAGGCATCGTGCTATGTTCTTTCTTTACATTATTTTAGTGAATCCTCATGAAATCCCTCTGTGTTGGGTTCCATTATCATCCCATTTTTTTTGGTAGATGATAATATGGAGGTGGAAAGAAGTTAAGTCTCTTGTCCAAAGTCTTATGGATGGTAAGCTGCAGAGCCAGGACTTGGCCTCTGTCATGCTGACTCCCGGACCCCCTGCCCTCCACCATGTACTACTGTCCCCCTCCCCTTAGAAGGCCCACCTGTCCAGGGGCACCTCCCTTAGGGGTTGTTAGCATTGTTTTATTTGGGGGCGAGAATTAAACATGATGGTATTTGTACCTAATGTTGTGGAACAAATGTGGTAGAAGGTAGAAGGCTCACCGCGCATGGAGCAAAGTTGTTTCGGTTGGGGCTATAAATGGACAAATGAGCAGGAAAAGAAGACATGAGGAGTTTCTTGGGAGCACGGGGACTGAAAATCCAGCATGTACCCAGAGGCAGTGAGCAGCTCCGTTTGACTGCAGCGGGGACCTGGGAACGAGTGGGAGGTGAGATGAGACAGGGAGGCTGTGTGTCCAGATTACACAGGACCACAGGGCGGCGCTCGATGCTGAGGGCCGGGCCAGCAGACGGTTTCATCTCACGGGCTGACTGGTTGGCAGTGGCTGTCCGGGCTGTTCTGTGTGAGGGACACAGAATCACCCGAGAGAGGGAACAAGCAGCCGTGTCCACCACAGGTTGAGATTCACAATCTCGCTTCCTGTCCTGGCATCCAACAACAGCCTCTGAAAGAAGGCAGCGAGGTTGGGCCCTGGTAGGGGTGGGGTCCATGCCCCAAATTCTTAGCGAATGTCTGATCATTGTGTGGTACAAAGACCAATCCCTTCATGTTGTCAATTATTGTTTCTCCCCACCCCTACTCCAATTTTATTAGAAATGCCTGGAAATAGTAAAACCAAATACATTTGGGAGTAGCTAGAGAGCTCTGGTTATTTATGCTTTTCATCTGGAGCCGCTGAGCCTTGTCCAGTGTGCAGAACCCTGCGTGGGGTTCCAGAGAGCCAGGTTCCAGCCGGGCTCTGCCAGCAACAGCCAGCGTGGCGCTTGAGGCCCAGCCTGGGACCTCTCTGAAATCATCCTACATCACAGAGTACTTGTGAGAAGAAAAGTAAGTAATTTATTTGAAAATACAATGACACAAAAATATAGGCCATTCTGTTTAAATATACTTTATCAAATAAAGTGTACCATTAATTATAAGATAGCCTATCATTTTATGAATCATTAGGAATGAAAACATAATGCTGTCAATTATAGTAACCCATCCAGTGTCAATTTCATTCTCTTATCAAGGATGTTAAAATGCTAGAATCAATGAAATATGCCACATTATGAAAAGGATCTAGTTCTCAGTTACTAACCTCGATTTTAAAAAGTTAAAAATGTGTTTGCTTGGACTCCAGAGCAGGTTCTTGATGCATGAATTTCCATGTTCCAATCAACTCACACCACCCAGCACGAAACTCTGGGCTCCCATCTGCACTTTGTAACTGAGTTGGAGAGACATGGTTCTTAAGGGGAGACTGTCCCAATTTATAATGGCTATGAAAACACTGGTTTGACCGTTGGTTCAGATTTAACTGGCTCTAAATCACATAAGCTGCCACACAGCTTTGATTAAACACTTGCTAGAAATGCTTCAAGGTCAGGGAGCCCTGTGATTCTGTGCGTGACACGGAAAAGCTGTGTTAGATGTCAGTCTGCGGCTGGGAGCGGACCCACGCTCATGGCCTGGAAGTCACTCCCTTCTCCGTTCTATTATTTCTACAGTCCTGGAGAACAAGCTACGTGAGCCCAGCTGTCTCCTAACAAACAGGCCACCTCTGGGGAGTGTCTATGAAATATTCCCGGGAGGGGCTGGGAGGCGGGGGGCTTTAGGACAATCTGCTTACTTGAGTTTATGCAAACGTGGAAGAAGATTTTTAAAGAACGGGAGAGGCAGGAGGGTGTCAAGACTTCGGGCTGCAAGTGGTGGAAACCCAACCTTACTGGCAATGAGGGCATCACGAAAGGCCTGAGAGGTGCATGGAAACCTAGGGGCAGATGCAGCCAGGACTGCTGCTCTGTCCCTCGCCTCTGTCTCCCTCCAGGTTGGAGCCATTGGTTCCTCCTGAGCACAGTGGCTGCTGGGAGCTCCCTGGGTCCCCCAACCACCTCACCACCACACAGGGCCTGAAACTTTTCCTCAGTTCCCCTTTGAGACATTCCAGGGAGGAATTCGTACTGGCCCAGTTTGGATCTTACCGCTGCCAGGCAAATCAACTATGGCCGAAGGGCTAGAGTCCTTGGGCCGTAGGCCCCAGCTGCAACTGCAGGGTTTACGGGAGGACAAGGCATACTTCCTAAATGGGGGGATTGATAGCGCAAAAGAAGGCATGGATCTGACAGACAAATAATAGATGCATTTTAATTACCATGTTTATTTTGGAAAAGCCCTTTTATGGCATGGTATGAAAAAGAAAAGCCCTTTGAGATCTGGCAAACAACAAAGTAATCTTATCATCCTAAGTGTGGGGCAAACTGAACCCATTAATCAATAATAGGGGAGTGAGGCCTCCACAAAGCCATCACTGCTGTCTTGGTGAGGACTAACACACCATTCTACAGGGGACATACCCTGAAAGGCGAGGTGTGTCTACACTACAGAAATGCCTGACCTTCGAAAGCTGTTATTGGAGAACTTGGCCAAGTTCTGTGTGTCCAACTGCATTTGTACTTAGAAGAAGAGAAAGTGTCTATGGACTATAATGCTCAGAGGACTAGGCCAATTCCCCTCCTCTGACCCACAGACAGACCTTGAAAGCTTCTGCAGAAGCCCAGTTACTTGGGTGCCCTTGACCAAAGATTTGGCCTCCTCTTCTCATAAGAGACAGACTATGAAACTTATTGCTGTAATCAAGGATGCCGCAGAATATGAGTTTTACTATTTTACAAGGACCCTCAGGAGAGCTATTTGATCAGAATGGCTATATTGCTTTCTTGAACAACTGGATTATTTTTACTTTACAGACACTAAATCCTGTGACCTTTCATATTTCCCTCTTCGTGGTGGCTGCCAGGAAGCTCAGAGCCCAACTTCCAACCCACCTGCAGTCCAGCCCTGAATTCTCAGTGGCAGGTATTTACTGCACAGTCATATCACTTGACTCCATGCCACTTCCTTGTTGTTATTTCCTTTTGTCTCAAATTTTAAAAATTATATGAGTTATATAATCTTGGACCATCACTTACATCATTGTAAACTGCTGTAAATGCTTTTTTTCTCATTGAAGATTAAGATCAAATAATTACGTCTGACCTTGGGCTCAGAGGTTTTGAAGTCTCTTTCAGGCAGAAACCGTTTTGGTGAGTGTCATAGTGAGCATTTCAGGGCTACTCCTTCTGGAACCCAGCTGTCTCAGGAATGACCTTGATACGTTGTCTTTTTGCAGGGGTTTCTAAACTCACCTGCCCACCTTTTGGTTTCAAACTACATTGTCAATTTATTGATCTTTCTTTCTAACATTTTTGACCATGGAAACAGAATATGAGGTTTTTTTGTGTTTCTTCCCAAGACTTAGAAAGTAAATTCGCTTCCTGTGGTAATATAGTCCAAAAGAGAATTCAGTTTCATCCTCTACAATGTTATTCCATGTTAAAAATATCTTCCAGCTTTCACAAACCTGTAATTGCTGAGAGATCTGTACTTAACAACAAATCTCAAGTATTTAGCCTTAGGCATTTACAATTCCAGCAATAATGATAACAAAGAAAACAATTATTGCGGCAATAAACGATCTCTACCAATGACTTTTAGAAGAATACTTGATGAGTGACTTTCATTTCCATGATTGGGGGGTAGGGTGGAGAGTCAGAAGAATTCAGCCAGATTTAAGGGTAGAAAAGTAGATAATTTAAATGAGCCACTCATTTCTCAACTTGGAAACGGGACACATTCCTCCCGGGGACTTGGCTTCTCTCTCCTGTCATTTGCTGCGGGGGCAGTTTCTCTTCCGGGATCTTTTTAAGCTCATATCCAAGGGGCATCTCTGCACCAGCCCTATTTTCCTAAAGTTTATCCTTGACACAGTAAGTGAGGCGAGCATTTTCAATGTGATCTGCATCATGTTCTTCTTTGTGCAAGTTCATATTTTGGTCTAAATGATAAGCATAAATATTTAACATCGTAAAAGCTGTGGCTTTCCAGCCCCAACCGTCCGATGGGAGACAACCTTACGTGCATTCATTTACAGCCCTTTTTCATTTCAAACTGGTCGATAATATTTCATAAGGTAGAAACCAGATGCAGGATTTGGTGGAGAGAGGAAAACGCAGAGGCAGTTTCTAGACCTAGAGACCAAATTCTGAAAGGAAGGCTAGCAATGGTTTTGTGTATAGGGACTTTTTTTTTTCCTTAATCTTTTCTTTTTTTTTTAAACCAAAGAAATTAACAATATCATTTTAAGAAGATGTGCTGTGTCCTTCCACAGCACACCCCCCCATCCACCTTCCCCCACCGCCCATGCGTGCTCACACACCCTCACGCACAACCAGCAGAGGATGTCCCGATGACAGGTGTCTCTGCCCAGGGTTGCAGACACAGTGAGGAGGGCTCTGCCTAGCAGAGCTGGATGCCCTGTCTCTGCACTTGACCCCGGTGAACATTGGTGGTGGTTTGAAAAATGACCCCCTGCTGGCATTTACATGATACCAAATGATCTATTTGAATGTCATTATATAAGAGATTGCTTTTCGAACTTGCACAGTCTAATTCTCATCAATTTTACATTTAATTTAGAAGAAAAATGATAACCATTTGGAGGGAAGGGAAAGAAGAGAAAAACAACCCACAACAGAGGCCTGTGCCTTTATGTTCTAGAGTGTTTTTCATTCAGTAATTTCTATAGGTGTGATTTTTGAATAAACCCAAAACTGACAAGTAAAGGGTTAAGTAGAAATAAATTATTTTGTTTTAGCTGGCACTGTAGAAAAATGGCTAAGTAATACAGTATTCTAGTTCTGAAAGCCCTACAATGGGATGTGTTAAAATACATAAATTTAAATTCAATGACATGGAAGTTATTGTTGTATATCTACATGCTGATGTGTGAGCCAACTTCTACTTTGGATAATTCAGTGGCTATTGATTTTTTATTTTATATATGTAATAGCATGCTCCTAAGTTCAAAAGAATCAAAATACTGATGTTCAGCGATTTCACCTTCAAAGACCTCTCCCAGTGTAACTCATTAAAGCTCAGGTGTCACCACGCAGTCCCCCTGTGAGGTCCAGGTGCTGAAAGCAGAGCTCAAGGCTGGCAGCCTGTTGCATACCGCCTTGTGGGATTGTCTCCTTTCCACTTCCTTTCATCCTGAAATGAAAGGCTCGTGCAAAAGACATGGCGGCAGAAACATTGAAGGAACAAAGCGACATCCTGTGCCCACAGTGAGGGCGCATGTGGGCGCCAGGCTGGGTCTCCAGTCTGGACCATTGTTGTCCCCGCCACAGACCAGGCCAGATCCCCTGAATCTCTATTCCTCTTCAAAGAACTGATAGGACTCATCTGACGGCATTGACTAAAAAACTAGTTGTGCAATGGAGAAACATTATTGTTCACGTAACTGAAGGGACGGGTGGTAAGGCAGACACGAGGTCAGATTTGGCCCAGCGGCTGGATGAGGCCGCCCAGGACCTGGCTTCTCTCCTTCTCTCTGGTCTGCCTTGCTGGTTTCGGCTTCACCTTCGGGCTGCTTGCAGTGGCCTCCTTAGCAGCTGGGGTTTCTGGTCTTGGGGTAACAAAAATACTCTAGCCATTTCTAATTTCACACCCTCATCCCTCTCCTCAGGGGGGAGGGGGAGGGTCTTCCTCCAGCCCACACGAGTCCTGGCGATCTTTCTCTGATTCTTCTTCTGGAGAGATAAAATGGGATGCTTGGCCTGAGCCAATCAGGGCCCACCCTGGAATACGGAGTGTGGTCATTGCCACCCTCATCAAATGGGCACAGAGGGGATGGAGAAGGGGTACATTCTGGAAGGAAAATCAAGGTCCCATTGCAAGGGAGCAATGAGAGTGTGGATGCAGAGACATCGGCTATTCCCTACCACAACTCGTAATTTCCTGTGTGGTGACGCCTTTTACTAGACATCTTGATTTTATTTTCTTTTGCCACAAAGTCACCTGAGGAAGTCAATGGGTGACGTCAGTTCTGGTTGCAGGCTGGATTGAGACTCCCATGATCCTTTGATCTCCATCTCCAAGTCCCAGTTCTGTCTCCAAACAAGGGGTTGGCAGTGATGGCAGACACCTGGCACCCAGGCCGCCACGCTCCCTTCTCGGTCCTACGGCAGACATCGCCATCAATCACAGGACTTTTTCCTGTGCGGTCCAGATGTGGCCTCAGAGACCTACTTAAAACAGTCCTCTGGACAGCCCCCACAAATGTATTGGTGTTGACAAGTGAGATAAAATGTATTTGCCATCACTGGAAAGGCTTACGCACCAGTGACCCAAACTACCAATGCATTTCCCTCGCATACTAAGAGCGCTTGCAAGCACATATGCACATATTCATATACCTAGTGTTTCTCCAAATGTGGTTTGCAGATCTCCTGCATCAGAATCCCCTTGTGCTCTTATTAAAATGCGGATTCCAGAGACCTACTCTAGAGCTATAAAATAAGAATATTCTCAAAATAACAGTTTTAAATACTCAGTGGGCTAGCACACACAATAGAATAACAAGCGTCTTTCCTACTAGGTCTCTGATATGTTGATTCATTTTTTGTGTACTCTTTCAGCAATTTATTGAGCTACTGTGTGTAGACACAGGACTAGTTTCTGTGAATTAGACCAGAACAGTGCACACAAAGCGTCCCTGTCCCAGCTAGTCACTTATAGGGTGGCATTATAACTTCAGGCTCACGGGTGGTGACGTGCCTTGACCTGATTGATTCTGCCTTAGAGTTTTCATCTTTAGGAGTTAGACCAAGGGGCCCCTGACCACGATTATCTGTGGTAGTGACCACACCTCACAGAGGTCAAACAAAAACCAGGTCACAGATGCACGCTCACACCTACACACACCCCTAGGTTTTCATGAATACATTTTTGTCTAAAATAAAAACAAAATTCCCAAATCCAAAACTATTTATCTTCCTCAACAACCTCAGAGGTTTTTAGAACTGCAAATATTTTCATGGTGTAAGAGGTCTCCTGAGAACCCCTAATAACTGTTTTCTCTGAAAACACTCTAAGACCAAACATCTTCTTCCTGAGTCTAGAACACACTTCTCTCCAAAAAATCATGGCTATTGTCAGACACATTCACGCAGGCAGCAAATATTTACTGTGTGTCCTCCATGTCCCAGGCCTTGTTCTAGACCCTCAGGGATGCCACTTTCCCGGCACTTACATTCCACCAGGGGAGTCACAGCTAGTCAGCACTCAGCAGGGACCTGAACTGGGACTGCACACTCCCACCTTTCGCACTAACGCGTCAGGCCCCGGGCTAGCTTGTTCCGCAAAGGAGCCTTCCCACGTTCTGTCACTGCCGCCTCCCAAAGCACTAGCTCTTTGCCTGTCCTCATTGCAAAACATGAGCCAGCCCAAACTTACTGAGCAGCACGCAGCTCTGCGGTGCTGGGCGCAGGGGTGGGGGTGGGGGTAGATAAAGAGGCACGGGCTATCTTCTTGCTCAGTGGAGCCTCTGGTCTGTTTCCTGGTGCTCTCTGGTACACGCTAGTGTTCTCTGGTGTGCCCCCTGAGTTCCCCTTACTGGCCTTCGTTTTAACAAAATTTCGAGGCAACGCAAAAGCAGCTGAGCATCCATGGCTGCACTGTGGCCAGGAGAGAGAAAGCCCATTTTACCCACCCTTATGGTGGGTAGGGACATGGTCAGGGACAGGATGGGGGTGCTTTCCGCCCCTGCAGCCCTGACACAGCCATCCTGCTCATCTAATAACTGAGCTTCCAGAGCAAACCCAAAGCCATCTTCTTTCGGCTCCTGGGGACAGCGGCTCTGCCAGAAAATACTCAGAATCGTTGGGGAAGAAAACAGAAGGCTCTCTGGGAGCAGAGTGCCTCTGATCCCACTCCTTTTATGCCCCAGGAAAAGAAAAGAGGCCCCTGTGAAAACCCATCCTGGGGCTTCCCAGCCAGTTAAACATGAGGGAGAGAGAGAAAAGAGGGAACATTCTAAATAAAAGCAAAGTCTTTGAAATACTTCAAAGAAACATTTCTCCTATTCAGAAGTCAAGAGCACATCTGGCTGGCGGTGAAAAGAGAAGTGGTGTCATCTGGGCAAAAATGTTCTCTTCAAATATGTCCTTTAAGAGAAGCAAGAAAGGAGAGCGCAAGAGGCTGAGAGAGGAATAATGCGCAGAGCGAAAGGAAGTTAAAGGGAAAAAGAAAAAAGAAGAAAAAACTTCCTAAATCTTGTAATGTTTTAGGAGGGCTTATTAGAGCAAAAATTAAGTGTCATACAGAGCTCTGCTCCAGTACTGATGGCCTTTATTCAAAGAGCCATCACCCTGTAAACTCACTTTAACAACTCCCTTCAGATGAAATATAAAAATTAAAGACATTTACAACACAGCTTAGTAGCAGATGTAGTCGTCCTGTTGGGGCTTAGATCAAATAGTGATGCAAACCCCAGCGGGATAACAGGTCTTATGAAAAAGTCCTTAACAACAGCCCCCAAAAATCTTGGAAATCTTACAAAACATGTTTCCCATTCTCTCCCAACCTCCAGGGTCCCCCCTCTTTCCCCTGCTTCCCCCTGTGATCTGCTAGACTCCTTTTCCATTGTCATCCTTGTCTGGAGTCCTTATGAGTCACTCTACTCTTAGCAACTGGACCAAAAAAAAAAAAAAATCTGTTTGGGCTTCTGGTTATCTTCTCCCTCTAGTCATCTTCCCCATCGCTGCCGGGGGAGCGCCAGGCTGAGGGCCGCGCTAAGCAGTCTGGGAAAGGGACTGCAATGTAGCTAGAGCTCCAATGAGGATCCCTCCCCTCCGTCAGGTCTTCCCTATTTTTCTCTCCTCTTCCAGCTCTCATTTATCCACCTCAAGGAGACGGAAAGGATGTTTCCAATTTGACTTGAAGGCTGACTCACTCAACAGAGAAGGAAACATTTACATCTGTGTAACAAACATTTATATAGTGTAACAAACGCAGGAGAAGGACTTCTCCCTACTTCACCCTTTCCAAAGAAGATTTTCGTAAGAATTTACTCTGGCTTCCATCTTTACCCACCTCACCCCACCCACTCACGCGTGCCGTGAATACACCCAAAAGGTGTATCGGTGCGCCTAAGACATGCCAGGCACTGGGCCGAGGGCTGGAGGCACGGGCATGACTGTGCTGCTGGGCATGGTTCTCTTTGCCCCTGAGTTAACACGCCCATGGAGTGGCTCTGGAAAGAGAAAAAGTTTAGACAGTGGAAATGGAGAGGAGCTTAAATAGGCTCTATCTGAGAATTTCTGGTTGTTAGGCCCAGTTTTTCTGTCACCCCAACTCTTAAAAATGAAGCCAGTGACCTCTCCTGCCCCACCACAGTGTGCTGGAAGAGTCAGTTGCCCCGGAGCCCGTGGTCTCGTCTCTGGACTCCTCTTCTTTGGCAGATGATCAGTGAGTCAACAAGCTGGGAGTGGCAGTGTCAGATATTTGACCATAACTTGGATCAGACAGACGCCAAAAGGCTGGAAAATAAGGAAGAGTCCAAAGGCACTTCATGAACAACAGAGCAAGGCCTGTCCTGTAATGAGCTCCACTCGGAGCGCAGGTCAGGGCCCACTTCCTTGGGAGCAACCTGAGAAGAAAACCCAAATAAAATGTTATCACCTCAGCTGGCTTAACCAAGGCCAGTGGAAAACTTGTCCTAGGAAGCCCTGAAAGCAGTAAACGAGAGGCTAGTTTGGATGTCCCATGGAGCTTAAGAGGGCTGGAGACATTCCAGGGCTAAGTGGGGGCCTTCTAAGGCCAGGCAGTCGAGTTTTCCAACACCCAAGCCAGCGTTTACAGCTTGAACTCAGGCCCTCCCTGCCCCCTTCCGCGCTGCTTTACCCGGGAGATCTGCAACACGGCTGGGGTGCGCACGGTGTCTGGTCCCTCCCCAAACCTCCCGGCAAGCTTGGCTGGGTTTGGTTTCACACGTGCTCTAATCTCAAAACAAACACTGGAAATCAGCTGCTGGGGTGGGAGGCCCTGCTGGTATGACCAGTGATCAGGGAAGCTCCTCTCTGGGTCCCTGCAAGAAATGACCCCAAAGTCACTCCTCACTCACACTCACACGCCTCTCCTCCCGCTCACACCCACCCTCACACACACACAGATACAGAAGGCTGCAGTCCCAGGCCGTGACTGCATCCTGCTCCGGGCCATTTGGTCTGAGGAGGCAGCCTTTACCGCTCCAAAACGCAAGGTCTAATCTGTGAAGAAAATGTGTGCTTCTGTAAAGAATCAAAGAAGATAATAGTTACAGCCTATGTCACAGGCGTGGACTAATCTCCGATTAAATAATGATATTCAGATGACATTTCTTGGCAACTGGCAGACCAGCTGGAAAAATAAGTCAGAATTTCCACCGAGAATAGATTGTTTTGCCACCTAAAGCTGGCCAAGCACAAACAGCGAAGGTTCTAAATTCATGTGAACATGAGGTCCTTGCACTCTGGCTGGCAGAAGGGCTCCCTTTTCTCTGCTGTAGAACAGCGTGCACCGGTTTGCAGATGTGAGAGAAGTGCACATGTACATTTCATATCTGCTGCGCACACTTATCTGTCTCTCCTCTTTGTCCTGGGACATCTGACCTTTGAAACTTTCTAGTCCACCTCCTCATTTTTCAGATGAGGAAACTGAAGTCCAGAGAGCCAGAGAGTTAGAGGAACTTGCCCAAGTCACACAGCAAGCCCCGCGTCTTGGCTCTCATTCCAGGGCCCTTTGGAGTACGTTCTGACCTCCGTGGAGCTGGTTGGTGGAGCCTGTAAGTGCCCGTCATGAAACTGAGCGTGCGCACGGCAGCCAGAGTTACTGGGGCGGGTGCGTGAAAGGGGTGTCTGTGCAACATGAAGCGATAGAAAAATGTGCACTTTGGCTCCAAACAGACCATGTCTATTGTCAGTATCCCAACAGGAAAGGGGCGGAGACCCTAGGGACTACTTACAGAAGGTGGGCAGGGTCAAAGGACGTCCGGTGCAGCAGCGGAGAGCGGTCTGGCCTCTAGACCTCAAGGAGGCTAGTGGAGGGAGAAGTGCCCCGCCCAGAGGGCGTGAGGCTGATCTCTGGTGGGGCACTCAGTCAACCAGGACGACCTGCAGGGAGGACGCTGGAACCGATACTGTGACCCCACCCCCCCCTTCGCTCCGCTGCAGCTGCGCCACTCTAGGTGCACCTAAGAGGAGCAAAAGGCAGGGGGTCGGGCATGGCGGGGGCGTAAACGGAGCCTCCGCAGAAGAGATGGTGACTGGGTCTAGAGGGACAAATAGAGTGTCCCCCGCATCTGGGTTCGAATCTCTAGCAGCTTTGAGACTTGGGACAAATGATATAGCTCTAGGCCTTTGGGTTGCTCATCTATGAGATGGATATAGTACCACCCGCCTTGAGAGGTTCAGCGACTCTCAGAGCTGGTTAAGGCCCAGCACATTTGGTCCGATTCCTTCTCTGAGCAACACGAGGCCCCTGGACAATTTGGCAACAGAAACCTTAAGCCTTACACTTTTGCAGACCTTTTGATCCAGCAATTCTGCTTCTAGGAATTAGTCTCAAGGAACTAATCCAGCAAACGCACAAAATTATAACGTTTTTGCCACACCACTACTTAAAATGTGAAAACTGGGAGCTGCTTTACTGCTTGTATCCACCGGGATCTTAGATGCAAACAACAGAAGCGGATTCTGGATGAGGTAAGCAGAAAGGACAGCAAACTGAGTGAATGCTGCATGACTCGCACTTGCCGGAGGAAGCCAGGCTGGCTTGGTAGGTGAGAACATTTGGCCTCCTCCTCCTGCACCTTTGAGTTCGTGGCTGATAATCTGTGGGTGATGATGTGTAAACCATGGCCCTGGACAGCCAGGGCATTCCTACCAAATTGTGGGGGAGCAAACCAGCTTGTCCCTACCACCCAAAGTCGTGTTTTGTAGGCACACACAGGTGCATCCAGGAGGAGAGAGACGTGCTTGGCAACAGCATTTGTGGAGAGACTCGGTGCTCCGCACTGAGCACAGACTGAGGTTCTTCAACGAGCCCTCCAGCTCCCCCCGGTTCACAAGGAGTATCCTTAAGAGGTCACACATAGACCAAGGTGATGATCTCAGGGACCGTGGGCCTGATGCTGGTCCTATGCCTGGTGATGTTGATGTCCCACCCAGATCTTCTTTACCAGGCCAGTGTTTCCGCCCAGGTGCTGTCACTGTGGGCTGGTGACAGCGCGCAGCTGCTGGTCTTGGCTGAGCTGGCTGAGGGAGTGCCGTGCATGGGCTGAGTTCCTTGTCACCTGACCCTGAGGTTTAGGCAGAGACGAGGCTTTACCTGAGACCACAACCTTGCTCTGCTCTTTCTCCTTCCCTGGTTTTCTTTCATCCTTTCCCTGCCAGCTGTCCCTGAGGAACATTCCTTCAATAAATCAGGCGCACTCAGTCCTTTTTTCAAGCTCTGCTTTTAGGGAAATGGGCTCAGATTTGAGCCCAGCCTTGAATTCTTTTTTGCACGTGTGGCTGGGCCTTTGCCTCATTTTGCTCCCAGCCTTGACTCTGACTGTTGGTGCCAAGGCCACTTCGATCGAGAAAGGAAACGGTGCACGGTGTCAGGGGCAGCGCAGGCATTTACTCAGGGCTGCCGCTTGTTTCGGTCCTCTCGTGGAAGGTCCTCTCAAGTCATCGGGCTGGGGTGCTTCGCTCCCCTCTGCGCACCCAGCTGCCTGTGCCACCTCTGTTGTCGCATACGTGCGTCACACTGTTACTATTGCCTTTGTGTTTTGTCTTCCTCCCCGACGAGACTGTGACTTCTAGTGCGAGGTGGAGTGTTGTTCTTCCCGGAACTCAGCTTGATGGCTGGCCTCAAGAAATGAAAGTGATTGTCATAATTATTGATAGGCCCACAGGTGATCTTTGTCCAGTGAATGAAAGAACCTTCACATGGACAGGCCTCCTTGGGCTCAGAGGGGCAGTAACACCCTTCGGGGACAGTTGATTTATCCAACCGCCAGGCTTGGTTATCAGAGCAGTCCACAGACGAGCTTAGGCTGACAAAGCAGTGAGCACTGATTGCCATTACCTTCACGTCATCGACTTAGAAAAAAGGGGAGGGGAAGGGACAGACATTTGTAAAGGGATAAGACATCTGGATGTGTCCACGCGCAGAGTCCCCACTGGCCCACTGGGCCACCTTTAGGAATGACCTGTTTTCTATGGTGCCTGCTTTGTGTAAAGTGTTACATTAGACATTTCTTTCCGTTGACGCCTCTGTCCGAAAGGACCTCACAAGTGCAAATAAACAGACAGATATAATGATGAGATACTTCAGTGTATTAATTCATTTAATCCTCACTGTGATGGTCTGAGATGGGTTATTTTACAAATGTAAAGACTGAGGCACAAAAAGGCTTGTGAACTTGCCCAAGGTACATAGCCTTTCTGCTCCAGAGCCCCTCAGCACCCCACAGAGCAATGAGTGGCAAAGAGAAGTGAATTACCATATTTTGCCATGAATCATGCACACTTTTTTTTTTTTTAAGATTTTATTTATTTTTATTTTCAGAGAGAGGAGAAGGGAGGGAGAAAGAGAGAGAGAAACATCAATGTATGGTTGCTCCTCACATGGCCCTCATTGGGGACCTGGCCTGCAACTCAGGCATGTGCCCCGACTGGGAATCGAACCGGGACTGTCTGGTTCCCATACCGCGCTCAATCCACTGAGCTACACCAGCCAGGCAATCATGCACACTTTTTTTGCCCAAAATTTTGAGGGGAAAAAAAAGGATGCACATTATACATGAGTATAATTGTTACATACCATGGGTATATTAATGGGTATAATAATCCTGTTATAATATGCACAAAAATGAGGGTGCGCATTATACACAGCAAAATACGGTAAATGCCACAAAAAGCCCTTTTTCTGATTGAAAACCTTTAAGTAATGTCTCTGTGGCATATCAAAACCATCATGTCCAACATAGAAAACATGCCTCCTTTCCTTCGATCACCTCCCCTTTCTCCTCATCCTTCCGGCCAGCCTTCTCTACCAATGCACTATCATCATGGTCTCAGTCTAGGATGTCAGCATTCTCCTTGAGCCTTTCTTCTCTCATGTCACCCACAACATCTCCCTGGCCACTGAGTCCACTGAGCTCCAGATCACACATAACTCCGTAGCTCAGCTTCTGCTCCCCCTGCTCTCAGCCCTGGCCCAGTTTGGACCCTTCCCCTCCAGCTGGGATCATTGCAGGGCTGTTGTCTCTCATGGTTTCCTGGCTCTCCTTCTCCACTTCAGTAGGCCCTTCTGACTGCTGCCTTCCTCACCTAGAGCTCCAGCCTCACCGCAGGCCTTCGGGAAGGTGCTCAAACTCTTGTCTAATCCATCATGGCAGGCTTGGGCTTTTCCTTTTTAAAACCAATTCTGGCTGGGACTCAGAATTGATGATCTCCCAGGGGCAGAGCAGCGAGGCCAGCTGTATGTGCCAGAAAAAGCACTGGTTCTCAAATGTCCAGGCCTATTTGAATCAGCTGGGAATCTTGTTAACGTGCGGATTCTGATTCGGCAGGTCTGGAGTAGGGCCTGAGATTCTGTATTTCTAGTGCGTTCCCAGGGGGGGCCAGTCCTGCTGGTGCCTAGACCGCAGCTTGGGGAGTGGGGTACCAGAGGGCGCCTTGAAGGGTGAAGGTGGAGTTTTCTTCAGGACAAGCGAAGGTACAGAAAACGTCAGCCAGGAAACATGTTATCGAGCTTTTTCCATAGGCTAGATGCTGCGTTAAGTGCTTGTTTTGCATAGTTTCACTTAAGCCCCCCAATAAACAAAATACCATTATTGTTCCCAGTTCCCATATGAGAAAACGGAGGTGCAGCAAGATGAAGGAACTGATCCAAGGGTACCCAGACAGGAAATGGTAGAACTGCGGCTGAAACCTGAAATTAATTCTCTTAACCCACCTGCCACACAGAGGAAGCACCGAGGCAGTATGAGGGACTGAAGGTGAAGAAGAATCTGGAATGAATGCAATGTTCTACCTACAATGACTCCTGGAAGCCTAGTAGGAGCTGACACTCTTAGCCCCCTGACATACATTTTCTCTTATTCTTGGACATGCTAAAAATAGGTATGACTATCAGAGACACTCAGAGACAGAGAGAGGTTCAGAAGCAGAAAGGGTCGAACTGAGACTCCGATATCATTGCCCGAATGTTCCCTGGTCCCAGAGTCTGCGGGCCTGTCAGCAGCCACTGAGCCCACCGTGAGCTGAGGTGGCCCAGGCCACCCAGACCAGCCAGCCTGGGACAGATGAGGCAGCAGAGCCAGAAGTTCTCGCCCTAAACAGAGACCACCAGCAGAGCTACTCTCTGTGTGGGGTGGGAAAACACTGGATCGGAGTTTCATTCTAGCTCTGCAACCAACGAGCAGTGCGACCCTGCGCAGCCGCTTTTCCTCCTTGGGCTCCTTTTATCCTTCGGAAGGCCGTGGGCAGGCCTGGCCAGGCGCATGGTGAGAACACAGCCTCCTGTTCAAATATTATTACACTACGTTTGAAGATGGCGAAGGCAGCGCATTAAACCGAGAGAGGGCTCTTCTGAGTGTCGGGACTTGTGTGAGTGCACAGTCACCTGCTCCTGCGACCAGCCTGGAGATGGGTGGGACTATATGGCGACAAGTACCCCTTCCAGCGCTGTTGCTCCAGACAGTTGGTTTTCTTCTGTTTTCTGCTGTAATTCTCACCTTGTCACCCAGAAAAAAAATAAAAATTATTTATAATTTATGTCACCCAGACAACATCTGCAGCAGCCTCTCCACTCGGCTGTGCCTCTCTCTGGTATCCCGTGGATCATCTCTCCTCCGCTCCCACCTGCCCTGCCTCCCAGAGACCCCGTAAGATTTGCTGTCTCGTGAGGCGAGGAAGTTGCCCCAGATTTGTCGCCGTCTTGGAAGAGCCCAAGGGCAGCATTGTGAGAGGAATGAGAACATGCCCCCTTTTCTGTCCTGGAACTCCTCCTTTTCAGAAAACTCCTTCATTCTCTGGTTCTTTCCAGACTCCTTGAGAATGGGAACAGAGAGACAGGGAGAAAAGGGTGAGTCAGCAGCCCGCTCTGTCCTTGCCTCCTCCCTCCCACCCCAGGGAGTGAATACCTCAGTTCCCAAACCATCTGAGTCAGGGAGGTCGCCTCCAGGACATCTGCCTGTTTATCGCAACCATGCCAGCTAGCGACAGCTGCTGCAATGAGCCCAGGAGGCGTCACTTCCTGTGGCCGGGAGACCAGACCAGGTGGTCTCCTGCCCACCGATTCCCATGCCTACCACCAGCCAAGGTGGCCACAGTGCAGGGAGGACATTGGCTGCCCAGTACCCTTCCAGAGACTCAGCCTAGTGCCAGGAGAGGCCCCGCCAGCATCTACTCATGGGAGGGTGAGCTTCAGGGTTTTCAAAGCGCAACCCGTTGTACAAACCAGCCTCTGGAGACACGAACAGAAGCACTGGCCAGAGTGTGTGGAGTCTGGGGTCTCTCTTGGGTTTTCACACTGATGTCAGGCAAAAACAAAGCACAGACAGTAGAACCCCAAAACTTTTTACCTCGATAGTGTCTGGGCCTCACTTTCCTCACCCACACAGTGGGAAATCTCTGCCTCCTCTCCTAGGGAGGCATAATGAATCGGTCCCTTTCTGGTCGCCCACAGCTTTCGATTCCTGGATTTATGACTTGATCAGGGCACTTAACCCATTGTGATCTGGTTGGTTAATTATATCACTGCCTCTCCCTCCAGGGGATCAGCTCCTTAAGGGCAGGAGACATTTTTTTGTCTTTCCCTTGTGCCCCTTTTAGCCCTAATACTCCAACCATCTGTGCCTTGGACGCTGAGACTGTACAGGAAACACGAGTGCACAGGAAACAACCGCGTGGCACAGGTTTGTTAAGGTGACCGCGTGGCATATCCACTCCCTGCAATGCCTGGGGAGAGATTCCTCTGAAGAGAAACCCAAGATCTCTGCCCCCGGGGCAAGACCAAAGAACACTATCGAAGGCCTTCATACCCCTCGCCCGCCGTCCCATCTCCCTGTCCCATGCCTGCCACCGACTGCTGGTAAATTTTGTCCTCTATCATCTGACTACTATGGCCCTGCATCCTGTGGACATACGGCGGCTGTGCAAGTCGTGCAGGCACAAGAGGGAGCGGCACCACTCGTTGGGGGAGGTTGAGGTCTTGCTCAGATGGGGAGTTAATTCCCGGGACTTGTCCTTGGAGAGCAGGTGTGAACTTCACACCTTGGGGAGGTGTCTGAGGATAAAAGGAGATGAGAAAATTCTGGAAGCTGCATCTGCCTCCCCTGGGAGCCAGAACGGATTGAGAACAGGCCTGACAGCCTTCAGGGGGCGCAGAGCTCTACTGACAGGTAAAGTCTTGACAGTCCTCTCAGCTCGTTCCCTGTCACTGTCCCCAGAGGGTGAGGGACCTCCGGGGAGGTGCAGCCATGGAGCCACGAGAAGGCTGGCTGGTACTGCGGATTGAATTACCTCCCTCCCAGACTCATGTCAAAGCCCTAACCCCCAATGTGAGTATTTGGAAATAAGATCGTTAAGGAGGTAATTAAGGTTAAATGAGGTCACACGAGTGGGGTCTATTCTGTGCACTGGCACCCTTATAAGAAGAGGCCATACACAGAGGCCTGTCTCTCTTACACAACAGAGAAGCCGCCGTGTGAGGACATGCTGAGAAGGTGGCTGTCTGCAAGCCAGGAAGAGAGGCCTCACCGGAAACCATCCCACAGGCACCCTGAGCGCAGGCTGCTGTCCCCCAGGGCTGTAAGGAAATAAGCTTCTCTTGTTGTGGCAGTGCAAGCTGACTGAGACAGTTGGCACCTGAGTGGGGACAGATGTCGCAGTGCATGGGCTAAGGAAGAGGTTTTATGGAGAAGTGGAAATTACAGAGTCCGAAAGTGAAGGCAGGGTCCCCATTCTCCCATAGTGCCTGAGGTGGGGGCGGGGGCTGTTTCCAGGGTGGTGAGCATGTTCGCTCTCACATAGGGATTTCGTCCTTCCTGAGGATGCCCCTTCTTACAGGACAGGTAGGAGGAGAGCCACACCCCTGGGGCGGCAGCCAGGCGCTCTTGCACAATGCAGGTTGGGGTCCGGGCCAGCATTCACCGGAATTGTCTGCGGTCGCCAGTTCCCAGCACCTGGAGCCCTGGAGGCCACTGTGATCACGGGCAGCTGAGCTCAGCCACAGGCCCGCCCCCTGGAGACTCAGGGCCTGTGGTGCCAGCAAGGTCACTGTCCAGGCGAGTTGGAACAAGCATGAGGGGCATTCCAGACAACCCAGGTATTTCTGTCCAGAGCAGTCAGGGGAATGATATTCCCCCGGGCTCGGTCTGCTGGCGAGTAAACCCAGCAGAAGGTCAAACTCAGGGCTCTCCTTCTGTGAACCGACTTTCAAGATTTTAGACTTTGTTCTTATTAAGAGAGTGCATATATCCCGCAGGGTGAACAGATAAGGAGCCAAGATGCTCAGGGAAGGGCCCTATATGGGACTCGGGTGACCGTGGGCGGCTGAGCACCTCCAGGCCAGTGAGAACTCATGACTCCAGATGCTCCTGAGATGGCAGCAGCCTCCTCTGCGAGGGAGGAGGGTGCCGAACTTACAGGGCTCCCGTGCTAGGGGGGCTGTGCCCACGCCTTCCGGGTGGGGGCCTGTGCCCAGGGTGTTTTCCTTCTAGTCACTGGCTGCCTTTATCACAATGGCTGTGTCTGGTGAGTGAGAGCCTAGGATGCAAAACACTGTCTGTGCTTGCTTTGCTCTTCCTAAGGGCCTTGGTGGCTGGAACGAGTACCACCTACAGTGTGTGAACACACATGACTGGACACATGCACCCACGTGTGTATACATGTACCTGTAGTATACCTGCTCATGTGCCAGCTCTGGAGCCAAGAAGAATGGACATAGAATGGACCTGGTGGAGCAGGCTGCTGGGTACTTCCAAAATCTCAGAGCTGGAGCCCCAGTAGCTGCAGCAGAGGCTGCTTCCTGCCTGGGGCCCTGGAAGGCACGGGTGCTTCTCTGCTGGTGTGCAGTGCTATCTGGGCTCCTGGTGACACGGTGGGGCTGGCAGGGCCATGGGACCCTGCCCGGGGCTCAGAATGCCTGCCTTCCTCCTCCAGAAACTTCTTCAGCATCTTCAGCTTCCCATCTCTCCAAACCCAATCAGTGGTCTCAGCTGACGGTGAACGCTCTCTCTCTCCAATTCTACAGTAGGTTACACTGCACTCCTGGCGCAGGCTGCAGACAGCCCCCTGTGACTTATGCTTACTCCTGTTGCACTGCAGGATGCCCGAGGGCAGGGACACTGTCAACGCCAGTTCTCGCTCCCCTTGGACCCTGACCCCGTGCTGTTCAGTAAATACTGGTTCTCCGCCGATGACCGTGCCCTCTCTGCCACCCCATCATTTGCTCTTGTGCCACCAGCAGTCCCGCTCCTTCGGCTGATGTCTCCCAGGGGGTTTTCTCCACGGTGCTTTCTCTAGAGCCCAGCTGTGAGCGGCCAGGCTTGACCTCCCGGCCGCGCACTCCACTTCCCCCTCCCCGCCTGCCTTGTAAGGTCTGACTTTACATGAAGCTCATGAAGCTATTGGACAAAACAAACAAGAAAACATGTCTGTGCAGTTTGATCACTGCCTGTCCTTCCTCTGCCCTGTATTAAAAAGTCCAGTCCAACCCTGGCAGGATGGCTCAGTTGGCTGAAGCATCAGCTTGTACACCAAAAGATTGTGGGTTCGATTCCTGGTCTGGGCAAATATGGGAGAAAGCCGACTGATGTCTCTCTCTCACATCAGTGTTTTTCTCTCTCTCAAATCAATAGACATATCCTCAGGTGGGGATTAAAAAAAAAGTCCAGTGTAATCCCAAGGTTTCATTTTCTCACCCAACATAAGGCCTCTACCTGTTCCCAGCTCAGCCCTGACTCAGGGCAATGGGCTGTGGTTAGAGTCTTCACTGTTTTTCCTTTGGTCTCCTTTTCTTAGGACGGCTTCTGGCTCCTTGGGGCTGGAGCAGAGAAGAGAAGTGTGACAAAGAGCAGGGAAGGTCCTTCTTGCCTGGTCTATCATAATCTGGCCCCCTGGGGACCCCAGCTATGGCGCAGGTACAAACTGGGGCTTATTTTCCTGTGATGATCATTTGCGGGCCCTCCCACGAGTCCCGCTGTGCGTGGGAGAAGCGGTCTCCAGCTGGCAGCTTGCAGCCTGCCCCTCTCAGCCGCTGCGTTCCAGGGACCACCCCCACCCCCTTCTGCTGGGGTTGCCTTGGCTGCTTGGTTGGAGACGTTTTCGAGACAAAATAAATGCACTGCCTTCTGTAGGTCCACCTGGCCCACAGAAAATGGCTCGCCTCCCCTCTCGGCCTTCAGTGGGACCACAGCTTGTTCTCATTGTCACCTTCTCCATCTCCTGCCTCATGCTGTTGCTATCCAGCCCCCCGCCTCCAGACTTCTTCTCCAGACAAGCTTCAGGCATGAGCCCGGTGTCTCCCGCCGCAGTGTTCCACGTCAGGCTCTCTCGAGGGCTCCTTCCTGAGATGCTCCAGCCATTGCAGTCACGGCTCAGATTTCTGTAGCTCAGCAAGCATCTGGCCAGAAGGTGAGGTCACTCTCTCCTCACGGGAAACATGCCTGTTCTGTACACGTGGTGCTTTCAGAGTCCCCTTGTCTGCCCAGAGCCGGGGAGTCCTCTCTCCCTGCCTGCGGAGGGAGCAAATCGAAGCAGACACACCGACAACACTCACTCCAAGGTCGGACGTCTCTCCGTCAATTCCCACTGGCCACCTTCTGACGCTCCTTAGGGAAGGCAGGTGAACTAAGGGAATGGTCTCCAAACTGCTTTCTTTGACTGCCTCCTAAGAGGAATTTGAAAAATTATGTAGCCTTTTAGCATTTTAAATGCTTTTAATTTGAAGCATTTAAGATTGACATGTAAAATTTTTTCATTACACATTTAAATAGTTATGAAGGATGTGACTTCTAATGTCTTAAATGTGGTATATGTGCTTTAAATAGTTTTCATCAAAACCTTGAGACGAGAGAGTTGGGTCACTCAATTTACAAAAAAACAGCTACCATATAATGAAATTTCACAAAACCAACAGCTAGATCAGAACTTTGTGTGGGAAAAAAAAGGAAAATTCTTCTATTTTTTTTTTTCAATTCAAATATATAAGTGAGTATGTTCTGGAAACATCTACATTCTAATCTCAAGAGAGTGGGCAGGTGGGCAGGCGGGGAAGGCACAGAGCTTTGCAGTGGCTTTTCCCTTGTCACAGCTCAGTGGCTTGTGTTTTCACAGACTCCACTGTGCAGCCGGGTCTGGTGCCCTTGGGATTCACACCCCGGCAGATGCACCACAGCCAGATCCTGGCTGGGCCTCTTTGTTTGTGGGAAATCTGGAAACCACCAGTGTGTGCTCAGACACATCAGTTCTAGGAAGGAATGCCTAACTTGGGGGGCTGGACAGCGCTGCCTGCCTGTGCATCCTCGGGAACATCTCCATGTGTCCCCAGAGGCACCCAGTTGGAAGGTTGCTGGGCGAACAGTCACTGTGTCTTTTGCAGTCACCCCTTAGCAAATTCTGCATAGAGGGCCCGACACCCCTCTAGCTTGTGGGGACAGGAACGCCCTCTGTCCCAGACTTGAGGTCTCCTCTGAGATGGAAATGACAGGCAAGGCTCATGCAGGACTTGGTCCACTGCGGGTGCCCAGGGAGGTTAGGTGACCGGGGTCTGATGTTGGTGGTGAGTCACCCTGAAGTCCTGCTGGCACAGTCCCTGCCTCCTGCCCTTCCCCGCGTGGGAAGGGGTGTGATGGGGAATTCTGGGCCGAGCAGCCACTTCCGTGTGTAAAGGGCTTTGGTGTGGGTGGTGGTGGGAGACACAGCTGGCCTGCAGGGGCCGGGGGCCGCCTCTGGGGGATGCAGCCTGGGCCAGGGCAGGGTGTGTCAGCCAAGTGGAATCCCCATGGCCCTGTTTTCAAAGCCATTAGCAAGGCTGAGCCATTCCTTTGTCTGTGACCGAGGACCCCCCACTTGCGGCCACAGCCTGGGAAAATGTGTGCGGTCAGGGCCCCGCGGCCTCCAGCAGCAGCAGGAGTGGAGCCGGCAGCTGTTCTGCACTGAGCCTCCAAGGCAGCAGCCTGTCTGGCCCATCACCAGCCTTGTGCTGGGCTGGCCTCTGCCTGGGTGGTGAGCTCGGAGGACACAGAGATGTACTGGATCCAAATGTCTCCCACACTGGTCTGTCGTGGTGCCTGGCGACCTTAGAGAAGGGGGGAGACTAAGGGAATGGCCTTCGAGACCACTGGCGAGAGAGAGACAGAGAGAGACACAGGGACACAGAGAGACACAGAGGCAGAGAGGCACTCAGAGAGAGAGACAGAAAGAGAGGACAGGGTGGC
Source organism: Micronycteris hirsuta (assembly GCA_004026765.1). Taxonomy (NCBI): domain Eukaryota; kingdom Metazoa; phylum Chordata; class Mammalia; order Chiroptera; family Phyllostomidae; genus Micronycteris; species Micronycteris hirsuta. The sequence continues at coordinate 435,236 of PVJI01000044.1, forward strand.
CTTGGGGCTGGCGGATATCACTCTCCTCCTTTGTTTTTCAAGTACTTGCCATACGACGCTGGGTAAGCCCACTAAGCTCTCCCAGCCTCGATTTTCTCTCTGTAAAATGGGGGTGAAACTCAGGGCTGAGGGGATCAGATGGGATCAAGAATGTGGATGAATTTGGCACACAGCAAGTGGCCAGTAAAGTCCTGTTTCTGAGGCAGAGGTACCCATTATGTCTCCCTGACCTTGACTGCTGACCCCGTGACGCCCTGGCCACAGCCTGTTGTGCCTGTCATACTGCTGTGGGCCAGCGGCATTTGCTGTCTTAGGTTCCGATGGAGAGAGCAAAGGTGGCGGCCTCAGGGAGCCGAGTTGTGGGGCTAGCAGAGGACTAGAAGCCGGCCTGAGTCCTGTGCCTTGCGGGGGAGGGGCGTTTGTTACGAGCAGATTCCCGGGCCCCCTGCTGAGGAGCAGACTCAGTGGGACAGGCAGTGTGGGCCTGGGAGAGGGAGGTGGCCTAGGTCACTTGAGGCAGATCCCTGTCTCAAACCCCTCAGCTCTGTGGCGTTTTTCTCAGACTGATCCTGCTGGAGGCCTGGGGAGGGACGAATGAACACAGTGAGGCTGTTTTCCAAAAATTCCACTCCTTGGATGACGCATGTTATAACGCCCCCCTATACACACATACCGAAGGGGCGCTAGGGCTCCGGGGAGGCCAGACCACGGTGAGGAGTGAGGGAAAAACTGTGGATCAGCTGCTGGAAGAGGAGCCGGGGAAGCAGGGTCTACACAACTCTCACTGTCACAGGGGTATCCAGACTCCCCCGCCTGGGGCTTGACGCCGTAGCTCTCCCTCCGGGAAGGTGGTGAGCTGATAGTGAAGGTGTTGAAGGCACTGTCTCTTGGGTGGGGACAGATCATTGCTAACTCCTGTCTGTGGTGCTGGTCTAGGCCCAGCTTCTGACCACAGGGAGTTCCTGGTTAGGAAACAGTCACTCAAAAGACGGTCAGCCTCATTGACTTCCCTGCACATAAGGGCATCCTAGCCAAGAGCGCCTGACAATAGGCATCAGCACAGCTGATGGCTCCATTTCTCTTCTTCTCTTACTCCAGGGTGAGCTCAAATACCTCCTTCAGGAAGCCTTCCCTGATTACTGTTTCCTCTAATGCCCCCTGGTGCCTCAGTTTACCAACGAGGTCATTCTGCCTTGTGTCATGGTTCTGTCTCCCTGAGTGCACCTCTGCATATCTAGGGGACCCCAGCCTCCTGGTCCTGCACTAGGATTGAGGCCAGATAATGATGGGGGAATTCAGAGCTTGGCTTTGGGGTCTGAGAAATCTGCATGCAAATCCAATCAAGCTAATGTGCAACCCTGAGGAAATCATTTAACCTCACCAAGCCTCAGTTTCCCCATCTGTACAAATGGAGGTAATGTTAATTCTTGCCACATATGATTTGCTGCAAAGGTTAAAAGAGATGAAGAAATGATACTGTAATGTATCAGCTCTCTACACTACAATACTTATAAAATAACTGGAGCTCAATAAATCTGAGTTATTATTATTAATGACTCCCTCTACCTGCTCCTCCAAGGCCGCATGTCCGCCATCTGCCAGGTGCTGAGCCAGGTGCTGGGGACAGCAGCGTGAAGAGGAGACCTCCCTGTCATATGAAAACATATGTGACGAGTGTTGAGAGGCTGTCGCGAGTCATGTTAGGGGAAAGGGTGATGAAGGATGGGCTGAAAAATAGTTCCGGGGCACCCTTTCCCATCTCCCTTATTGGAACATGAAAATCACCCCCTCAAGTGTTGATGAAAGCTGTGTGCCTTGCCAGGGAAGGCGTGTACTGGGGCCCAGGAAGTGTCAGGCGAGGGTCAAGGAAGTTCCAAAACTGCAGCAGAAACGGCAGAGGGCGCGTATTTCTCAGCTGACAGGTGGGTCCCAGAAGACCCCCCGCGACCCCATCACACATGCAAGGAGTCAGTTTCCCGGCACAGGGGCCCTGACTGTGGCCCTCTAGACAATGAGAGGGACACAGGTGTTAGAAGAGGGCAGCAAAGGGACAGGCGGAGACTCGGGTCCCACTTGGGGAACGGGGCTCTGCTTCCACGCTGCACCTGTGGTTCTGCTGGCCGAGGCTGCCCGGCCGGAAGCCGGCGGGAGCCACAGCCGTGCCAGGCAGCGGAGGAGCCTGTGCCCTCACCATCCCCAGAGCAGGTCTTATTATTAAAACTCATACATCACACGCTGGAGCAAATACCTGGCGTGGGGGAATTGGAATCCTTCAGCGTGGACTAGATCCATCACCTTCTAAATCAGGTACATCAGCCCGTGAATCAAACACATACCCCTGGATTCGATGGGCTCCCAGTCGGATTAGATGCATCACCTATTGAATCAAATGCAACTCTGATTGAATCAGAAACTGCAGCTCACCTAGTAAATCATCTAAATATTACCCACATTACAAGTTTGGAATGGCTGTCTCACCAATACGTTTTAACAGACGACATGTTAAAGCCGCTATAACATTTAAACAATTACCTGCAGAAACGAACTCCATCCATCACGCGGGCCGGCCGATCAACGTTTCGAGCAGGAGAAATCGCCACCCAGACGCATGGGCTTTCCATTTCCTTCTCCCCTGACCACCCTCCTTCCCCCGTGGGGTCCTCTCTCCTCCAGACGCAGGCTGAGGTGGGGCGGCCGGAGTGGCGGGGGCTCCGACCGCCACCCAGGGGGAGGACAGCCTGAAACCTAAGGCGGGGGACCAGATGTGGGCCGCCCAGCGGCAAACATATTTTGCTTAACCTACACAGTGCTTAAAAAACAGTGAATGTTTCAAAAATCGTAAAATTCATGTAAAAACCCTGGATTTGGGGTTTCTCTTAACAAAGTGAGATTTGGCAATAATAGGCCTGCGTGCCCACTAACAGCTAAACCTAGTAATAATAACTATTGCCAGGTGTGGTTCCAGGCACTCTTCCGCATTGCGGCACTTGGTGCTTACAACAACCCTAACAGAGTATACGATGATCAACTATTATTACTTCCAGTTGGGGAAACCCAGGGCCCAGAGAGGGCGAGCATCTTATCCTAATCACACAGCCAGGTGGTGGTAGAAGCCGGCCCCACCAACCCAAGAGCTGGGGGGGATTTCTGAGGGGAGGAGGTGGGAACCTCACCCTGCCAGGTGTGCTTCTAACCTCATCACACCCACTTGCCATTGTGTCCCGACTCCCTCCCTGTCCGCCAGTGCCCTCTCCCAGGGCACAGGGCCTATCAGACAGGCCCTGAGTACGAGAGGGGTCTCCAAACCCCAGAATTTATTTATAAAAAGTTGTGTATTTATTCTTACATGTTAAAACTTTGGTCACCTTCAAAGTACTCTCCATTTGATGCAATACACCTATTGAGATGTTTTTTCCATGGCTCAAGACAGTTTTTGAACTTGTCGATTTTGATGCCTTTTAGTGCTTCTGCCATTTTTGTTCACCCCTTCCACATCAACAGAATGCTTCCCTTTGAGGGCTGTTTTTATGCAGGGAAACAAACAAAAAGTCACTCGGGGTGAGATAGGGTGAATACGGACGGTGGGGCATGGGGGTCATGCCGGTTTTGTCCAAAAACTGCTGAACACTCAGTGAGGTGTGGGCGGATGCACTCGTAAATCACCCATCATGAAATGGGGCAAACACGTTGAAAGAGTCTTCCAAAAAAAATTCACGGAAGCCAAACGCAGCCTCTCACGACAACACCAGCTGGTACACTGTACAGATGGGTTCCTAAAACACTCATCTCATGGGGAAAGCCTGTACTACAAGTGGCCCACCCTCCAGAAGATAATTCTGAGTTTTTAGGGGGTCCCCCCGTGTTATCTGCAAAATTGTTAATGAAATTATAGAGCTGTACTGGCAGAACTGGAAGGAATGTTTCTTATACTGTTTTAGAGTTACACCCCATTTACTATATTATGCTGACTATAGTGCCCTATCAATAAATATGTGATTTTTAAAATAAATCCTACAATCACATTGCAAATTATGTAATTATACTGTACTGCATTTGTGCATGTGTGTCAAAGTGTTTATTTGTTCAAAGTAAATGCAAAAATACAGCAGGTTTGGAAACTCTGCCTTGGTCTTTCCATTTTTAATAGATTGGAAGCTCAGGAAGGGATGTGGACCAGGCCCTCTCCTTCTCGAGCAGCCGAGTGGCCCAGTGCTGGGCAGTGGTGCTCAAGGCCTCCGCCCAAGGTGCCAAGGCGGTGCTCCCCTGGCTAACGAGGCCGGCCTCTCTGAGGGGAGCTGTCTGTGCTCCTTCCCCGTCCCTCCTCAGCCTTTGGACTATAAACAAACCAAGTAAAATAAAGGTTTCAGCTCTGCATTGCATGATCTTTACATGTCACCTGGCTCATGGAAAAGCTTAGTGAAGATGACAGGTGTGTTTTCAAAGGAGGACCTGGGAAAGGCCAGGCTCAGGGTGTACATGAGCTCAGCAGCATCTGGGGGCTCCTTGAGGCGCTGCCCTGCAGGATCCTGGGGCTTCGGCCACCCAAGCTACCATCTGGGAGGTCGCGAGTCAGGACAGGCCAGGATGCAGCACCTGGACCATGAGCCCAGCCTGAGGCTTCTCTTGATCCACCAGGAGGCAAAGGAACAGGCCCTGGGATTTTCTGGAGGGCAGCTGGGAGCCTTCTCACTGGGTGCCACGCAGCCCCTGCCCTTCTACCGTATTCGCCCTGCAATTAGCAGCCTCACCAGCCCAGACACTCAGAACGCAGCCTGCAAAGATAAGCAGGACACACACCACCTGTCTGGATCTTGCTGGTGAGTGTAGGCTCAAGGCAGCCCCTTTGTAATTAGTTGGAGACCCCAAGTCCAGAACTTCTTCGAGAGTCAGGGACAGCTCTTTGAAATGTTTATTTTGCCTTATTTCCCACGTGGCACCCCTCCTAGTCAAAGGAAACTGAAAAACTCACCTCACAGTGTCATCCTTCCCAACCAGCCCATTTCCCCCTTCTACCACTTGGCCTAAATTTCCTTGGGTTTGGGTTTTTCTTTGGCTTAAAGAGCAGTGATGTCCTCTTCCACATTTTTTTCATCGATAGCAGATGGGTGTGACAGAGTGGCCTGTGAAGGCTCAGCTGACTCACGTGCTCAGGGGGATGGTTCCAGTTGGGCTGGAGGCAGGGCCTGTGGAGGGGCCTCTGGAGGCTGCCCCATGGGGCGGGCTTCAGGATGGAGGCCTCCCGCGATTGGGTGTCTCACACGCAGAGGTTTTAGGCACCAGGGAGGTCTGGCTGTCCTTGTGGGCTTCCTTGGGAGGTGGCCTGGCTTCCCCCAGGTGGCTACTTGAACTTGACATTAGGTTTAGGTTAGTGTCTGGTCCTCAGCCCAGTGCTACTCCCACCCCATGGTCCCCAAGGAGACCTTTGGAGAAGGCAGCTTCAGAAAACGTACAAAAGCATGCAGGGGACATCCCAGACCTGACCACCGGTAAATGACAGACGGGGCTGCGGACAGAGGCAAAGGGAGGATTTAGAGTCAGGGCAGACAGCCTGCAGGGTCCCAGCACTGGGCTGAAAGCTTGGGCTGGACGGGAGATATAAGTGACACACCTCTGGTCACCGTCAATGAGGAGGTGACCAGATCATCCTCCGGATGGTTCAGCGTCATCGGAGTCAGGCACGTCCGAGGTGCCATCTGCCCATGCATTCTCTCCTTCCAACCTTACAGCCCTAGGAGATTGGCATCGCTTTCACTTTTATGTGTGAGTGAACTTAAGTCCAACAATTTAAATAACTTATTCATTTTACAGGGTAACCGGGGCTCAGAGTCACTTGCCCAAGAAAGGTTCAGTAGTAGCGGGGTGGCCGAGTTGGGGTTTAAATCCAAGCATGTCTGGCTCCCCAGCCTCTGCCCTTCCAGACCTGGGAAATGAGTGTGAGGTTGTGTGGCTGCTTCTCAGTGTGCCCGGGACATGGCCAGGAGGGTGTGGGAATGCCATGACTAATGTCCGGGAGGAGGAGCACTGGGTCCCCGTCCAGGGAGAGGCTGCGTGGCTCCCACAGCCCTCACTCCACCCTGAGCACACACCCATTTGTACCTGGAACCAGGGACTCGTGCTGGGAGTGGCTGAAAATGGCTCTGGCTGCGTTCTGGGCAAACAGGGTGGCCCTGGCATCTTTCTGAGTCCCCTTCCAAAGGGACGCCCCCCCTTACAAGGCTGTGGTTGATGCAGGTGGAGATTGGATGGGGGTCTGACCAAAGTCCTCCTGGCACCACACAGCCCCTACCCTTCCTCCCTACTCCGCGCGCACTCTCTGCAATTAGCAGCCTCGCCAGCCCAGGCCTCAACTGACAGCCTGAACTTTTCTGCCCCAAGTAGCTTTCGATGCTTAAGGTCCCTGGAGATTCTCAAAGGTCACACGAAAAGAGATGCTTTTGTGGGCTCCTTCTTATCGGACTGAAAGATGCCTGGCTCAACATCACCCGGCTGTATTCAAGGAGCCTCACGCATTGAGACCACAAGTCTGTGGTTGGAGGGACATAAAAAGATACCCTGTTTCTGCCTGAAATACTCCTTAATTTTCATTAGCTACAAGATCTTTTGTTCAAATGATATCTTATATAGAAGCCCAACTGATAAAATGAGTAAGGACAGAATATCTCTGATCGAAGAAGATCAGATGTTAGGGAACCTGGAGCCTTGTCGGCCAGGCTCCCCTCAGCCCAACGGCAGGACCAATGGTCCTGCCTCAGGGTTTACCAGCCCAGTTTGAAAACCCCCGACAGTTCAAATCCTTGATTTACCAGCAAGGAAACTGAAGCGCAGAGAGGTTTTGTGACTTGTCTGCTCTTTCAACAGAAAATTAAGAGCTGGCTAGATTATATCAGGGTTGTATACCCAAGTTCGTTTTGGTGGGGGTGGGGATAGTCTAGTTGGAATTTGTTGCATTCTTTTTATGTGCTCCATTCAGCCACTGAAAACAGCTAGAATCAGATTGCACCGCGGATCTGAGTCTCATAAGAAGTTACCTAGTGCCTTGTGCACGGGACACGGTGGGAGGAAGCCCAGTGGCCTCCCCGATGGAAAGGGAAAGAGACCCACGAGCAGATTATTTCAGTGACTGCAGGGAGCCAGGACAGCATGCTCAGGGGACAGCCACTCCGTTGGGCGTGAGGGTTGGGAAGGGCCTCCCACTAGAAGTTGAGCCACGGAGGATGGGATGCGAAGGTCGAACTGTGCCTCCAAGGTCAGGAGGCAAAGCAAGGCCTTTGAGGAGCTCTGAGGCCCAGCGGGGCACGAACACGGTGTGCGCCGTGAGTCCCCTCGCATGGCTGCAGAGGAGAACAGTGTGAGTGGCGCAGGGTAGGAAAGGGCATGGGGCCTTGGGTGGCATATTAAGGAACTTGCACTTCATCCCCAGGCAATGAGGGTGAAGAGTTTTAAAAAGGAGAATAAAAAGTATAGGATGGGGCATTCCAGTAGCTGTGCGATGAAAGATTTGAGGGGAGGGCATGCAACTGTAAGCCCCACTAAGACATTATGACAGCTGTCTGGATAAAAATTCCAGCCATACTTACAAGATATTCTAGAGAGGTGAGCTGTTGCATTAACAGAAGGGGTGCTGAGGGCGAGGGGAGAACTGACAATATTTGGCAGGTGACTTACACGGTCCTGGAAAGAACTAGACCTGTGCTCTTGAGAGAGAGGGAGTCTGGAACAGGGCACGCTGGGGAGGCGGGCGCACCAGGAGCGCTCCCTGTGTGGCGGTAGCAGCGTCAAGGGACAGCGTGCTTCCCCGGCCCACCACCTCCTGCCGGCCCACCTGTGGAAGCTCTCACACTCGGGCAGCCTTTCTTCTCCCCAACGGCAGGAACCAGTGGGGAAGTGCTGGGGCTGTGAGTGAGCTGCAGTAAGGCCCAGGTTTTGTGTTCGTCATCGAGTCTCCTAAAAGATGCTCTTTGCGGTCGCAGATGGTGCCAGCATGTGTCTCCTGGAGCAAGCAGAGCAAAAGCACACCCAGGCCCCTGGAGCCAGCTGTAGTGCTGGAGGCACAGCCGCCCAGCGAAGAAACTGCTAACTCAGGTCACGTTGCCCCCGGCCGACCTCTCAAAGCAAGGGGTTAAACATTTCCTTAAAAACCCTACAGTGCCTTGGAAATCAGCTGAATGGCCTTTCTGTACAGCTCCTAATGTCCCTGGTGCACTACCTGGCTTTCTGACGAGATATAAATGGCAGATTTTATGGGCAGCAGCATGGGCCAGTGGGCTAAGGACAGGCCGGGGAGCCAGCAAGGACGCGGCCCTGGTGCCTCGTGACCACTTGACTCAAGGTGTGACCTTGGGCCGGTTGCTTAACCTGTTTACACCTTAGTTTCCTTGGCTGAAAAATGGGAGTCCTGATACCACTGAGCCTCACAGAGGGGCCGTGAGCAGGAGCTAATTGATGGCTGAAGTGCACCCTGGGTGTCTCCGATGCTAGTAAACTGCTAAGTAATTACGCGGCGCCTTGGAGCGCTGGCAACCCACACGCAGGGCACTCTTCCCAGGCTGAGGGGCCTGGGTAGTGAGGCCGAGAATGCCTGGCTCAGCTAAACGCCAGCCATTCACCTCGCCAAGCACCTCCCGGGTGAGCCCCTCTGCAAGGTCGTTCTTTATCTCTTGGAGATCTTGCTCCTCGGGGCTCTGACACCACTTCTCTCTCGCACCTGCTTTTAGCCTTATTTTCTGCAAGATGGAGCTTTTTCTTTAACTGACAGTCTGGTGAACTAGTGAAGTAGTTTGAGTGGCCACTCTACGCAGGACACTCTGCTAGGTGCTTTCTGCGTCCTCTCTCATGCCCTCCTCCCCACAGCCACAGGTTAGGGGGCTCTGCTGTCTCCATTTCACAGATGCAGAAACTGAGGCTCAGAGAATGTAGGCATGCCTAAATTCTTTACCTGTATCCTTTCAGTAAAGCCTCTGCACCACTGTGCCCACGTGAGGGCTGAGCCTGCACCATCTTAGATAGTTAGGAGGGGTCCAACCCAGCATTCTCCATCACCATGCTGCCGCCCCTGCTTGCTCCCCATTTCAGGCAGGGCTATGGTGTGGAGGATGGGTGGGAACGTCACTCAGCGGGGCTGCAGGGAACCTGGCTCATTTTTCCATCTCTGCCACAAACCTGCTTGGAAGGCTGGGGCAAGTCTCTTGACCTTTCTGAATCCATTCTTTTCCACTGATGTCCCTTTTGTCCCTACTACGCTCTGACTCTATTCCATGGGTGTACATTGTGGTAAGAGAGACCTACCCTCTGTGTGTTCTAATATTTAACAGATATTGCCATATCTGCTATATGCAGTGCATTGGACTGAATATATTCCCTCAAACTCATATGTTGAAATCTTAACCCCCATGTGATAGTATTAGAAGGTAGAGCCTTTGCATGGTAATTAGGTCATGAGGATAAAGTCCCACGAATGGGAGTAGGACCCTTATAAAAGGCCCTCAGAGGGCTCTCTAGCCTTTCCTGCCATGAGAGGATGGAGGGAGAGATGGCTGTTCATGAACCAGGAAATGCCCCCCACCCCCAGTCACCGAATGGCTGCGGCTTTGATCTCAGACCTCCTACCCTCCAGAACTGTGAGAAATAAATTTCTGTTGCTTTCAAGCCACTCAGTCCACGGTGTTCTGTTATAGCAACTCGAACAGACTAAGATACCCAGTGAGGCTAACCAATCGCTGAGCTCAGGGACTGTGCTCTATGTCTAATTCTCTGTAACGAATGTGCACACAGGTGCGCAGGGCCCGTGCGAGGAGCCAGTCTGCGCCCTGCCCCAAGGAGCAGGGACCAGGGGACGAGACAGACCAGTAAGCAGGAGATTCCAGTATGAAGTAGCCTACACTCTGATAAAGCAGCCTTCCTTTCTCTTGTCCCGACGTGCCAGTGGGCAAGAGTTGCTGCTCTGGGCTCCACGGGGCTGCTCCACGAGAAAGCAAGTGATTCCCACCAGCTTATGTGAGTTGGGGCCGTGTGTGGGGACAAAAGTTGAGTCTGCTTTGAATTACACACTGGCGCCATCTCGTAGGGAGGTTTGGTTCCTACTCGGGGGTGGGGGTGGGGTGCATCATCAGGGACCTCCCTCAACAGGTGTGTGGGATCCTAGAGCTGGTCACTGGCTCCCCACTCCTGGGACTGAACAATGACTCCAAGTCTCTCGGCTGCCCCAGAAGAGCCTTGGCGAGTCACAGGAAATACTGAGCTACCCCATCATCAACTTCAGGCAACAAAGTGATAGTGGCACTCTTTAATTTCATGTTCCCAAAGCTGGTGATGACATTATTTCAGACATCTAGATGCCACACCGTCCCTGTTTGGGCACCCCTGGAATGGCAGCATGGAGACCTTGCATGCCTGCTCTCCCCCTGCCTCTGGAGAGTACTTTTTATCCCTCCCAAATATTCCCTGTCTTTCCCCCTTCCTAGTCTGAATGAAGGGTTTACAGAAACGGCACAATCCCTGGTAACCAGCAGGGCCCACGGCAGGCCTGCCATCCGGCCCTCTCCCCTTGCTCAGCTCACGAGGCCCTGCTGCATTTCAGGCCCCAGTTCTCGTCCCGGTGCCTGAGCTCCCAGGAGAAGGCTGTAGGAATGCGAACCTCCTTTAAATCCTGCCTTTCTAGACATTTCCACCTAAATGGGACCAACCATCACTTCCTATTAGCACAACTTGGCCTTTCCAGCAGTGACGGGCAGCCAAGGGCTGCTCCGCGGATCACTTAGAGTCATAAAAACTGTTCTGCGGGCTGCCCCTCAACACGAGGGCTCCGGGGAGCAGCCGGGAGAAGGGCGGGAACGGAAAACAGAAAGCTCTGAATCTTCTGCTAAATGCCTTCTCTGGCCAGGCCTCCCGCCCTGCCCTGCCCTGCCTCATTCACCGGCCCCCGGGGCTCTCCAGTGGCAAGGACAGGGAGTGCCATGAGGCCACAGTAGGTCAGATGAGTGGCTGCCACCTTTGGCGTCTGTGCCGGGAACTGCTCTCAGGTCTCATTTAACCCTGCCATGAAGTCTAGGACATATTTAAATGTGGGATGTGGGGAAATTAAGTTACTCACTCAAGGTCATGGATGGGGCAGAACTGGGATTGGAGGTCATGATCGGTCCACTTCTGCAAGCTGCCTTGGAGAGGCTGCCTCCATTTTGCCTGCCAGGGACGACCCTACAGGGTAACTCAGGTCAGAGCCAGCTCCGAGCAGCCCAGGAGACAGGTTCCTTCCAGGAGGGCCACATCAGCATGTCAGGAGTGACAGTGACACTCTCTTCAGGGCCTACCCAGACACTCAGTGGTTAAAAGTGAACACGCAGGATTTATCCTTCGGCCTCCAGATGTGTGGGGACACTGCCCCCCTCTACCCTTCCAAGGAAACCAGAGCTGACGTTCCAGTCTCGGGAAGCTCATGTGACCCCCTGCCGGACTGTGCAGTATGGATGGCAGGGCTGAAGTCTTACAAAAATGAAACAAAACTACACAAAAATCTCCATGTCAAGCTGCCATCAACTTGCACAGAAGCAAGCACGTGAGGAATGGATCGGCACCTCAGTCCCCTCTTGGGCTCTGACCCTTCCCCATCGGCAATGTTCTGCGGGGTGGCCGTGCTGGGCCCTGCGGCTGGAGTGCACCACGGCCCTGGAGCCCTCCCAGCTTGGCCTGCGTCCCGCCCTTCCCAGAATGACCCTTTCCTCCTTCATTCTTCTGATACAAGTTTCTGCCAAAGAAACGCAGATGGAGAGCGAAAAATTAGGGCTGGGTTTAGATGGGGAGAAAAATTCTCAGAATGTCATTATGTTCATCCTGGAAAAAACTTAAAATAATATCAGATCATCATAGGGTTGTTGTGGGATCACACGCACACACACACATGCACACACACAGGATGGGTGTTTAGTTCTCGTCTTCTGCCTCTGTGAGCTGCAGAGGTGACGGGCTGGCTGTTCTTCCCATCCAGGCCTGGGGCAGCCTCTCTGGGACCTCTTCCTTTCTGCTTTTCTTTTCTTTTGCAAACACTGCCGCTTCTTTCTTTTCTCTCTCCCCATGTCCTCAAGCTCTGCTTTCCCAGACCGACAAAAAATAGCTCTGCACAAATACTCTTAAGTTATTCGGATAGCAGGGAAATGACAGATCCAGCTTAATATGTTCCCTTCCTGGAGTGTTTGTGTTCTCAGGGACAAATGGCTATGAACTTGTGGGACCTCCTGACTCAGAGAGTTGATGAAGAGGACTGGGTGGGGCAGACAGAGTCCCTGGGACCTTCAAAAGCACCCCACAGGGAGGGCGGCTTTTCTGAGTATGAAGTCGTGTCTGATGCCCCTCATTCTTTGAGATCTCCCCTGAAGGCTGAGTAGGTGCTTGGTGGATAGAAGTCTTTAACATCGGTTCCTTCTTCACATTCCCCGGAAACATTTTACCCCCCAAAAGAGGCCTATTGAGGATAGGCATGGCTCTGGCTGTGGTTAACCGTGTTTGTGGGGGGCAGGCGTGCTGGCCTGCAGAGGGTTGCCTGGCGTGGCAGCTGCTGCCCCCGGAGGTGCCCTGGGGCTGGCGTGGGGACTCTGACTGATACACGATGCCCAGGCGGCAGCACAGGGGGCGGGGGGAGGCGAGAGCCAGACGCTGAGAGAAACTGACAGAAGAAATATGCCTTTGCCCTTTCCTTTCTCAAGTGACTAGTGCCTGGAATTTGAAAGCCCCCAGATGTGGCACTGCCTGACCTTTGGCATCTGGGTTATGGCAACCGGTGAAGTGACTGGAGAAACTGCTCAGACTGAGACGTGCTGTAACATGGAAAAGCATTTCTCACACCATCTCATTAGCTCCTCAGGGGTGATATGGGCAGGATCAGTCAGCTTTCAGAGGGCCGGACCTTTCTTCTTGGACATGAGGGCAAGTGTCATTGCCAAGGTCACAACGTGTGCTAGCGACAGCACAAGAACTAGCACCCAGGCCTTCTCACTTTCCACAGATTTTTGCAGAGGTGTGGGAAGTAGTCCGACAGAGCAGGGCAGAATGTGGCAACAAATAGCCTGCAAGCGCAAGGACTACAGACATTTCCTCAACTGCTCCTGCTTACCCATCTGCTAGATAACACTGCTCCTCACCCCTTTCCTAAAACACATTTCCTGAATGAAGCTCACGATACAGGGAGTGACCTTGGCTAGCAGCCCCTCTCCAGCATGCTCGTTCCCAGCACACCAGCATGCCCTACTCCTGAACAGCCTTCTCCAGAATGTTCCTCCCCAATGCGCCCTCCCCCGTATACCCGTTTCCAGTCTGCACTCTGCTCCTACCTACCAGGTGAGTGCGTGCTTACCGAGAGTCAGTGGTCATGCTTGCTTTGCTTATTTTTGTAAAAGCCTTCTTGCAATTAAGTAATTTAATGACATGTTCTGCAAACAGATGATATAATGAGAGTGGAAAGAAAAAGAATCGTTATTCCTATGCAAGCTAAGTTAAATACTTTCAGAAGATCAAATGACAACGGGTTGCTAGAAAGCACTGCTAATGAGTTAGATGTGGGGAAAAACTAAACACATCTAGAATGATGCTTCAGAGCACTTGGCAAGGGTAAGTTCTCAACCACTTTAAAGAAGCAGGAGCTGGGAATGGTAGGTGATGCGGTGCTGGGTGTGGTTTGCTGAGGAAAGGGGTGGGCACGCCTGTCCACGGACCTGTGCTCAAAAGAGAGGCATTGGACCTACATCAAAGAGTGGAGAATGGATGTACATTTATATGTTTTAAGTTAAAACAAAATGTTGAAGGTGTGTAGCATAATTTTCTCTGATTTCCCTTTTCAACCAACTTTTTCCATTAGCTGACCAACGCCAGTCCATAGTGTCAGATAAAAGGATCCTGATCTAATAGCTAACAGTTATTGAGCAATTATTTGGTGCCAGACACTATACTAAAGTGCCTTTTATGTAGCATCTCTTTGAATCCTCACAATCTACCCACGAGGGAGATACTAACATCATCCCACGGTGGCCCAGGGGCCGGTGTTCACAGGTCCCAGTTGCTCCAGCCTCCCACCCATCTCCCGTTCCTCCCCAGCTAGTAGCCAGTACTGCACCACATCTCTGTAAACCGGCACCCTGCTTCCTCACAGCGCATGTTGGAAGGTGCCAGACTCTGCCCTGCCCCCCAATGGCTCTGTGAGGAATGGAGTAAGGTAGGGCTTCAAAATAGGCCAGCCCTGCCCTGGCTGGCGTGGCTCACTCGGTTGGAGCATCGACCCGTAGCCGAAACTGGAAGGTTGCAGTTCCATCAGGGCAAATGCCCAAGTTGTGGGCTGGATCCCCGGTTGGGGCACGTGCAGAAGGCAGCCGATAGGTGTTTCTCTCTTGCGTCAATGTTTCTCCCTCTCTTTCCCTTCCCCTCTCTGGAATGAGAATAAAAATAAAGCTTTAAAAAAATTAGGCTGACTTAGGTATCGGATTTCATGAACAGGTGTGACGTGGACAGGTAAACATGCACGGACAGGAGTGGAGCTGTGCACAGAGAAAGCTGGTGGCAAGTGCGCAAGAAAACTGAACCCAGCACGAGGCCCTGCGACAGGGGGTGGTGGGTAAGGGTGGAACCTGAAGGGGAAAAACACTGGAAAAGCCCACCTGAGGCACTCAGGTGAAAAGGGGTGGGATGGGGAAGGGGAAGGGTGGGAAGTCCTCCTGGCGGCAAATGGGCCAGGAGACAGAGCTTCCTGCACTAAACCAGGGTCTGTAAAAGGGCCCTGACAGTAACGGGGGCAGCAGGAGTGCACGGAGGTGCACAGAGAGAAAGAAGGGTGCCCCCTTCAGCTAATGGCACTGTGGGACCTGGGGATTTGGCAGCTCACGAGTTTGCAGTAGAAATGTGTTTGGCGGACATGGTTGGTGTTGAGGCAGAAATCTGATGTCCACAAAGATCGGTAAGGTACAGACTGAGGACCAGCAAGACGACACAGAAAGAAAAGTATAAGAAGCCACAGATTGGGAGAACATACTTGTATGCATGTACCTGAAAAAGGACTTAAATCCAGAATACATAAAAAAAAAACCTCTTACAGCACAATAATAAGACAAATAGATCAATTAAAAATAGCCAAAAGATTTGAACAGACACTTCATAAAAGAAGATATATGGTCAATAAATTCAACTTCATCAGCCATCAGGAAGAGGCAAATTGGAACCACAGTAAGATACCACTGCACAGGCTCTAAGGCAGCTAACACGCCAACAGCTGGCGAGTGTTTTGGGCCAAAGGCAGGGCAGTGCAAATCGTGCGCAGCACAGGGGCTAAGGGGGTGCTGGGTGCATCGTCTATACAGAGTTTAGAAACCATAACAAAACCACTCAGCATCGATCTGCTTTTTATTATCACCATGCACCAGCAATTCTAAACAGTGTCAGTGACAAGATATTTCTCCCCAGCCGGGGAAGCCCCTCCCACAGCCCCCGCCCTGGGTGCACACTGCTGTCCAGGGTGTGGAGCCACACTGAGAGTGGGGGCGTGCTGTTGGTGCAACCGCCTTGGAGAAGAGCCTGGCGGTTTCTTTCAAAATTAAAAATTGTGCTTCTACATATTGACCCAGGAGAAATGAAAACACATGGTGTGAATGCTTATGACAGCCTTCTTTATAATAACCCCACAATGGAAACAATGAAAATGTTCATCAATAGGTGTAATGGATAATCAACATGTGGTACATCCATACAACACAACACTACTCAGCGGTTGAAAATGAATAAAATACCAATACATACAACAAAATAATGAATCTTGAAAACATTATGCTGAGCAAAAGAAACCAGACACAAGAAATAATACACAGTTTGATTTAATTTATTTGAAGACCAAGAACAGGCCAATCTAATCTATAGTGACAGAAAGCAGAACGGTGCACTAGGAAGGGGTAATGTTCATTACCATGATTACCTTGGCTACACGAATGAACATATTTGTCCAAACTCATCAAAACTGTGTACCTACAATGTGTGCATTTTTTGTGCATGATGAGGTTGATATAAAACAAAAGTTTAAAACAAAGAGAAACAACCCTAGAGTCAGGACCAGAGCAGATACTGATCGATTCGAGGACGTGTCTTACGCCCTCCAAGCCCCTCCCTGAGTGCAACTCCGAGAACACTCCGGACACGCCCCTGCAGGCGGAGCTGCAGCGTCAGGTCTGGGTGTGTATCCCGTTAACCATCGTGGAAAGCTGTTTTAATCTGTAGAAGTTTTTATTTTTTCCCTCGGAGGCATTTTTATGCTTCTCTCAAGTTCCATTATTTTTAATTTCTTTAGATATAGGGCACAAACTGCTATTTGAATTATAATGGTAATAACAACGACAGCTAACATTTATTGAACATATACTGCAGCCAGACACCACGGTAAGTTATTTACCTATTTTATTCAATCCTCATATAATCCTGACCCTTAAGGTATTATCCCCATTTTTCAGAGCAGGAGAACCAAATGTTCGGAGAAATAAAGACTCTTATCAAGGGTGCATAGCTACTCAGACCAAGACTGCATTCAGGTCTGTTGGGTTGGGACTCTGTGTTCCTGTCATGACACTCCAGGACCCCTAACACGGACCTACCTGGCCAACCCATCATTGCCAGCACAATCTGGTCAACCAGAACACATGGTCGTCCAGAAGGGGGCGCTAAACATGCCGGCTGCTGGGGAACACACACATACATTCCTTATGCTGCCAACATCTTCAGGGTAGTTTCCTTTTCCCAGTGAACCTTGTTTGCTTGAGCTTTCCTGAAGTCACCATGGTGCCTGGCAAACAGACTCATGTTTGATGAGTTCTTATAACTCCATTCGTGGACTGCAACCAAGGCAGAGTTGAACTGCCTAGTCCTCATGGGCCTTGGTGGGGGAGGGGGGTAGTTCCTCCTTGACCTTCCGCTCCTGCCTGGAGCTTTACTTTCCCCCAGTCCATCCTCCCCCAGGATTCTGTGAAGTTTATTCTTTTGAACTGTGACCGTGACCGCACATATCTCTGGGTGTACTCTAACAGGAACCAGCGTTCCTTCCACTTCGGGACTGGCTAAGGAAGTTACGCAGGGCTCAGGGGAATCCTGGAGGAATTTGCTCAAGTCTGCTGGGGTCTGCCTCCTGACACTCCAGTGCATAAGTGTAGCCGGGCCTGTTTGACAATCAAACTGAGGCATGAACAAAAGGGGAGGGCAGATGGGGGCCAGTGTGAACGCCAAGCTGGGCCAGCCTCTTGGAGGAGGCCGGTCTGGAGGCCTGGGAGGAGAGGAGCCGTGACAGGAGGGGGTGCCCAGCCGGGAAGGGGATGCATCTGAAGAAGAAGAGAGAAGATAACGGAATCCAATAGAGCTCCCGAAAACGTGTCATCTTGCTGCTGCCGAAACCCTTTGAATGCGTTAAATCCTTAATCAGAGTAGCCTAAGACTGCGATGACTACATGGAGACATGTTAGTCCAGATAAATCCTCGCAGGTTTCAAAGATCTGAAGGGCCCAGCACTTCCCTCTGCAGCGGCTGCCCTCTGCCCTCTCCTCCATGATGTCATTATTGAAGTTTCTCTCTCACCCTTGCATGGTGTAAGTTGACATTGACAGTTGTAGCACTCTCACACCGACTCTGGAGGATTATTAGCTTTGAAGCTATTTGGCCTTGAGCGGTGAATTCTTTTTTGAGCTCACACTGGCTTATAATATCTGAGAAGGCTTGCTCCACTCCGGCCCCAGCTTGAATTAGGAGAGAAGGCCGCCTTCCAACTTGGAACTGATACCAGCAGGAACAGAATGGGGAATATTATCCATTTCTGGTGGGCAACGAAGTTAGTGTTCCCGAATCCCCCCGAGGCCTTCACACCGAGTTTCCACTTTAACATCAGAGTGGGAGCCGCAGCCGGGGCCGCCTGCGCCTGTCCCCGCTGCGCAGCCTCGCAGCTGGACGCGGAGGAGGACTCGAGGAATACATGGTCCTCTGGCCTCTAATCTGTTTGTTATTAGGCTGTTGGAAACCCCTCAGTGGGGCTGGAAGCTGATGTCAGAAGAGTATAATTCAAGTCTATGTTTAAAAAAAATAGAAGGGGGGAAAAAAAGCTCCCTTCTGTGGTAATTTGCATGTGGTGAATGCAGTGTCTGGGGGGATTAATTAGCTGAACAAAGCCGGGGAAGGGACTGCCAGTGAATTGGCAAAAATAGAGACCTGAGGAGCTTCTGACCTGCTCTTAATTTCCTCTCAGGATT
This sequence comes from Micronycteris hirsuta, assembly GCA_004026765.1. Taxonomy (NCBI): domain Eukaryota; kingdom Metazoa; phylum Chordata; class Mammalia; order Chiroptera; family Phyllostomidae; genus Micronycteris; species Micronycteris hirsuta. The sequence goes on from PVJI01000044.1 coordinate 453,481, forward strand.
TAAGCAAATGTCTTGAAAAGCTTATTCCAGGGAAAAGGGAAGCCCCCTGCTGCAGCCCCAGCCTTCACCTATGGCTTATACACGAAGAGAAAAAGTGTGCTCACCACATCCACAAACTATGCCATCGTTCCGAGGAAGCTTGGAAAATGGGGAGGCCCGGCCTCGGTTTCACTAAAGACCCTGACTGGGGTACTTGATGGGTTCGTGAGGGGATCTGGGGAGCTCTCTGATGAAGAAAATAAGGGCCTTCCAAGTTTTCAGGTTGCTGATTTAGGGAGAAGGAAATTTTCTTAAGAGTACCATTTATTTACCTACATGCTCTTATTTGTCTCACTGTTATCACTTATTTATCTGTTTGTATGAAGGTCAGTCTCCCCCAATACTATTATGTCCATAATTTCTGTGCTGCATCCCTCCTGATGCAACTGTTTTTGGGGATGTACCAGCCTCGGAGGTTAAAGAAACCCAATGTGATACCTTCAGATTCGAGTTGGCCCAGGGTTTTTTGCTTCCTGGCAGAAACTCAGTAGCACTGGCAAACGTCAAAGCTGGAGAAGTAGACATGCCCAGGAGGAGATGCTCACATGGGAAAGCGCAACGCTGGTGAGAAGGCATCGGGGCCGGGGGTTACCGCTAGGAGAGCAACTGGAGGTAATGGGGCCAGTTATAGAATGCAAACACACCGGAACAAACTCATATCATTTCTTTTTGTGGTGGCTTAGTTGAAAATCCATCTTGCATTTTATTTCTCTGATGTTCAGAAGAGTAAACAGTGCATTTTCTTAACTCTGAGAGAGGCTCCCCACCAACCTCTCACTCTTTCTGAAATTGGGACGTCTTACAGCTACTACATCCACTGAATGGATCAGTGCCACCAAAATACCCAAGTGTGGCATTAGCATAATGGCCCGTCTTACAGTCAGTGTGCTTGCGACCGGCAAATATGGCAGGGAGGAAAGTAATCTTTTAAAAATGCCAATGAGACCTATAAGCCTTTGGTCTTGGAGAGAAGGCCTGCACGTAGCTACCTGTAAGCATGCACATGGATGAACTGGGCACACGCGGGGGTGGACGGGCTGGGCCCACAGTGCCCAGACGACGAACGAGCGGAGCTGATGCTGACACTCCCGTTTTCAACTTACTTAAGCAATTGATGGGTGCTCAACTCATCAAGGCTTACTTATTTTGGCAAAATGATAAATTGCACTCATATTTTTTCTGCCCCAAGGCAAATTGGTGAGTTTTAAAAAAAAACATGAAACTCTTTTGGGTCTGTTAATAATTTCCAAAGAAAAGAGCAGCCAATGGTTGAATAAATAAACCATTCTTGATGACAATTTAAGAACTGCAGTAACAATATGTGTGCATATGTGTGCTTGAGCATCTATGTGAACACATGATCGTGCAATCAACTCCTAATTAATCCTATTAATTTGAGAAGTACTATACTAGCTGAGTCTAACACAAATAATATTTTGCAGAGAATAGTAAAAAAAATAAGCTAATGTCCAGTGTTAAATTATGCTTTTTTAACAAAGCATAAAGAAACTCCTAAGAGTAATTTAATGATTTACAACTGTCATTTCAAAGGTAGAAGGGGCTGCCTTGGGAGATAGGTAAGTTCTTGGTCACTAAAAGTGTTCTAATAGCAAGCGTCTAACGACCTCTTGGTGGGAATGTTTTGGTTGGAGTCCTTTGATCAAACGTGGAGAACTGGAAGTGGTGAATTTTTAAGTCCTTTCCAAAAGAAGAATCAGTGATTCTATGACATACAATCTGCAATAGCATCTTAAGTGAGAGCACATTGAAGGCAAGGTTACATCTTATTTTAACACTGTTCACAGGACATACGACCAATGTGCATGGAAGCGTGCATGAGTTGAGTTAAATGATTTCTGATAGTCTGTCCAGACAAAGATGGGAGTTGATGAATTAATTGTATCAGTCAGGGTTCTCTAATCGGGCTTTGGATTTATTGTGAGAAATTGGCTTGTGCAATTATGGAGGCTGAGAAGTGCCACAACTTGCCCTCTGTAAGCTGGAGACCAAGGAAAGCCGGTGGTGTAATTCAGTCGGAGTCAGGAGGCCTGAGAACAAGGGTTGCCTGTGGTGTGAATTCCAGTCCAAGGGTAGACCCCGTCCCAACCAAAGCAGACAGACAGGAAGGAGAAGAAGAGGTAAACTTCTCATCCTCCACCTTTCCTTCTATTCGGGCCCTCAACAGATCAAAGTATAGCCATGTTGAGGAGGGTAATCTACTGAGTGCACCATTTCAAATGCTAATCTCATCTGGAAACACTTCCACAGACACGCCCAGAAATAATGTTTAACCTGGGCACCCTATGGCACAGTTGAGTGGACACGTAAGTGAACCATCACACTAGCACACGCGTGTCAGCCCATGATAATAACGTATATGGGATGCATGGCTCTCTTCCTCAAGGACATATTTTAAACCGGTAGGTCTCTTCCCTTTCTCAGTCGTGTTCTTTGAATTTGTGAATTTTTGGTGGCACCTCTGATGAGATTAAATTATATCCACAGTTACTTCATTGTTTACTTGCCTGTATTTTAGCATTGAATTGCCCTTGAGTGGAATTATTGACTACCTCGATTACACATTGTACACACCCTGGGGAAAGCTCTCCCATATGCCACCCCATACCAGTTCACCCGGAGCACTAGCTTCCTTGTCACGCACCTCTTACACCTTCTCACAGTCAGGTGCACCCCATTCACACTCTTGATGGCTGCCTTAGCACCATCTGCTAGACAGCACTGGGACAGAACGCATCTCCGTTTGAGCCAAAAAATGAATTTCCCACACATGGATGGAAATTTGGTGGTGTGTGGGTGAAAGTAAGAGAACCATCGTTCTAAAAGTCTCTATGCTGCTGAACATCTGATGTCCGGCAGTAAAACAGACCAGGTCACACTCTAATCTTCAGTGTTCAGGTCTGCTGGAAATGTTTAGTTGAAGCTCTGAGGCTCTGTGTGCTTTGAAAGGAGTCAAGCCTGTCCATGTACGAGGCATGATTTTCAGACGTGTAGCTGACAGTCGGGCAGGGCTGGCAGAGGCAGGGGAGTGGACAGCGTGTGAGCATGAAGTAGGCGTTCAGTAACAGCATCTCAGAGATGAGCCGGCATGTGCAAATGTTTTCCTGGCTCTGTTTCGCAGATTCAGCTTTGCTCTTGAACTTCAGTTTTGAGGCCCCCTTAAAGGGTTCTTGGCCCTACCTGGGCTGCATATACATGTGCTTACAGCCATAGAAGCAGCACCCTGCTCAGGTCCTGGGCAGAGGGAGCAAGATATTGATGTGAATGGAGCCTTGCTCACTAGCTGTTGCTAGCTATGTCTTACCACATGTCTTACTTAGCCTTTCTTTCCTAAGTAAACCTGAGTCTGTCTGCTTTGCTTCAACACATCATGGATTCAGTTGAGACTTTTTAAGGGAGATAGGCTCTTGTGATTTTTTTTCATTCCACATCTCCATTTACATCCCAATCGTTGGTAAAACTCTTCTCCTGGCTCCCAAAGAGTGCTGACCTCCACTCTACAGGGAGCACAGTGGGGTTCAGCAAGTCTTCCAGCAGCTTTGATTTTAATTCAAGTGATGTGAGCATTGAGGACTTCTCCAGAGGATATCTTGCAAACTTCAAATTGCTATTGCCTTTTTGGGACATTAAAGAAAGTTTCTTGTGCCCCTAGGCTTCCCGGAGGACACTTCCAAACACCAAATTTGCTTTGACTGGAAGGCAGATGACATGTATAGTAAGGAGCAGCGAGGAATAAAGATGTAGCGGGGTTGAAAATTCACTCACATTCCACTCAGATGTGCAATATCAAATTGTTTCTGTCCTTCCTAAAGCTGGTCTGATCTTCCTTTGACACCCCCTACTTGCCAATTAACAATATTTGAGTCTCTTCCAATTTAAAAGTCTTCATTTATATTAAATATGTTATGTATTAGAAATTCAATTCCTTTCTAGGGCTGGTTTAAATTTTCCCCTTTGGACATCTTTTCCTCTGTAGGGAAAAGCTCACTCTTCCCAAGGTGATTTCAGGATGGTTAAAGAGACTTCTGTGTTATCCAGTAGGAGAGGAAAAAAGGGGCCATGTGGGATCCTCCTGACTTCTGCTGGTCTTCGCTGCCAGAAGGTCTGGCCTGCCCCTGTACTGGGGTCATAGTCCACCTGGCCTTTTGTGTAATGTGATGGCACCCACTTCTGGCCATTTTTCCTGGTCTCGGGGCCTGCTTATGGCCTCTTTATCCTGATCGTGGTTTTCATCTTCCCACCTTCACATTCTTCTACCCTGGAATCACCCATGTGCCATCCCAAGGACACTAGAGACTAGAGCATGGCCTTAGGCCCATAGACTTGGGTACCTTTCACTTCCACTGCTGTCCTATTGCCTCATGTTACTTTGGCAGTGACCATACAGGCGACTTCTTGAGGCTTGTAGCCTCCCCCACAAATCCCCAGAGAAACATGACAAGAAGTGAGTCTCTCACCTCCTGATACTGTCAGTCTTCCTCCCATTCTGTCTCCTATGCCCTCCTCTTCCAGGACTTAGGACCTGACAGGAGAGTTCAGGACCCACCTGTCTTCCCTTGGAGGGAAGTTGCCTGCGCAGTTGCCAATCTTCTCCAGCCCATCAGGCCAAAGCAGCCAGCTTTCCACCCCTCTGCGTCCCATCCTGATGGCAGAGAGTAATAAATCTCCAGAATCTATTCCACCAGGTAAGGCTCTTGATATACTAATGGCAGCTAAAGGAATTTAGAAAATCCCTTTCCTTCTCAACAATGCCTGTCTTTGAAGATGATTTTCCTGCTTAAGAGGTCAAGAAAGTCAGCTTTGAGATTCAAACTGATCAATGGTCTCTTTGTTCTAGGCGGTATCCCTGGGGCCAGAAGCCTCGTGCCTCAGCCTTGGAGGTGGAAGACTGCAGGGGAAGGTGATTGAAGAGGAAACTGAAAAGTTAGAAGTAGAATATTTGCAAAATATTATCCCTGTTACAGAAATATGATTCTGAGCTTTCAAGAGGCACAGTTAAACACTCCCCTTTTAGGAAATGTCCATTTATATGATTTTCCTGTTTGAAACATCCATAATTTTCGACTTCCTTCCTAAAACACTTTCCCCAGAGTCGTATGTACTTTGAAAGACTGTCTTTGAAGAATTTTATTCCACATTCTTTCTCTATTTTTCTGGTTAACACACAACACTGAAGCAGCAATAAATGTTATCTCTACATACTTGCTCTTTTTCTACTACCTTAGATTCTCTCCTCACTTTGCGCGCCCTGCCCTTTTGGGGACTCCTAAATCAGGACACCGGGAGAACAGAATTATAATCCTCGTGACTGGAAGGAAGTAGGATGGTTTGGTAGCAACGAGCTGGGTGGTTGCTGGGACAGTTACTAAGAAAGAACTGCCAACTTGGTTTTCATTAGGGGAATAAACCCTAATTCTGCTTTGCATGTTGTCTCCACAGTAATGACCATGACCCCAAAGAAAAGGGACACAGCACAGAGCAGTAAGTTTTCCTCCTGCTTGTCAAGTCACGTCGGTGTTCTCCCACGAAGTGTGGCACAATTCCAGTGCAACTAAGCAGCACCTTCTCTCACCGTGAAAGTGCACGCACGAATGTCTGGCTTGTGGTCACCAGGCTGGGAAGAACTTTGTTATGGGACTTGAAACCTGTCCTGATTATATATTTTTCAACAAAACCCCAAAGTTCATATGAGCTTTTCCACTGGTGAATGTGGCTGGGGGTTCATCACGGGTTCAATTATTTTTTGGGACAGAAGATTTTGACTTAATATGCTTAGTAGGTTGCTTGGTATATGCTCTCTTCTCATTCCTCCTAAAGCTTCTGGGCCGCACTCTCATTCCTATTCTTTTGATGTGACCGGAAGCCACTTTTCCTCCACAAGCTTCTGTGGATGGGATGAACTCTCCATGACAAGCTTTAAGAAGAGAGCAGCTGGTCTCCACTGATCAACAAGCCACTGGCTCTGCTCGTTGATTCTTCCCATGACTGGTTCAGCCTGGACTGCAGTGACAGGCTTGCCCCTCCTTAGTCATGTATGTGTGAGACCAGTCACAACTCCTTCTGTGAGCATAGCTATATAACAGTTACGCAGCATGTTCATTTAATCCTCATGGACAACTAGTAATAGGAGTTATGGTGGTCAACACAGCCCTGAGCACCAACGAATATGAAGTGGTTTTGGAAATGGGATTTGTCTTGGGGATTTGCTGCAGTGTGGCAGCTAATGGTGCCAGCTTTAGAACTTCCTTTCCAAGGCCATTTACAGTGCTAAGGCCCAGTGCAAGATGAAAACATTTTTCATTTTTTTCCCCTTGTTCAAGAAGCAGTAAAAAAGTGCCATTAAAACTACTAAAATATAAACATAAAATATAAAGCCTTTTCTTTCTATGGTTTCTCTTTTGACATGCCATGGTATTTTTATTTGCTATTTAATATCATTTTACAAAGAAAAATTAAAATCTTAAATTATTAGCACACCTTCTACCATTCAAGTTTATGTTGTGGAATGTAATGTAAACATAAGAGCACTTAACTCATGCAGAATCATCCAAACTCCCCAATTCATATTTTGTAGCTCACACATGTATTTCATTATTACTAGAATAGTGGAGACATTGCACAAAACCAACTCATCTGTTTTATTTCACTTCCTGATATGCACACATTCTACCAACACTCCCTACCTTTGGCTAACTGCTGAGTAAGGAAAGACAGAAAGGAAATATCAATTTAATCTAATTGATATTTACAGAATACTTCATCCAACAACACAATACACATTTTTCTGAAGCTTATATGGAACATTCACCAAGAGGGACCACATTCTTGGCCATAAAACAAACTTTAACAAATATAAAAGAATAAAAATCATACAAAGTATGCATTCAGACCAAAATGGGATTAAACTAGAAGTCAATAACAGATAGATAGCTTGTATACACCAAAATGTTTGGAGATTAAACAATACACTACTCACACAAGGGTCAAGGAAGAGGTCTCAAATGACGAGAATTTTAAACTAAATGAAAATGAAAATACAACTTAAAATCTGTGATATTCAGCAAAAGCTGTACTTAGAGGGCAATTGATAGCACTGGATGCTATCTATTTGCAAAGATTTAATATCTCTCAGGGACTCTGGTTTACTTAAGTGATTGAATCTCTGTTTGCAAAATATTAGGAAACATAGATTCCTTTTTAGGCAGTATAGTGACAGGAGAAGCCCCACCCACAAGGATGGGAAAACCTAGAAAGTCGGGCTGCAGTTCAGCCTGGTGCAGTAAGGCATCTCAGACAAAGAAGTTGGTTTGCATCTTCAAAAGTGCATTGGTACCTCAGGCAGCTGGACATTAAGTGCACTGTCTACACTACATTTTCAGGCCCATATCACAAAACAATAACACAGACCTCAAAAATTTTGAAGGTGGGTGAGGGTTCAACTCAGGGACAATGAACTCATCATCCATCCCCCCACCATCCAGCCCAGAAGATGTCTATCCCTACAGGGTCCTTCAGACCCTTCCAACATAACTTCCAACTCCACCCATTCACCATACCATATATTTCAACTTAGCGATATTATCTATTTATTCCACCTCTTACCCAGACAGTGATCTCTGTTTGGATCCCACTTGACCTTTTGAAAGTCGCTGTGCCCAAGGATTTACATCCCCAATATCTACTCTGTCCTCAACTGCAGCTTCCCTTTATACATAACGTGTTCTTAGGAGTATAAAACCAGAAATATACTCAGCAGCAGCCCTACCTCCATATCTCCCCAAATTCTCGACATTTACCAAAAAGCTTGAGAGAGAAGAACAGCCTGTACCAATGACCAAAAAACATGAAAAAGACTGAGAGGGAGACAAGGGCCTGGCACCCCGTGCTCCAATGGCAAACATCTCTAAAATCTTTAGTAACACTTTTTCTGCCAAGATCCCTTTTAGGCTATTCAACCCCTAATCACCTAAAGAGCCCCTAGACTCTCAAATGTAGCGCCTCCTACCCATATAGTGTCTAGCCCTAATGCTCCTTTTCTTCTCTGTGACAAATTCTTTCTCTCCCCACATTTTTAATTCTTTATCTTACACAACCATTGTGCTAGTCCTCAACACACAGGGCCAAACTCATCCTGATTTTGGAGTGGGCTTCTCTTTAGCATAACTTCTAATGAGCACAATTGTGATTATATTTAGCTATCCATTTTTGGGTTTTTTGAATTACACTGATGGTTACTTTTTCTATGAGAAGTTAATGGTTGTTTTCCCATCTACTTACTAGTTTTTCACCAAAATTCCTTTTGGCTTTTTATACCTTTTGAAATAATGTAGTTTTCGACGCTACTGTGTATGCATTTCTTTCATCTCCCCACGCCAGCTCCTCCTCTAACAGTCACAGCCACCACAGCGTCCTCATGTGGATGACAAACTGCTGAGGTGAAGCCCTGTGGCACTGCCTTACTTTTCTTGCCTGCATCCCCTTGCTGAGACTGATGAATCGATCTCGGCCCCCGACCCCCGACCCCCATCCTCTCCCTCCCATATGAGGATGTTTTACCTGCAACGACAGCTCGTTCTTTGTGTGTCTCCTGCTGCTTCCCCATAGTCTCCCACCAAAGCAAGGTGCAGTTTAAGCCTCCCCTCTCCCTTATCGTCCCTTGACTGCCACAGGCATCTCTGTTCAGAAAAATCCATCCACGTTGCTTTGTACTCTGGTATCCTTTTCTTTTCTTTTCTTTTTTAAATAATTACTTCGTTGTTTTTCAATTAAAGTTGTCTGCATCCTCTCCCCTCCCCTCCCCCACCCCCCGGTATCCCTTTCTTATAGCAAGACTGTCCCTGACTGTCCTTAATGGTCCCTAAGACTCAGAGCCATAAAAACACCTTCTAAGACCTGAGCAAGCCAAGCTACACCAAAAAATTTTCCAGGTGAGAAGGCATTATAAAAGTGGCACATTGAGCCCTGGCTGGTGTGGCTCAGTGGAGTGAGTGCCAGCCCGTGAACCAAAGAGTCACCGGTTTGATTCCCAGTCAAGGCACATTCCTGGGTTGTGGGCCAGGTTCCCAGTAGGGGGTGCGTGAGAGGCAACCACATATTGATGTTTCTTTCCCTCTCTCTCCTTCCCTTCCCCTCTCTCTAAAAGTAAATAAATAAAATCTTTAAAAATAGCACATTGAATATGTTCTTCAAAAAAATAATCTTGTTGTAAAAAGGCAGAGAACCTGATACAGATGAAAGAAGACTAAAGACACATGACAATTCAATGCAGTATGTGCTTCTAGCCTGAATCCTGCAATGGAGGTTTTAAAAAAGACACAAAGGACTTTACTCGATAAATTGACAAAAACTATGAATGGGAGATTAATTAAAAGTTTTATGCCAAATATTAAATTATTGAAGGGAATAATTGTACTATATGTAAAAGAATCTTTTTCTTAAAAGTATGCAGTAAAATATTGAAAAGAAAGTGCATGATGCAGGAATGCATGCACATTGTTCATACATGTGTGTGCACTCACATACAGGGAGAACGGGAGGGAGGGAAGGAGACAGAAACGAAGACACCAAAAGACAGGAGAAAAATAGCAAACGAATCAAAATGTTACTAGGTAAGCCTGGATAAAGAGTTTATGGTTTACCACAAATGCATCTTTTTTCCCACAAATTTAGTTATTTTCTAGTAAATACATTTTAAAAAGGATTGTTTTCCTGAATTTTACCTGCCCTTGAGATTTCCAGCTTCGATCCTGCAGCTCCTGCCACCACGGCACCCAACCCCCAGAAGTGAGCAACGCCAGCTCTAGAACAGCGTCCGATTCTGTCCCAGGGAGGAGAACGGCATCCGCTGCACATGTGAATCCTGCCAACTGTTCAAAGGACTTTACCAGTTACTGCAGAAGGTCACCAGCCCCCCCAAAGAATAAAATTTTTTAAAAATTATACATAATATAAAACAAAAAGAGTAATAAATTCAAGATGTTTACTTAATGGAACCCTTTATTTCTTCTCTGGTGTCATTTGTCTTCTGCAGTTCTGTGGTGTGAGTGGGTTTGCCAGCACTTTCCCTGCTCTGCTGGTCACTTACCTAGCCTCGCCTGCATTCCCATCTTCCCGAAATGCATTGACATCTCTTTTCTTTTCCTCTCTTATATTTGTCCTGCTCAAGTACTTATTTTTTTTCTACGTGTATTTTATTGGTTTTGCTATTACTGTTGTCCCATTTTTTTCTTCCCTTTATCTCCACCCGGTACCCTCATTCCCTTCAGCATTCACCACCCATTTAGTTCGTGTCCATGGGTCGTACATATAAGTACTTCGGCTTCTACATTTCCTATACTATTCTTAACCTCCCCTGTCTATTTTCTACCTACCACTTATGTTATTTATTCCCTGCACCTTTTCCCCTTTTCTCCCCTCTCCCTCCCCACTGATAACCCTCCATGTGATCTCCATTTTCCTGATTCTGTCCTAGTTGATTGCTTAGTTCGCTTTTGTTTCTGCTTTTTTTTTTTTTTTTGGTCAGTTGTTGATCGTTGTGAGTTTGTCATTTTATTGTTCATAGTTTTGATCTTCTTCTTCTTCTTAGATAAGTCCCTTTAAAATTTCATACACTAAGGGCTTGGTGATGATGAACTCCTTCAACTTGACCTTCTCTGGGAAGCACTTTATCTGCCCTTCCATGTTAAATGATAGCTTTGCTGGATAGAGTAATCTTGGATGTAGGTCCTTGCCTTTCATGACTTTGAAAACTTCTTTCCATCCTCGTCATGCCTGCAAGGTTTCTTTTGAGAAACCAGCAGATAGTCTTATGGGAACTCCTTTGTAGGTAACTATCTTCTTTTCTCTTGCTTTTAAGATTCTCTCCTTATCTTTCATGTTGGCTAATGTCGTTATGATGTGTCTTGGTGTGTGCTTCCTTGGGTCCAACTTCTTTGGGACTCTCTGAGCTTCCTGGACTTGTATGTCTATTTCCTTTGTCAGCTTGGGGAAATTTTCTTTCATTATTTTATCAAATAAGTTTTCCATTTCTGACTTCCAGCCAAGATGGAGGTGTAGGTAGATACACTCTACCTCCTTGCACAACCAAAAGAAGGACAGCAACAAATTTAAAAACAAAAAACAACCAGAACTGCCAGAAAATAGAACTGTATGGAAGTCTGAAAACCAAGGAGTTAAAGAAGAAACATTCATCCAGACCGGTAGGATAGGCGAAGCCGGGCAGCCAGGCAGAGGGGATTCAAGGCAAGGCGGCAGCTGGTGGAGCAGGCAGTCCCACATTTGCATGCAGATAAACTGGGAGGAACAATTGGGGAGCAAGACAGACCATGCAACCCAGGGTTCCGGTGTAGGGAAATAAAGACTGGAAACCTCTGACTGAGAAAACCTGTGGGGGTTGAGGAGGTGGGAGAAACTCCTAGCCTCACAGGAGAGTTTGTGGAGAGACCCACAGGGTCCTAAATATACACAAACCCACCCACCCAGGAATCAGATCAGAAGGGCCCAATTTTTTTTGTAGTTAGCAATGGAAGTGACTGAAAGCCAGAAAAGAGTTGAACAAGAGGCATTGTTCCCTCTCAGACCCCTCCCCCACTTACAGCACCACAATGAAGTGATGTGGGTTGCCCTGCCCGATCCAATACCTTACTATGTAACAGGCATTCTGAGACCAAAAAAAAAAAAAAAGGCCCAAATGAAAGAACAGATCAAAGCTTCAAAATTAGAACTAAGCCATGAAGAGATAGCCAACTTATCAGATACACTATTCAAAACACTGATAATCAGGATGCTCAAAGAAATGGTTGAGTATGGTCACAAAATAGAGGGAAAAGTGAAGGCTGTGAAAAGTAAAATAAAGGAAAATGTACAGGGAGCCAACAGTGAAGGGAAGGAAACTGGGACTCAAATCAACAGCTTGGGGCAGAAGGAAGAAATTAACATTCAACCAGAAAAGAATGAAGAAACAAGAATTCAAAAAAATGAAGAGAGGTTTAGGAACCTCTGGGACAACTTTAAACATTCCAACATCTGAATCATAGGGGTGCCAGAAGGAGAAAAGGAACAAGAAGAAATAGAAAACTTATTTGGAAACATAATGAGGGAGAACTTCCCCAATCTGGCAAAGGAAATAGACTTCCAGGAAATCCAAGAAGCTCAGAGACTCCCAAAGAAGTTGGACCCAAGGAAGCACACACCAAGACACATCATAATGACATTAGCCAACATGAAAAATAAGAGAGAATCTTAAAAGCAGCAAGAGAAAAGGAGACAGTTACCTACAAAGGAGTTCCCATAAAACTACCAACTGATTTCTCAAAAGAAACCTTGCAGGCATGACGAGGATGGAAAGAAGTTTTCAAAGTCATGAAAGGCAAGGATCTACATCCAAGATTACTCTATCCAGCAAAGCTATCATTTAACATGGAAGGGCAGATAAAGTGCTTCCCAGAGAAGGTCAAGTTAAAGGAGTTCATCATCACCAAGCTCTTAGTATATGAAATTTTAAAGGGACTTATCTAAGAAAAAGAAGAAGTTCAAAACTATGAACAGTAAAATGACAAACTCACAACGATCAACAACAGACCAAAAAAAAAAAAAGGCAGAAACAAAAATGAACTAAACAAACAACTAGAACAAGAACAGAATCACAAAATGTAGATCACATGGAGGGTTATCAGCAGGGAAGGAGAGTGAGGAATGGGGGAAGTGGTATAGGGAATAAATAACATACATGGTAGGTAGAAAATGGACAGGGGGAGGCTAAGAATAATATAGAAAATGTAGAAATCAAAGAACTTAAATGTACAACCCATGGGCATGAACTAAGGAGGGGGATGTGAATGGGAGGGAGTGTGAAGGGTGAAGGGGAATAGAGGGGGGAAATGAGATAACTGTAATAGCATAATCAATAAAATATATTAAAAAATAAAAAGTTTTCCATTTCTTGCTCTTCTTTTTCTTCTTCTGGCACCCATATGATTCAGATGTTGGAACATTTAAAGTTGTCCCTAAGCCTGTCCTCATTTTTTTGAGTTCTTGTTTCTCCATTGTGTTCTTGTTGAATGTGTATTTCTTCCTTCTGCTCCAAATTGTTGATTTGGGTCCTGGTTTCCTTCCTTTCGCTGTTAGTTCCTTGTATATTTTTCTTTATTCACTTTGTGTAGCCTTCACGTCTTTATTTTGCTGCCATACTCAGTCATTTCTGTAAGCAACCTGATTACCGGTGTTTTGAACCTTACATCTGATAGGTTGGCTAACTCCTTGTCGCTTAGTTCTTTTTCTGTAATTTTTACCTATTCTTTCATTTGAGCCATATTTCTCTGTCTCAGCACACCTGTTATGTTGTAAAGGGTGGAGCCTTAGGTATTCACCCAGGCGGGGCAACCCACTTCACTGTTGTGGCACTGTATGTGGGGGAGGGACCTGAGAGGGAACAATGCCACTTGCTTGGTTCTCGCCGTGCTTTCAGTCACTTCCCCCTTTACCCACAAGTGAACTGCAGCCTTGGAGGTGCTTCTGTGGTCCTGATTCCCGGGTGGGTTGGCTTGTCTATGTTCTAGGACCCCGTGGGCCCCTCCAATGGACTCTCCTGTGAGATTGGCAGTTTCTCCAGCTGCCTCAACCCCCACAGTTTTTACCCTCAGAGGTTTTGAGGCTTCAGTTTCCCACACTGGAACCCTGAGTTGTGCAGTCTATCGCACACCCCAGTTGTTCCTCCCGGTTTATTCTCACGCGAATGTGGGGTTGACTGGTCTGCCAACCGCCACCTTACCGCGTGTGCCCTCTGCCCTGGATGCCCATCTTTTCCCCTCTTACCAGTCTGGATGAATGTTTCTTCTTTAACTCCTTGGTTCTCAGACTTCCATACAGTTGAATTTTCTGGTTGTTCTGGTTGTTTTTTGTTTTTAAATTGGTTGTTATCCTTCTTTTGGTTGTGTGAGGAAATGAAGCATATCTACCTATGCCTCCATCTTGGCCAGAACTGTCCTCAGGTACTCAGTCTTTTTAAATCCTTTACTTGTTTTAACAACTATTTAAATATAGTTCATATACCATACAGTTCACCCATTAAAATGTATAATTTTATGGTTTTACTATATTCACAGATACGTGCATCCCCAGTCAATTTTAAACCATTTTCATGATTTCAGAAAGAAATCTTGTTACCTTTGGTTATCATCCCTCTCCTCCCCTCCCCTCCCCCACACCCAGGTGCAAGCAACAGCTAATACAGTTTTTGTTTTCTCTGTTTTGGACATTTCATGTGAATGGAATCGTACATGATCATTTGCGACTGCCTTTATTCACTTACCATAATGCTTTCAAGGTTCATTCATGTTGTAGCGTGTCTTAATACTTTTTATTGTCAAACATATTACATTGTATGGCTATACTATGTTTATTTACCCATTCGTCAGTTGATGGACCTTTGGGTCGTTTGCACCTTTTGACTATTATGAATACTGAACACTAGTGCTACGAACCTGTTTACAAGCTTTGGTGTGGACATGCGTTTTCATTTCTCATGAGTGTATGTATACTGAGAGGTGGAATTGCTGGGTCACGTGGTAACTCTCTGACAGTTTGAGGAAGAGCCAGACTATTTGTCAAAGTGGCAGTGCCCCTTCTCATTCCCGCCAGCAACCTATGAGGGTTCTACTTGCTCCGCATTCTCAGCAATACTTACCTGACCTTTACATTCTAGCCATTTCTTTGTGTCTGTCGCTATATCATAGTGTTTTTGATTTGCATTTTTTTCCCAGTGATGTTGAGTATCTTTTCATTTTTTCATCTAATCTATTACTTTTAATGGCATTTTGGGAAGAAAGATAAACAAATGTGTCTGATCTACTGTGCTTAAATCATTTTCATGTGTGGCAGGAAAAAAATTTAAATATTTGAAAATACATCTAGCAATGCCAATTCTGTAGTTGGCTACATTTATACATTTGGCATGATGGTACAGTTACAGTGTGATTAAGGAACAGCAATACTATACACTGTTTTTACTCTGTAAGATTACTTCCTGCATGGAGTTGAGGGAAGAATTCACTCAAATGACTCCTCAGGGCTGACTAAAGGCAGAGCAGAAGTGATCGCCAAAGCCTTTAAAGCTCGATGCTGTTAACGTCTGTGGTGCATAAGTGTGTTGTACATATGATAAATCTGAAAGAAAAATGAAAACATTGACATGGGTATGTAACGTACGTTGAGAGATGGATGGCAAGGAGTTTCAGTGGGCTTTTCCACTTTATCGTGCTGTAAAAATGCTATGTATTACACATGCAAAGTGATCATTGTGAAAGCTGGGTGAGGGTGGTGGGAAGATATGTTGTTCTATCTGCTCTTAGGAATGTTTGAACGTGTCTGTGTTAACAAGCTTTAACAAAACAGAAGATGTTGTGTATCTCATAAGGAGAAGGAGGGGGCGAGGTGCCACTGGCAAGTGCATCAGTCCATCACGATGGGCATTTAGCTGTCTCTCCATAAGATGATTTCAGGAAGCGCCATTCCTTTGATATTGGGAAAGAAACCTCTTTTTATATAATAGGAAGAAAAAAGGAAAGAAATAATGTGAAAGTGCTTTTTTTTCCCAAGTGTTTTGTTGATAAGCTCCCATCTCATGGCTTTTTGCTCCCCTGTGGGCAGTGGTCTGGACACTTGTTGAGCAAAGTGTTGAGCAGTTTGAGAAAAGTGAGATTTGAAAAACATTTGAGTAGCTTCGGGAGAGAATGGATTAAGGAAATAGGGACCTAAACTGCATTTGTTTTGTTCACGTGTTAATAAGCATGGGATCAATATTTGTGGAATGAATGAATGATTTCCAGGTGTTCTGGGGCACCAGTAGAAGTGATTGTGGGATTTTATCCAATAGTGATCCACTGCTTATAGGAAGACATTTCTGGAAAAGTTCAGAGTTGGAATTTTGCCAGACAGGAAGGATTAAAGGGGACTCGGGGTGGGGCACTGTAGAGCTTGTTAAATGTTAGTGACCCGAGAGACCAGCAAGTCCACCTTGGTAAGGAAGGAAGACAAGACCTTCGACAGGGAGTGAGTGGAAAAATGAAGGAGCTGGATTTGAAAAATGAACAAGGGGCATCTATGCTGGAAGGACGGGGGATGAGGCCACAGGGTGGAAGGTCAGACTGTGCCATTCCCGATGGCAGAGGCGTTCCTGGAACAATCTCCGCATGTGGCAGTGACCGCACTGGAGAGGAGGCAAAGGGCCTACGATGAGGTGGTGTAGGGACTGCGGGGCTGGGTTCCTGCTGCTCGGGCCACATGGACGCTAGAGCCTCCCCTGTCTGTTCGCCTCCTCCAGTCCCCTGCCTTGGGCCCCATTCCACATTTTTCTCCCTACTGGGACTTTCACAAAGTGCATTTTTTCTGTGACCCCAAGCTTCTGACATTGTAGGGTCAATGGCGTAACTCTGGACAAGAAGACGCGAGAGTGGTAGTGAGAGGGGCGGTGGGGACGTCTGGGTTTTGTGTCGTGTGTTTCCCTTTTACACTCAGGGCTCACAGGGCTTTCTAGGAAAACTGCCTGGGGTGCTCACTAGGACACTCACTCCACTTTTGTGTTTCAGTCTGTGTGAGTGGAAGTTCAGACTTCCCTCCAGACTGCCATAGGAAGGGTGGGTATGTGTGCAGGTTTGGCAAAAAAACAAAACAAAAAAAAAAACATTCCATGGAGGTCCATGGTGGGCAC
This sequence comes from Micronycteris hirsuta, assembly GCA_004026765.1. NCBI lineage: Eukaryota > Metazoa > Chordata > Mammalia > Chiroptera > Phyllostomidae > Micronycteris > Micronycteris hirsuta. The sequence continues at coordinate 470,243 of PVJI01000044.1, forward strand.
TGAAATATCTGTAACCCTGGTGCATAGTCTAGAACTTACCATGGTTCATGAGCTGCAGGTGTTTGGGGGATTGCAGCTCCACCAAAGCCATGAATGTCAGAGGGGGCGTCTCCCCCCTGCCAGGTGCGCTGTACACACTAAGGGCAAGATCCTGTATATTCCCTTCAAGCACGGGTGGAAGGCAGGCACCCAGTTCCGCTTTCCCGAAGACAGGAACGCCATGCCTGATGACATCCCGCAAATACTGTTTCAGTGCTCAAGGACAGCCAGTGTATTTTTGGTGTAAGGCATCAGTACACTGTGCG